>JAVLUX010000001.1:23721404-24321404 GCA_032164185.1 Moxostoma hubbsi | reverse complement strand
TTAACTTCTTCTTTAGTGAGTATTCTGACATTTGATTTGGCTAAATTAGTTTTCATTCAAGAACAGACTTTGAGTAAATGTACACCCCTAACCCACTTTAACCAATCTGATTCTATAAAATGAACAGCTGTGTAGTGCTAAGGAAAAAAACAGAGAATGGCATCTCCCTCCTAAATTTATTTTCATAATTTTACCTGACAGACTTACTCTTAAATCTTCTGTCTGTTTTTCATGAAGCAAGAGATGACAAACAGCATGGTACCTGTCTGAGATGTTCACCATGCGTTACCTACAAAATATATCAACACTAAATACAGTGTATTCAAAAGGCACTGGACAGATGAGGGTCATTTTATAAATCAAACCATTCCAATCACTCCAAACAATTTTTAGACAATGAAGAAGTACTGTTCTTTAATACAGAACTTGGGGAATATAAATTAAGGGATTTGACAGGAAACATATTTCCTAGATGCAAAATAGATCAAGAAGTCGGTTTAGAGGAGCTTAGTTCTGTAGCCCAGCCTAGGCTCACAGCTGGAAGGTGCTTCTGCTCTGCCCTAGGCCTTTCCTGGATGAGTCACAGACACACATTGGAATTCACATTGCTGAGAGTGCTGTTCAGACAGGGCTAATTAGATCTCAAAGTTCAGTAAGATTTCAGCTTCTCTGAGACTGCCATTATTAAAATTTCAGTTTGCAACTGACTTTTTTACAATGTTAAAGGTACAGTTCTGTCATCATTGACTCTCCCTCATGTTGTATCAAACCTACATACCTTCAGATGGGGATTTTAAGTCGAATGTTAGCCTCAGTCACCATTTACTTTTGCTGCATCTGTTTTCCATACAAGTAAAGGTAATGGTGGTTGAGGCTAAAGGCCAGGGTATACTTAGTTTTTCTGTGTTTCGGTTCATGTTGTGCCTGGCCGACCATGTTGCCTTTATGAGGATACTCTTCTGACCATACATATGCGTTCGATGTATGCCCACTTCAGCTGCTTTGTGATACACTTTTAGAACAGTCAATGGCCGTGCATGCACCGACGTTGCGCACAGTTGAAGACCGCTTCCACGGGTCGAGAAATTTGTCATCGCCATAAAATTTCATTTCAGTTGTTTACAATTCATGGCAAACTGGCAAATGCATGTCTTTTAGCTGATTTTCGTAATATTTTATCTTAAATGTCCTATGTAGAAAGGCACTGGACATACAAGAAGTTGTATTAGAATCCAAACAGTAATGGGTCTCTGGAAGTGTAATTAACATCAAAGCATGCTAGCTAATGCTGGTTAATTAGAAGCTCACTGGGATGCAAAACTATCAGTAATAAAAGTGTGGAGGATGAAGAGATGAGAAAGAAGATTAGTATTGGAGAAGCCGAGGCACATGACAGACGATCTATAGATTTAATGACCTGATTATTCAACACATGCTCCAATTATAGTGATTAAGGTGCACAGAAGGCTTGTTTAATCTTTAAAATTTTCCTGCAACATTGAGGAATTTGCCAAATGAAAGTGTGTGGTCCTTGTGCAACATTATATTTAAATGAGGTTTTGGGACAGAAACAAGAAGGTTTCATTGCATCTTTTTTCCGTCATTCTACAGAAGAAAAAAAAGGTAATATGGGTTTGGAACAGCAAGAGTTTGAGTAAACGATGACAACATTTTTGGGTGAACTATGCCTTTAAGATGTGCCATGAGATATCATGGTGCGTATTAGCCATTATGCCTACTATGCATCAATGTAATCTTTTTGGAGACTGGCAACTATTTAAAACCTTTATTAGGGGAGCTATTTTAGGGATTATTTTGGAAATGTACGAATAACTGTCTGCTCAGAAAGTAACTATTGAAAAAGAGAGCTTTGTCATTGTTTCATAATTAAGTTGAGTTGACTGAGCATCCCTGCATTCTCTACATACCTCTAACTGAAATTTCTGAGCCCTCCAACAACAACCTCTTTGTTCAGGTCTGTCATTCCCTTAATCTCATTGTTTTGAGCAACAAAAACATATTGCTCAAAAACATATTCCTCAACAGTGGCTGGAGTTGGGAGAGATGTCTACTGTCTTCAGTGTTTTCTGTCAACAGTGGAGAAAACACAAGGTTTAAATAAATGAAGGAACAACAGCGGTTGTTGTGCTGTTCTTGTTTCTACCCTGTTTGTATTCTGCACAGTTGAGCATGCAAAATGGATTAGATTATACATAAAGCATTAGGACACACGGTTGCTCCTTGCTGTTCTGAAAGTTCTTAAATAGTACTCATAGATCATCATTCTTTAAAAGAAAGATCACAACATAAATGAGACCAATAACAATTCCTTTTCCCATTTATTTATCTTGACATCTCACTTAAACTTTGTAATTTTTATTTAAAGGCTATTGTGAAGGATGTAATATTTAAGATGTGGTCTTTGTAAGACATTATTGAATGTCTATCCTGTTTAATGCATAAAATGCACTGCTTAATCTGCTGTTCTGTATCTTCAGTTGCTGAAATATTATGACACCAGCGATGCGTGAAAAACCTCTTGAACCCTGATATGCAGGGTTGGGGAGTAACAGAATACATGTAACGGGACTGCGTATTTAAAATACAAAATATATAAAAAAATAACTGTATTCCACTACATTTACAATTTAAATCACTGGTAATTATAATATAGTTACATTCAAAAAGTATTTTGATTACTGAAAAGATTACTTTGCATTTCATTGTCATTTGTTTCATTTAATATTTAGTGCTTTCAGATGGAAAACATTTATACATGTAAATGGTGTGATCCAAAGTGCATTTGAACAGTGGTGAAACACTTTCTTGTGATGTGTTACATTCATACGAGCAGACAGAGAAGTAAGTTTGAAGTAAGTTTGAAGCAGAAGAAACAGAAATAAACCTTGTGTAAATTATCTATTTCTAGCCGTTTAACATGCACGTCACCAGGCATGATCATGTTTTTTTATCATGAAAATTCACGTTGGATCATAATTTATTTTTTCTAGTCAGACCTTTGATATTAGGGCATAAATCGTATCCTTGATAATAATTTTTGTATTGTTTTCCTGTAAAAATGTCTAAAAAGCCTTAAAACAAGATCAATGCATAAGATATTTCGTTTTTTCAGAGAATGTATTTTTAACATGTGTATTTTGTCTTAGTGTACTGGCAGTGTTTTTATGGTCAAAACAAGTGAAAAATCAACCAGTGCTGAAGAAGTAATCCAAACTATTTAGAATACGTTGCTGACCTTGAATAATGTAATGGAATATGTTACAAATGTAATCTGTAATCTGTAGTGGAATACATTTCAAAAGTAACCCTCCCAACCCTGCTAATAGATTGCATGGCAGCTTTGCTCTGCATTTCACCTCTTCGTGAAACTTTTCAATTGGTCTCCCACTGTTTGTTTTCTGTGCAATAATTTTTTTTCTTCATGAATAAAATAACATACAAAAAAAACATTATTTTAACATTGGCTTCATCCTCTGGTTTCAGCCAAGAAACACATTACTAATTGTCAGATTACAAATTATTCATCACATTTTTTAATGCATTATGCATTAGATATGCAAGTCTAGCAGAAGTTACAGAGGGTAACCAAAGGGGAGATGTGAAGCTTTGACTGTAGGTGTGCCTGAGCCCATCCCTTGCATGGACAGGGCTGACTGCTTCGCTGGAGGAGGTTGGAGAGCTATGCACAAAAACACTCTCTGTAGTGCCATTGCTGGGTTTGTTATTGGGTTTATATTGGCTGAGTCTTAAAATGCTGTTCTCTGGTGCTCTCAAGAGCTTGCCATCCCAGAAGAACCAAAGGCTGCTCAAGACTGACAACTAATTAGACCAGACATGGACATCACCTTTCAACTAAGATTGTTACAGATTTCCTCTTGTCTGTAACAGCTGTAACAATTCATTAATTTGGTCTGAAATATTTATGGACTCTCTAATTTCCTGTCACAAAACATATGTTGTTGCAAAATGTCTTTATAATGGCCTGTCACATAAACTTTTGTTCATTTGATAGTTGTAACTACAGTTAAGCCTGTCACATTCTGTGTTATAATACTCCCTGAAAGTGCTGTGCTAATGTTTCAGAACAGACAAGTGAATATAATGACATTCATTAAAGGAATATTCTAGATTCTGTACAAGTTAAGCTTAATTTAATTTAATCTAATAAAAAAAGCATTCGTGGCATAAAATTGATTACCACAAATTTTTAAAATCAATCAAAAAACAAGTTTACAGTGAGGCACTTACAATGTAAATGAATGGAGGCGATTTGTAGAAATCACAAGTTGTTAAATTGGATATAATTTACACAGAAAAGGTTATTAAGAAATTTTATCTAAAATCAGGTTAACAGAGTTTAGTGGCTGTTCTTCTGAAACAGTGTGTATTTTAATGTTTACAGGTTGGCCCCATTCACTTTACTATTGAAAGTGCCTCACTGTAACCCAGATGTTTTTTTTTTTTTGCATTGATACATTATTTTCAAGACAGATAAGCACCCAATATGGCCCAGTTCTCAATATCTCAATATTCGTTAGCATAAATTAATGACAGTACATCAAATACCTTAAATATAATTTTTTAATTCCTGAAATGAGTGTTTTATGTACAAATTTCAACACAGTTTATGGACACATTATAGTAATGAGTATTTGGAGGGTACACTGTAAAAATGTAAACTGTACAAGTGTCATCTTAAGGAGCTATTTATAATCTGATCCTTAAAACGTAATTTTGTTAATTTGCGCTCAAAATTCCTGAAAATAGTGCTAAGAAGCAAAAAAATAAAAATAAATTCTATACACACACACACACACACACACACACACACACACTTCATGTTATTAATGTCCTGACTATACATTGTGATCAGTTGAATGCCACTATGGTGAATAAGAGTACCGATTTATCAAACTAGAGACTCTGATGTACTTATCCTCTTGTTTAGTTGTACATCTGGCCTTCCACATCTCTTTCTGTCCTTGTTAGAGCCAGTTGTCCTTTGTCATTGAAGACTGTAGTGTACACCTTTGTATGAAATTTTCAGTTTTTTTTTTTGGCAATTTCAAGCATTGTAAAGCCTTCATTCCTCAAAACAATGATTGACTGATGGGTTTCTAGAGAAAACTGTTCCTTTTTTTGCCATTCTTGACCTAATATTGACCTTAAGACATGCCAGTCTATTGTGTACTGTGACAACTCAAAAACAAACACAGAGACAATGTTAAGCTTCATTTAAAAAAAACAAATAGCTTTCAACTGTGTTTGATATAATAGCAAGTGATTTTCTAGTAATAAATTAGCAATTTAGCATGATTACTCAAGGATAATGTGTTGGAGTGAAGGCTGCTGGAAATGGGGCCTTTCTAGATTTGACCAAAAATGACTTTTTTCAGTGATGGTGCTGTTTTTTACACCAGTAATGTCCTGACTATACTTTGTGATGAATTGAATGCCACTTTGGTGAATTAAAGTACCTTCCCAGTTTCCTTCCCAAAAAGCTAAATCTAGTTTTGCATCCCAGTGAGCTTCTAATTAACCAGCATTAGCTAGCATGCTTTGATGTTAATTACACTTCCAGAGACCCATTACTGTTTGGATTCTAATACAGCTTCTTGTATGTCCAGTGCCTTTCTACATAGGACATTTAGGCTGTGGCTCAGTAGGTAGAGTGGGTCGGCCACTAATCGCGGTTAGTGGTTTGAAATCTGGCCCACCTGACTCCACAGGCCAAAACGTCCTTGGGCAAGACACTGAACCCCAAGTTGCTCCCAATGGCAGGCTAACGCCTTGCATGGCAGCTCTTCCGCCATTGGTGTGTGAATATGTGTATGAATGGGTGAATGTGTCATTTTGAATACCGTTAAGGTATTGTTCATTATTTCAAACTTTTGGCTGCCAGTGCATATATATATATATATATATATATACTGTATATATATATATATATATATATATATAGTTTATTTTGGAATGGGGGTGAAATTTTGGCTTGGTCTTTGTGTCATAAATTAGTATTGTTGCCTGATCAGCTCTTGTTCCTGCCAGCAAACCACACTTGGACTACATGTCATGCCAACATATTCTTAATTTAAACTTGCCTTAATTAGCAGTGGGTGAGAAATGTATTTGCATGTAGTAATTAGGAAAAATCCAAAGCTGAAGCAGTTTTCCATTTGTTATCCATTTTTTAATGTGATCCATCATTCATTGAAGTAATGCAGCTTTTTATTTAACACCTAGCAAATTGCTGACTCTCCCTTGCAGTATTAATTAGGCTCCGGTGATATACAATGAACGGTGGGGCTTTTTCTGCTCAATTTGGCAGCTTTGTACTATCATTTTGAAATATTTGTTTCAGGTTGCCATATTCTTTTGGGGCAAAGTGTTTCATCTATTAAATTGGATGCATGCTCTCCGAATTTCCAAACCTCCAGTGTCCAAAGTTGGAACTACAGTTTTGTGCATTCTTCTTTAATGCACCAACCAAGTGCGAGAACTTGTGTCTTTGAATGGATGTGACACGAAAGGCACAATGTGGGCAAGAATATTCGCCACATGGAAAAACATTTGGAACTAACATGCCAATTTCCTATGTGATCATGTTGGTTGAAAGCCAAATGAAGTTCAAAAATATTCTGAAACATTTTTAAAGTGCCCTGTCTGATCACCTAATTAGAGTTTACGCATTAACGCATTCCTTGGTTACATCTGTACCAACCGTTTCATATCAGGAAGGCCCATCAAGCCATGATTATCCAGCCACAAGTTCTCATCCAGGGTCAGGGGGACGCTTGCTTTATCCTTGAATTTCCAACAGCACGGCTCCACCGTTCAGACACAGCAGGGGTCCACCCCGGCCAGTCTAGAATCCCCTTGTCCCACAACACAGGACAAGCCCACCAAAACACTCAAGGGCTCTCCCATTCGAACCGCTGTCGGGGTTCTCCCACTTCAATGCTGTGCAAGCTAACTCACATTTATTTGTATCATGGGCTCCACCGTTTGAATCGCAGCGAGGACTCCCCCGTTTAAATGTAGTGAGGGCCCCCCATTGCCAGGAAGAGAGGCTGAGGTTGTCCCGACCGCCTAGGATCCAATCATATACTCGGGGTGACCTGCCCTATCAGCTAGGATTCACAATTCATAAATCATAAAATACTTAGTCTCGTCTCAAATACAAGACTCCATAACCAAAAGGTCACAGCTCACTGTCCCAGTTGGTATTTGTGCTCAGGTCAAGCCTCGAGCCTCAACCCCTTCACCCAGGACAGCGGGCCACAAATGTTTATACTATCCTCTAAGCAGGATTACATTAACTTGCATTTACTACTGAAATAAATCTAAAAATAAATAACTAAAAATAAAAGTCATTCTGAGGAAGTATGGCCCCTGGGCTTCTGATTGATCCCCCATGTCTGCTCCTTCAGTAATGTACAATGAGCACAAAGGTTTTCCAAAAAAGGTCAGTTTAGCCACATCCTCCACAGTTTTAGCAATAAATGCATTGAGTTAATGTGCGTTATTAATAAAAAATGTATATCCTTTCTTATATGCTATAATGAGAACTTTCGTGACCTATGACATATAAAAAAATACATCATGTTAAAAATATTTAAATTTATAATCTTATTTATGTATACATATTGAATGGTTTATACATATTTAAAAAATTGTTACAATTTTAATTTATTTATTTGTTTATTTTTTTCCGTCACCTGGACTTGTCTTTATGATTGTATTCATACATTGTTTGATCTTCTTACTGAACATTTATATAGGAAAAACTCTAAAGTTTAACCACCATTTTAGGACTTTTCAGATGGTCCCTTACCACACCCTCTACAGTATTAGCACGTTTTAGCACAATTGATTCAATACGGGACGCATCATTTTATTTTTAAATACGGGATGATTTTACGGGACGGGTGGCAACCCTAATGTTAGGGCTCTGCCACAAAGGGGAAAAAACCCAAAACTAAGGGCAAAACCCTGACAGTACACCCTCTCAAGTTGATAGATACCAGAAAAGAAAAGTCAAGTGTGAGGCCAGCGGAACAGACCAGGATGGAGCCGGCGGAACAGATCAGGGTGTAGCCAGTGGAGGGGTTGGGTCAGGCAGCCTGGGAGGATGGTCCAGGTAGGGGGTGGGTTTGCATGGACTGGAAGGAGGGTACAGATTAGGGGCGGGGTCAGGCGGCGTGGAAGGAGGGTCAAGGTTGTGGGCGGCAGCCGCTGGCGACTGAACAGACTCGTCAACAGCCACATGGACCTGCACAGGCTTGCCGACGACTACCGGAGAATGGACAGACTGGGCGTCGACCGCAGGAAACTGGTCGAAGGCCGCTGGTGAATAGACTGTCCTGTTGATGGCCATGGGAGACTGGACAGGCCAGTCGAGGGCCATGGGAGACTGGACAGGCTCATCGAGGGCCACTGGAGAGGGCCACTGTATGGTGCACAGGGGAATCGGGTTCAAAAGAAAAAAAAGTATGCCTGCTGGGTCCATAAATTGTTTAATAGTTAAGTCAGGTGTGCAGGAAGGAGGACCCAAACTCAGGAATGAAATATTGAGGATTTTATTAAATGAAAATAATACAGAACAAAAACTCTCACGAGGGAAAAAAAAACAACACAACAGGGTAAAATTAGAAGCAAACAGATAAACAATCCATAACCCAACTGAGGAACAGGAAGTAACAAAGACTCAAACCAACTGACAAGGAAACAAATTCACAAATCACTGGACAGAGCACACAAGGGAACTACAGAGGGAGAAATCAAGAGGTAAATGACTAAGGCAGGTGAAACACATTAACTAATAACCAGACAGATAACAAGGCAAACGAAAGGGCGGGGATATAACTGAAGACAGACATGAATACACGAGGGAATGAGAAAACACAAACCCAAGTGCATTCACATAGCACGATACAAAACACAAGAACCTGGACACAGCCACAGAGTGAATAAACCGAACCAACCAAAGTGGCTGAATCCAGACTGTATTGTGAATTGTGTCTGCCAAAAAGGGGAAAAGACCCAAAACCAAACACTGCAGAACTCTGACAGATATCTCTTATCTCTAACTTTAACCTCCTGAGACCTGAGCATGACTGCTGTGTGCATTTTCCATTTCCCTTTTTTAAGTGTTAGTAGTAGTACCTAATAAACATGCAAAAAAAAAAAAAAAATGTGTATTGGGAAAAGCACAAATAAAAATGATATAAATACAAATTATTTGACTTTTATGTTACAATGTTTTTTTCTACTTAAACCAGGGGCGTAGCAGTCATTTTAAAAGTGTGGGGGACACAGCTGTCAGAAAGTTGCTCGCACAGACCCAACACTTACAGCAGTATTTATATATTAGAGTGTATATTAATATACATGTATTCAATTAATATATAAGTATTTTATACTTGTAGTCTTTGTAATATTTTAAAGATTCAAGTATTGCAATTTAGCAAAATTAGCTGCAAAAATAAAGGGCATCTTGTGTAGGACTTGCTTCTGTTTCACACAACAATAAAAGACAAGCTTGAGCACAAGCTGGTCCTTGACTAAATTATTTAATAATTTTTTTTTTTTTTTAATTTTCTTTTTTCAATCTTTATTCTGTGCTTGTGCATGGTGGGATTTAAATTTGTCCAAGTGGCTTGAGTGTTTTGACTACGTTCAGATCCATTTAATGATTCTGTGACCATTTCTAGTGAAGCCAACTGGTGATGTCTTCTATGAAATTAGTAAGTCACTGTATCAACGATCAAAAGAAAATTTTAATCCTTTAAAATTTGTATGTCTACAGACCTAAAAAGAGAATTTAGTAGAGGTTTTATGCATTATAAGAACAAAGCAAATTTATAATTTCCCTACAGTTTGTGAGCTGCTTAGCATGACTTTTATCAAAAGACAACAATAATAGTCTTTTATTATTACGAGTTCCAATAATGTCTGTATGTTTTCATGTATAAAAAAGCATGTCAACATATCTATTGACTTCAGTAAAATGTGTGTTCTAAGAACACAGCAGATCTATCTTTTTTCATAAAGTTTGTCATCTACACACCAGCAGAGATAAAAAAACAGGAGCTGATATTAAAAATAGCTCTACTTATTTAACACAGATCTAGTAATCTGCTTAAACTGGCAAAAAGAACCGATTAAACTATTACCTTAGAAACACAATATAAAAAGCATAACATAATGAAAACTCAGGCGCTGATATTAACTCCACTTACAATGTGTGCTTAAAAGAAGGATTGTCCTTTGTTTTCTGCAGCGCATTTCACGTAATGCTACCAATCAAGAATGATATGCCGTTAAACAACTATCGTTTGTGTGTTCCTCATCTCTAGATTATTAATTTAGATAAAAATTTATGCAAATAAAAAACATGGATAAATGAGCATTGTTGAAAGCAATTTTGTAGAAATGAATGGAGCTGTGTTATTTAGACTGTCTGACTGACCGTCTGTTATGCAAGGACTGTTTCTGCTCATGAAACTCACCTGTGATTGGCTGAATGGTTGCTCAATCAGCCTAAAGTAACAAAACATAAAGAATACTGTATACAAATCCACCATTTGGAAAAGTATGGGGGACCGAATCAACTTTTTTAAAGAGTTTTTAAAATGCTGCTGTACCCTTGATTTACAAATTTGGCGCATCTTACGCACTTAGTGCAAAGAAGATGTAGTGTAAATAGCATCTATCGCTATTTGCACTTAGTGTAAATATCCTCTGCCTTAACTTTATTGTACCTCAAGGGGATATTAGTTTTGCAGCAAAGGTATCAACACATTGTAAAACAAAAAAGACAATACAGTAAATACACAACACATACCACATCTCATAGAAGAGACACCAGTCCATAAAGTGCAATATCAGCATACATAAATTAATCAACTTGAGTTTAACAGCCCAAAGTCCACTGGCACAAAAGAGGCCTAAATTCTCTAAAGCACTCTAAAATGACAACCTGATGGCAGAAACTCAAACTCTGTTTGCAAAGGATGGTCAGAGGTTTCGAGGAAACAATCCACATTTTACTGAAGTCAATAGATATGTTGACATGCTTTTTTATTCATGAAAACATACAGACATTATTTGAACTCGTAATAATAAAAGACTATTATTGTTGTCTTTTGATAAGTCATGCTAAGCAGCTCACAAACTGTAGGGAAATTATAAATTTGCTTTGTTCTTATAATGCATAAAACCTCTACTAAATTCTCTTTTTAGGTCTGTAGACATACACATTTTAAAGGATTAAAATTTTCTTTTGATCGTTGATACAGTGACTTACCAATTTCACAGAAGTCATCACCAGTTGGCTTCAACAGAAATGGTCACAGAATCATTAAATAGATCTGAATGTATCCTTCCTTAATTCTTGTTTATAGATGTCAGTGAGCTTTGGCAACAAAATCTCAGTGTTCTCTATTTGCACTGTCAAACAAACAAGTGATTATCAGTGTCGAAACATTTTACCAGTCAGAAATTAGCATAATGAATTATGATCCAAAGTAATGGCCAGCAAGTAACCATGTTAAAATAAAATTAAACATTATAAATTCTGAATTTAAATACTGATTACTATTGTCCCATTTCTGCTAAACATGCTGTCTGGTGCAAACATAATTTGCAGCCTGAAACTGAACTTTTATTCACTTGCTCCTTTGCTTTTTATTTAGTGAATGACTGAAAACTGAAGGCTCACGCTATTCAACGAGGCATCCACACAAAACACACCAAACGCCCCACCGAAAGTGAGAACCACCATATGATCAACTTCGGCAACGTGACTCAACCCCTCCTAGCAACTGAGCCAACTAGTTGCTTCAGAAGCCTAGCTGGAGTCAATCAGCAAACCCTGGATTCCAACTCTCGACTGTATATTGTTTGCTGAGCTACCCAGGCCCCCTTAAACAATTATATCATGCACACACTGCTATCTTATGATATTGAAATACTATTATTATATTGCATAATTTAACACTTTTTTAAGCTTGTATTATAGACCAACCTTCATTTCTACACTTATTCTAACACGATTAACCATTGTTGGATTTTGGACTCAGCAATACACACAATCTAACATGTGGGGAAAAAAAGTGTTATTGAGGCAACACGTAATAATGTGGTTGCTTCAGAAGATGTGCTTTTCTTGCTGCATTTGCTTTTTCCACACCAGAGGTTAGGTTTAGGTGTTGGTTTAGGGAAAAGATGTCTGTTTTGTTTACTTCTCATTTGTTTTTAGGACACTTTCGGTTAGGTTTAGGTTAAAGTTTTAGGTTAGGAAAGTAGGTTTACTCATTAAAACCTCCATTTAATATTCACCTTAAAAACCTTGTCTGATTATGAGGTTTTTCCTAGTGAAATGCCCACATGTAACCCAGGCTGGGTATGTTTGTGTGACGTCCTGCATCTGCATGGGTTTCCAAGTCTGCCTTCAGTCGTAACATTCCATTGCACTTTCCAAGTAGGAAGTTGTAAATTTGGACTTTTTTCAAGTTAGGCTAGGTGGGCTATTGGATAATGCTAAATGTGACAGGGCAGAGGGCGGGCCGGGTCGTGATTATACACACCCTGTCCCTTATCAGGCTAATTAAGCCTCCGAGAGGGACAAAGGCCGACTACGGATGGTGGTGTGACAGAGAGAGATCGTTTACGGTCAGCTGCCCTCCATCCTGTCACACTAACCATGGACCAAAAAGGCCATTCTGGTTTGTAACGACCACTTTTAACAATCCAATCAACTCATCTCAATCAATCCCTGGTGGATAAAATCAAGACCCTCCCTAATTTTTTTCCTTTGAATATCCAGTTTCACCTGGACATAAGTCACATTATGGAAGTAAAATAGGTTATGAACAGCAAATTCATGTTGACTTTAAGTCTGTGCAGTCACACCTGATTAATTGCTCTTCTTCCACAGAATGACATCTGTGTTGTACTACAGGCTGCTGAAGTAATGCTGACCAAGCTGCATATGTCTCATTCCATCAACCACATAATTTGATGTTCATACTCCCCTGTTAAATACACTGTCATCGCTGCTCAGGGGCGGGTAATGGATTTTTTAACAGGGGTGGCCAGGCAGGGACCAGCATTCAGTCTGTGGTGGCCAAGAAACTCTGTCTGGGGGGTGTACTGTTATATCGTCTGTCGTGGGGGGTGGGGGGGGGGGGGGGTGGGGGGTTGATGTTATATCATCCAACGTGCAGGAGGGGGGATCTGTTTGGTCGGGTATTATTGTCGGAGGCGCATAGTAAGTAAGTAATTTTTATTTCTATAGCACCTTTCTAGAACAGACGTCACAAAGTGCTTATCATCCACAATATATAACCAAAGAAGCATAAAAAAACACAACAAAAACGGAGGGCAGTGGATACAGTGACACCCAGGACAGAGAGATGCGACTGTGAGTGGGGTAGCCAGGCTTGTGTCAGAGAGATAATCTGAAAAATCTATATATTATCTATAAATTTAGTGAATGTATTTTAATTGTAGCATCCAAGGAAAGTCTGTTCATATTATTCTGTTTTATCCTCCTTTTATTTTGTTGATTGACAGGTGAGGCGTGGAGCTTCACTGCTGATGGGACACATTCAGGACGTTTTAGCATTTACACCACAAATGTGATGCAGTTACATGTGTTTTTGACCACATTCATGTGTATTTTTTTGTAATTCGATCACAAAACGGTTTAGACCCCATTTCGACCTGTATTTAGCACTGACTGCATGCAATTATACAGATAAGATGAAGGATAATTTCTAATCAAACTCATTTCCTGTAATAGGATTATTGGCTGAAGATTTTAAGTGGCCTATTGTTTTGATTTTTATACAATTACAGTAATTAACCAAATCCAGCATGTTTTCTTATTATAAAGAAAACAGAACACGAAAGACACTCCATACAACAGTGATGTTGATTCCATTTTTAAGAGGTTACAAATTACACATCACACATCAAAGCAAGAATGTAAGACATTTTCTATATCTCTTTCTTTCTTAGTCCTCTTTCATAAAGAAAAAAAGAGAACTCTCCTCTTTTTCAGTCAAACTCTTGTCACTTCCATTGACTTTAATGAAAACATGGAATGACAGTTAAGTCATATTGGCAAAATTAATATAAAAGGAATTAAGTCTTTCTTCTCTCTCTCTCTCTCTCTCTCTCTCTCTCTCTCTCTCTCTCTCTCCATACAGCTTTGTTCTATAATGATGGTAAAGGCTTCATTGCTTTCTGTTCAAAGACCTTATGCTTCACTGTCTGCCTTTCAAAGGTGAAAAGCTTTTAAGGTATAATGGAAACGCAAATGTTACTTCCCAGTGCTGGCGAATTAGCTATGCCTCATCTCCTTTAACAACTAACTGGGGGAAAAACGTCCTCGACTGAGGGCTGTACCTGGGCTGTAATGGGCATTTCTTTGTGAACATTTCCCATTAAGAACTCAAGTGCACAATCAAGGCAGCAACCACTTCTGTAATAGGAAGTAGCTTGAGGATTTGCTGCATTATTCACTCACTAAAAGTTTAATTCACTGGCACCTTTATGTCAAAGAATTGCTATGAACTTTAGGACAAATTGCAGTACTTACTGTAGTGTTCTAAATATCGGATACTGTAACAGGTGAAGGTTGAGCAAGGAGGAGGCAGGAACCGGCTAAACAGTAAACATAAAGTTTAATGATAAAACTCAACATAAAACAAACATAAACAATCACAGACACAAATGCAGTGTGGCCGCATGCATCTCTCTCCTGAACTGATGTCTCCGGCTGCCCTTTATCTCTCTCTCTCCTGCTAATCAGCTGATTCAGCGTCAGACGTGTTCCATCATGGCCCGGCCATGCCCTCCTCCTTGTCACAGATACCTTTTTGTTATTTTTTTCCACACACAATCCAATATGGTCAGGGTGGGAAATTCCCTTTTGTGGGAAATTCCTAAAGTGTCTGGTGAATGGCATATTTTTTTTAAAACAGACATGCATGTTTGTATCAAATACGTATAATGCATCACTTGAATATCATAAAATAAACTTTTTAGGATCTGTTTAGGTCTATGTGGACTTTCCATTCACAATATTGTTTTTGAAATCCAGCCCGATCAATGAGTCAGAAACATGCGTCAACACCTTTTCTTTTGTCTTTTGTCTAAAATATAATCATACGTGCTACTTCAAGCACATGTCTTTGCATCTATGTAATATATGTGTATTTGTTAAATCCAACATGTCTTATATGTTGCCTGCTGCAGTTGCTGGCAGATAAGCAAAGCTACCCACCACTGTACAAAAAGTTCTTGCATTTGGCTGTTGGCAGGTGTTCATATAACACTCTCAATGTACTGGCACTGGTGTACTCATTAGCCTCAAGATCATTGGGATCAATTTATTTTGCTTAGTAATACTGCCTTGGGAATGTCAGTTCATTTGATTTGGATTACTTTGTAAGCATACATTTGATTGCCAAAAATGTACATGCTAAAGAATGCTCTGTCCCAGACAGCGAGGAGCCAATGATGCGGTCTAAAAAAGCTGAATCTGCACCTCTCCAAAAATCTTAGCCAGCTGATTTTCTAAGATGTAGGGAATCCACAGATTACCACTGAAGGGAAAAACAAAGAGCAGCAGTAAAATTGGTGCCAGTACTGTACTTGAAAAAGCACCAGAGGATGGAACCTCTAGTGACCAGAGGAAACTGCTGCAAAGGCTTATTCTATTAGTTCAAACATGCTTTACACAACCCTGTAGTGTTTCCTGTTTCTGTCTACTCAATATTGCTGTAGATTTACTAAGAAAAGTAAAAAAATACGAAAAAGAAAAGAAACTCTTAGGATCTACATCCTAAACACATTCCAAAGCAATTCTCTATATAAAATATTTTTACTTACGTACATATACTGTAGCATCAGACCTCCACTTCTGTATACTGTGATTACGGACAGTTGCTATCTTAAAGGAAAAGTTAATCTGAAAATTAAAATCCTTTAATTATTTATTCAGTGCAGTTTGGCCTTGAACCTGTATGACTTTCTTTATTCCAAGGGAACATAAAAGGAAAATTTGTAAAGAGTCTTCAAACATCTTTTTTGATATATAATGAGAATAAATAGTGGTCAACCTCCAAAAAAATAAACAAACAAAAAACAAAACGACAGTATAATTCATTGATTGATTTGACTTGTCCGGTATATTCCAAGTCTTCTGAAAACCGATGATTGTTTTGTGTGATGAATAAACATTCAAAATCAGATTATTGATGGAAATCAGATACTGTATGACATGTAAATGTGTCGTCATAATGTTTGGTTATGAGACAAGCAAAAAAACATGAGGTTAGTGAAACCTAATGTTCATGTATTTAGGTTGATTTTGTCATATTAATAATATTTTCCACTGGAATAAATCCAGGTAATTTAAATGTTACCACATGAAGCAAATTTTTTGGTTACCTGACAAACATTTTTACAGTGTATAAAAAATGACAAATGACAAATACTAAGTGAAGTACATCTAAAGTACATTAGTTACAGAAGTTATAAAGTACTGTAATTAAAATCAACCTAAAAAAATACATCAGATGCATATTGCCAGCCATTTATAGAGGACACTCTTCAAAAAGAGCTTTTTAAATTCTGAAGACACCCTGTTTACAATCAATGCATAACGCACCCGGAGCAAACCTCCCTTATTTAATTTAACACATTATTGCATTATTTATGGTTGCTCAATAAATCTCTCCCCCCAGCTAATTTTCTGTAACTCATGTTCCCAATTCCCATCAGGCATTTTTGACACTTTCCAATAAAACTTAATAAACCATGCTAGCAGAGTTCCTTCTTCTGTAGGTATGCCAAGATGGACTGGAGCTCCACTTCACAATAATTGGTCTGTGTCACGGATGTTAACATCATTACATCCTGAAGTTGATGAAGATATGTGTGCTGTCTTAATTATGTAGGATCATCATGTCACTGTTAATAAAATCCAATCTCAGTTGACAGAGCTAATTTGCAGCCCAGTATTACGAATCTATTAAGCTATTGTAGATTTACATAACTGTATTTAAGGGATGGGCAGTATTTCAGATATATGTATATAAAAGAGTATATCAAATACAAAATACTATTTTGAACATTTTTACTACTTTAAACTATTTTAAAGTCTTTGAAAATGTGCACTAAGTGCAAATAGCTATAGATGGTATTTACACTAAGTGTAAAAAAGCAATGAAAAGCATCTTCTTTGCATTAAGTGCAAATAATGTTCACTGTAGCATTGTTATTGTGTTCATTGTGTACCCCTAAACCTTCTTTACAAAAAATATATATCTTAACCATGGTTTTACAACAGTAACCAAAATATCATGGTATTTTTCTAGTAAAATCATGGTAACCACAAAATTAAACATGGTTACTATTAATTACTATTACCAACATATTACTGTAGTAACACCATGGTTAGTACATCAGAACTATATAGATTCCACCAAAACACATGTTTACTACAATATTACTGCAGTAAAACCATGGTTCCCCTTCTGTCACTCACTCGACGTTGTGACAATTGTAGTGACACAAGGGGCTTCTTTCAGGAGCCTCGGTATACCTCTGAATATGAAAAAGCCCAATGCCAAATTGAACGAACAGAACAGAATTTGCATGTCCTGCCCCGGACATACAGGTATAAAAGACAAGGATCGTGCATCTGTTCAGTCAGAGTCTTTCTTTGGAGCCGAGCTGTTGTGTGTGTGTTCAGCGAGCTGAAACCTCACTCTGTTCCACTCACCTCTAAAAGAGAGCTTTCCTGTTGGATCTATGGCACATTGCCAGCAGCTTTCTCCCTCCTCTGCATGCCAGTGCAGTCCACGCCCCTGGGTGCTTCGACAGTTGTCCTCTAAAAGAGAAAAACTCCTCTAAAAGAGTACTATTTTCAAAAAATAAAAGAGTTAATACTTGGCGTTGAACGTCTTTTTAAAAACGCGTCTTTTTCAAGTTGCCCTTCCGCCTTTGCGTTGTTCCTGGATGCGGTAGATATCTCTCTGCTTCTGACGGCCATAGGTGCTGCCTTGAGTGTCTGGTTTGCGATCACACAGAGGCAGCGATTGTGGATGGTTCATGTACTCATTGCGAGAACCTGACCATGGCATTGTTGCGGTCGCTGCTTTCCTTTCTCAAAGGAAACTTTTGTTGCTCGCTCTGGTACTCCCTCAGGTCAGAGGCAAGTCCCCTCAGTACATATGCATTGGCACACAGCTGGCCCCGGGTGCATTTCCCCCAGTGAGCCTACTTGCACAGGTGCTGTGCAAGGTCAGAGAGGACGGGGAACAAGTCACTCTAGTGGCCTCCTACTGGCCCACCCGGACTTGATTCTCGAATCTCACGCTCCTTGCGACAGCACCTCCCTAGAAAATCCCACTGAGGAAAGACCTTCTTTCTCAGGGATGGGGCACCCTCTGGCATCCGTGCCCAGACCTCTGGAACCTCTACATCTGGCCCCCGGATGGGATGTGTAAGATCTGAGTGGTCTACCACCAGCTGTCGTAGACACTTCAGGAAGAAAGACAGAGAACACAGCCCCATCACCATTAATGGAGCACCGGTGGAGAGAGTCAGCAGCTTCAAGTTCCTCGGTGTCCACATTACTGAGGAACTCACATGGTCCGTCCACACTGAGGCCGTTGTGAAGAAGGCTCACCAGCGCCTCTTCTTCCTGAGACGGCTGAGGAAGTTCGGAATGAACCACCACATCCTCACACGGTTCTACACCAGTACTGTAGAGAGCATCCTGACTGGCTGCATCACCGCCTGGTACGGCAATAGCACCGCCCACAACCGCAAAGACCTGCAAAGGGTGGTGCGAACGGCCAGAAACATCATGAGCTTCCCTCCCTCCAGGATATATATAACAGACGGTGTGTGAATAAAGCTCGGAGGATCATCAGAGACTCCAGTCACCCGAGTCATGGGCTGCTCTCACTGCTGCCATCAGGCAGGCGGTATCGCAGCATCAGGACCCGCACCACCCGACTACATGACAGCTTCTTCCCACAAGCAATAAGACTTTTGAACACATGATCTCTCACGATCAACAATCAGCACTGCACTTTATTAATCCTCATTCTGTCAATATATTCTCCCAATTCAATTAGTGTTTATATATATTTATACCCGTATCTAGTGTATGTGTATTCTACATTGTGTGTATTGTGTACATTTGTTATGTAAATTGTTGTGTAAGTACGTGTACATTTGTTATGTAAATTGTTTTGTGTAAATATGTTGTTTATTGTAAAGTGGTTTATGTCTCGTCACTGTCATGACTGCTATGTTACTCGGAACTGCACACAAGAATTTCACCTACTGTTGCACTCGTGTACACAGTAGTGTGACAATAAAGTGATTTGATTTGATTTGATTTGATTTTGACACCATCAACCAAGCCAGAGCTCCCTCCACCAGGTAGCTTTACGCCCTAAAGTGGCACCTGTGTGCAAATTGGTGTTCTTCCTGATCTGAAGACCCACAGAGGTGCACAGTCGGGTCAGTACTCTCATTCCTACAGGGAAAGCTGGAGGGGCGGCTGTCCCCCTCCACCTTAAAGGTATATGTTGCCGGTGGACGGTAAGTCCCTAGGAAAGCACGACCTGATTATCAGGTTTCTAAGAGGCACCCGGAGGTTGAACCCTCCCAGGCCATGCCTGTTCCCGTCATGTGATCTCTCCGTGGTCCTTGCGGGCATACATAGAACCCCCTTCAAGCCTCTTGAATCAGTCGAGCTAAGTGCCCTCTCCCAGAATACAGTCCTCCTGATTGTGCTCGCTTCCATCAAGAGGGTTGGAGACTTGCAAGCATTCTCTGTCAGCAACACTTGCGTGGAGTTTGTCTGGAAGATGCTAATGTCATCCTAAGACCTTGACTGGGCTATGTGCCCAAGGTTCCTATGACCCCTTTCAGGGACCAGGTAGTGAACCTGCAAGCGCTACCCCAGGAGGAGGCAGACCCAGCCTTATCGTTACTGTGTCCGGTACGTGCTTTACATACCTATTTGGACCACACACAGAGCTTTAGACTCTCTGAGCAGCTCTTTGTTTGCTTTGGCGGCCAGCGGAAAGGGAACGTTGTCTCCAAACAGAGGCTTGCCCACTGGGTAGTCGACGTCATTACATTGGCCTATCAGACCCAGGTCATGCCCACCCCCTTGCAGGTTCAAGCACACTCTACAAGAAGTGTGGGATCCTCGTAGGCACTGGCCAATGGCACCTCTCTAACAGACATCTGTAGAGCAGTGGGCTGGGCGATACCCAATACCTTTGCGAGATCCTACAATCTCCGGGTTGAACTGGTTTCGTCCTGTGTTTGGTCAGGCTCGAGCGTGTAGAACTGGGTAAAACGGGATGACTGAATGGATGTACCACTTGTGCTGGCACCTTTCCCCTCCACTGAGGCAAACACGTGCACTTTTTCTCCCAGGTGAGTCCACTAAATTCTTGCTCCCTGGTTGTCTTTCCTCCCTAGCCCTCTGGTCCACGAATTCAGTGGAGGAACTCCCGGCCAGCCCACTATGAGTACTAGCTGCTCTGTACTGGAATAGGTGCTCCACAGGGTTTGGCCATCACGGATTAATCTCCCTGTGCGTATTTTCCGCGGTACGGTCCCTCTGCCGGCGAACCTGCGTCACCCTCGGGCAGCCCCCTCTGCCCCCGGTCGCTGTGTCTGTATCAACTCCTCCCTTGCTAGGTAGGATCTAACACTGCGCCTCTTCAACATGAAGCCTGAAAGGCTAATTGACGTATTCACCGCATTTAACTTCAGTCAGTCAGTCAGTCAGCCAGTCAGTCAAGAGGATTTTATTATCGTTCAACCAAATACAGTTAGTACAGTATACAGTAAAACGAGACATTACTCCTGGACCATGGTGCTACATAAACAACATAGGACACAGAACCACATGAGACTACACAACATACCTATATAAAGTACACGTGCAAACGTGTGCAAAAAGTACGGGACAGTACAATAAATAAAAATTAACAGGACAATAGGCACAGTGAGAGACAGTGCAGCGCCGGTCAGTACACAGTAGTGCAAAAAGATGACAGTTTCTAAAAATGCCAAATGTAAACATAACATACTATGAGATGTTCTATGCACATAGCAGTTATTGAGGTAGCAGCCAGGTATAAAATGACAATGATTAAAGTGCAACTCAGTCCAGAGTATTGAGGAGTCTGATGGCTTGTGGGAAGAAGCTGTTACACAGTCTGGCCGTGAGGGCACGAATGCTTCGGTACCTCTTGCCAGACGGCAGGAGGGTGAAGAGTTTGTGTGAGGGGTGTGTGGTGTTTTCCACAATGCTGGTTGCTTTGCGGATGCAGTGTTTTTTGTAAATGTCTTTGATGGAGGGAAGAGAGACCCCGATGAACTTCTCAGCTGTCCTCACTATCCTCTGCAGAGCTTTGCAGTCCGAAACGGTGCAAGTCCAAAACCAGGCAGTGATGCAGCTGCTCAGGATGGTCTCAATAGTCCCTTTATAGAATGTAGTGAGGATGGGGGGTGGGAGATGTGCTTTCCTCAGACTTCGATGAAAGTACAGACACTGCTGTGCTTTCTTGGTAATAGAGCTGGTGTTGAGGGACCAGGTGAGGTTCTCCGCAGGTGAACACCAAGGAATTTGGTGCTCTTGACGATCTCCACAGAGGAGCCGTCGATGTTCAGCGGAGAGTGGTCCCTCTGTGCTCTCCTAAAGTCAACAACTATTTCTTTTTTTTGTCCACATTCAGAGACAGGTTGTTGGCTCTACACCAGTCCGTTAACCGCTGCACCTCCTCTCTGTATGCTGACTCGTCGTTCTTGCTGATGAGACCCACCACGGTCGAACTTAATGATGTGGTTCGAGCTGTGCATTGCTGCACAGTCGTGAGTCAGCAGAGTGAACAGCAGTGGACTGAGCACGCAGCCCTGGGGGGCCCCAGTGCTCAGTGTGGTGGTGGTGGAGATGCTGTTCCTGATCCAGACTGACTGAGGTCTCCCAGTGAAGAAGTCCAGGATCCAGTTGTAGAGGGAGTTTTCCAGGCCCGGCAGGTTCAGCTTTCCAATCAGGTGCTGAGGAATTATTGTGTTGAATGGTGAGCTGAAGTATATGAACAGCATTCGAATGTATGAGTCCTTTTTATCTAGGTGGGTGAGGGCGAGATGGAAGGTGGTGGCAATGGCATCGTCTGTTGAACGGTTTGGATGATACACAAACTGCAGTGGGTCTAGTGAGGGGGGCAGATGGGTCTTAATGTGCCTCATGACGAGCCTCTCGAAGCACTTCATGATGATGGGTTTGAGTGCGATGGGACGGTATTCATTGGGGCAGGACACTGAAGACTTCTTTGGCATGGGGATGATGGTGGTGACCTTGAAGCACGTAGAGTTTTCCTAACATCAGCCATGGTAAGACAGAGAACATGGTTGTTGAGAGGAGGGGTGACCTCGCCCCCACGTCATTCTGTGCTTCAAACCTAGTGTAGAAGTCGTTCAGCGCATCTGGAAGGGAGGCATCTTTGTCACAGGCAACTGATGTTGTCCTGTAGTTGGTGATGGCCTGGATGCCCTGCCACATGCGCCGCTGTCCTGGAAGTGACTGTGGATTCTCTGGGCGTGTGCGCGCTTTGCCTCTCTGATGGCCCGGGACAGTTTGGCCCTCACTGTTCTAAGGGCAGCCTTGTCGCCTACTCTGAAGGTGGAGTCTCGGGTCCTCAGCAGCGCACGCACCTCCGCAGTCATCCACGACTTCTGGTTGGAGCGTGTGGTGATGGTCTTGGAGAAGGTGACATCATCAATGCACTTGCTAATGTAGCTGGTCACTGATGCTGTGTATTCCTCCAAGTTGGTAGAGTCGCCATATGTTGCAGCCTCCCTGAACATGTGCCAGTCAGTACACTCAAAACAGTCCTGAAGAGCAGAGATGGCTCCTGCTGGCCAGGTTTTCACCTGCTTCTGGAGCGGTTTTATGCGTCTGACGAGCGGTCTGTATGCTGGAATTAGCATAACAGAGATGTGGTCTGAGAAGCCGAGGTGGGGGTGGGGCTCCACCCGGTACGCGCCTGGAAAGCATGTTTTCCCCTTTCATTGCAAAGTCAACATACTGATGGAATTTAGGGAGCACTGTCTTGAGATTCGCATGGTTGAAATCTACGGCGACAATAAACAGTTCATCAGGGTGAGCGTTTTGCAGTTGCTCAAAGTCCCATACAGTTCGCAGAGTGCTTTCTTTGCGTTTGCGCTGGGGGGAATGTGCATCTAACAGTCACAAGCTCCACCAGCGATGAGCAGTAACTAGAGACTAGCATAGAGTTATTGCACAATTCCGAGTTGATGTAAACACACAAGCCTCCACCGCGATTCTTACCGCACAGAGCTACGTTTCTGTCGGCATGAAACGAGGCAAGCCTGTCTAGCTGAATGGCGGCATCCGGAAATCTGTCGCTGAGCCACGTCTCCGTGAAAACAAAGACGCAGCAGTCTCTAAGCTAATGCTGCGTAGTCTGCTGGAGACGGATGTAGTCCAGTTTATTGTCCAGGGAGCAAACATTTGAGAGCTGTATAGATGAGAGAGCTGGCTGTCTAGGGTTTGTTTTTAGCCTAGCATGGACCCCCGCCCTCTTGCCACGCATTTGCTTCCTCGCACACCGCTTATGACGTCCCCTTCCCCAGGCACCGGCATCAGGTGACGCCGAGAACTGGAGGCCTGGTCTCCGCAGCAAGCAGAGTTTGCGTAGCAACTCCTGCAGATCATCATGCAGCTTGGTTGTTGTATGAATCTTATATTTTAACAGTGTCTGGTGATGGTAGACACAAACACCGGATGCTCCAATGTCCAAGTGCCACAAAAGTTGGGCTAAGTGACAAAAATAGCACCATTTTGGATCTGGAGTGGCCACTGCATGCTACCGTGCCGCCAACTTGGATGTCATGAAAAAAAAAAAACTTCTACCCAGTCTTGGCAGGATGTGGTCTCCGTGGTGTCTTTTCCCCTGCAAGAATAGGAGTTGGAAAAGAATGCGTTCCCTGATGCATGTTATAGTGTTAAATTTCCCCAGCCGCATCTAATACTCTATGAGGACAAACATAGAGAGAGAGAAAAGGCCGCGGCTGGCTCCCATGCTTGCCACATCACTTGTTCACACCCCCCAAGAGAATCCTTGGTCGGATGCCGGGAACCTAATAAAAACAATATGATGTCTTAGTGAGTCGTCGGGGAGGGTTAAATACAGAATCTCATGCTTCTTGCCACACTATAACTTGCTGCACCAGCATCAGCAGATCACATAACACGGTTCAGTGTAGGTGAATAGAATATCACTACAATCGACACAACGTCTAGTGAGTGACAGAAGGGGAACGTATAGGTTACTAGTGTAACCCCGTTCCATGATGTAGGGAACGAGACATTGTGTCCCCCTTGCCACAACACTGTACCAAGCCGCTGTGATGACCAAACCTTATTCTTTTCTCCTCAGTGCAGAACCTGACTAAACAAATGCACGATCCCTGCCTTTTATACCCATATGTCTGGGTGCGGGACATGCAAATTCTGTTCACCAATTTGGTATTGGCCTTTTACATATTCAGAGGTATCCGAGGCTCTCGAAAGTGGCCCCTTGTGTCACTACAATCGACACAAAATCTCGTTCCCTCCATCAGGGAACGGGGGTTACACTAGTAACCTAGACGTTAACTTTATTCAGATGAAATCCTTCTCTCAACTCCCTGACCTTCACTGTGACCAAATCACTGCGGGGAGTCTCTTTTATTAATTAATGTAAGTAGTATTATAGGAAATATTAAGAGTAGAGACATGGGTGGGATTCAAACTCTGATCTCCAGCGTGACTATACATACTGTCATTACAACCAGAGCTACTACAGTGCGAAAAGTCACTTAGTTATCCAATATCTTAATCCACTGAATGTTTAACCTGTTAACTAGTTTAATGTCTCTGCCCCAAAGTGCAAAATTCAAATATGCCTGCCTTCATTTGATCAGCAGTTGACCCCAAATAAATCTGTCATGGCTGTCTTGAGTTTGGTCTGAGCAGTGGTGGGCAGAGTTAGTGTAAATTGACACAACAAGATGGGATATTTGCACTTAGTTTAAATAGACACTCCTATTTGCATCACAGATTCAGTTGGGAAACAAAATATGAAAGAAGCCAAACTTAAATAATTATGCAATGAATGATGGCAAAAGCCGTTTTTCTGTTGTACCGGTGAATAAATTAGATGAATAAACCTGCATCACTTATAAAAAACATATATGATTTATTAATGCATGGTATCTAAAAAAAAAAAAAAAAAAAAAAAAAAAATACAATGGAGCGGGAGGTTGGCCGGAGAATCGGGGCAGCGGGGGCGGTATTGCATTCGCTCTATCGCACCGTTGTCATGAAAAGAGAGCTGAGCCGGAAGGCAAAGCTCTCGATCTACCGGTCAATTTTTGTTCCTACCCTCACCTATGGTCATGAAGGTTGGGTCATGACCGAAAGAACTAGGTCGCGAGTACAAGCGACCGAAATGGGCTTCCTCAGAAGGGTGGCGGGCTTCTCCCTTAGAGATAGGGTGAGGAGCTCAGTCATCCGCGAGGAGCTCGGAGTAGAGCCGCTGCTCCTTCGCGTGGAAAGGAGTCAGTTGAGGTGGTTTGGGCATCTGGTAAGGATGCCACCTGGGCGCCTCCCTAGGGGGGTGTTTCAGGCACGTCCAGCTAGGAGGAGGCCTCGGGGAAGACCCAGGACTAGGTGGAGAGATTACATCTCCACACTGGCCTGGGAACGCCTCGGGGTCCCCCAGTCAGAGCTGGTTAATGTGGCTCGGGATAGGGAAGTTTGGGGCCCCCTGCTGGAGCTGCTGCCCCCGCGACCCGACTTCGGATAAGCGGTTGAAGATGGATGGATGGATGGATGGATGGTATCTAAAATATTATTAATTCATTTGCTTAAAAAAAACTTGTTCATGTCTTTTATTTTGGAAGTTTAGTTGCGGTTCTATAGTCATGTGTTTCATGCCATGTGATTTCTTGTTCCCTCATGTGATCCTGTCATGTGGTTCCCTTGTTCATGTGTCTTGTTTTCATTGGTTCATTGTTTGAGTTACTCTTTATCAGACTTTTCTTTTCATTGGTTTAAGTTTATTAGTTTTGTTATCTTGCTTATATTTCTGTCTGTTCATTGGTTGTCTTCTTCAGGATTGGGGAGTAACGGAATGCATGTAATGGGATTACGTATTTAAAATTCAAAATATAAGTAACTGTATTCCACTACAGTTACAATTTAAATAATTGATCATTAGAATAGAGTTACATTCAAATGAATTTTATTGTCATTTGTTTAATTTAATATTGAGTCATTTCAGATGGAAAACATTTATACATATAAACGTTGTGATCCAAAGCACTTTGCATTTGAACAGTGGTGAAACACTTTCTTATGATGTTACATTCATACGAGCAGCAACTGGACTATCATTTGTTCTGTCTGTTTGTGTCTTGTTGATTCCCCAACGTTTTCTGTTTTGGACTCTCTTTGATCCTGATATTTTGATGTTCCAATTTTATGCTCCCTGATGCTTATTTGGCCATCGGCCTGCTCCGAGCTCTCTCCCCACTTTGTCTGGCACCACTTTCGGCTCGGCTGATGGGTGAGTTAACACTCTCTGTATCATTTGCGCCAATCGTTTACTATTTACTGTTTGGATGGGTTGCCTACCTTTCGGTGAGCTATATATTGGTGATGTGATGGTTGGGGCTCTGGCTAACATGGTATCACTTGTGGCATACATTATATCTGTCAGCATAAATATGCCTCGGGCATTAGTGCTCATTCTGCTTTTATTTTGCTTCAATTTTGGTGACAAGACCGAAATGGAAATTGGATACTCACCATCTCAAATCAGGGCTTTAAACTGCCACCTGCGCCTTGATTCTGCAACATATGTGTACTGTCAGATGCTTGGAATTACAAGTCGTCCACAATATATATACACCACTCATCCAGAAGAACCCTGAACATTCACTGTTCAATGCCTGCTGTCCCATGCATCTGGTCTTACAATAGGGCACCACCTAAATCTAAACTCCCTTCTACTGACTGCAGAACATGGCAATTGTTGATATATCTTAACAATGATGACCAGCACCATAATTTGTCGATCAACACTGGTATTTCATGTGGATACAGTTTGCTCTAATTCTTCTCAACTGTTGTCTGTTTTAATTTGACTCAACAGGTGTCTGCTCATACTCATGGCAATACTCTTGATTTAATCTGTACATTTGGGTTTGATGATGCTTCAACCAACTGACCAATTTGATACAGTGTGAGGCGTATGGTCTGAGCACTGACAGGCTGACCCCCCACCCCTTCAACCTCATACATCTATTTCCCAAAGACAACCTCTGTATATGACGCTGAGCATGTGCACTCAACTTTGGTTGACCATGGCGAGGCCTGTTCTGAGTGGAACCTGTCCTGTTAATCCGCTGTATGGTCTTGGCCACCATGCTGCAGCTCAGTGTCAGGGTCTTGGCAATCTTCTTATAGCCTAGGCCATGTTTATGTAGAGCAACAATTCTTTTTTTCAGATCCTCAGAGAGTTCTTTGCCATGAGGTGCCATGTTGAACTTCCAGTGACCATTATGAGGGAGTGTGAGAGCGATGACACCCAATTTAACACACCTGCTCCCCATTCACACCTGAGACCTTGTAACACTAACAAGTCACATGACACCGGGGAGGGAAAATGGCAAATTGGGCCCAATTTGGACATTTTCACTTAGGGTGTTCTCACTTTTGTTGCCAGCGGTTAAGACATTAATGGCTGTGTGATGAGTTATTTTGAGGGGACAGCAAATTTACACTGTTATACAAGCTGTACACTCACTACTTTACATTGTAGCAAAGTGTCATTTCTTCAGTGTTGTCACATGAAAAGATATAATCAAATATTTACAAAAATGTGAGGGGTGTACTCACTTTTGTGAGATACTGTATATCTATATCTATATATCTATATCTATATATCTATAAATATAATATATACAAATATAAAATATAAATATAAATAAAAATATATATACTGCCTTTGGGTCAACTCATTCGCTGCCACGGTTTCAGTTACCACTGTTATGCTGATGACATTCAAATATGTACAGCTTGTAGATCTGCTCCCACTCTCCAGACTGGTCCACTATCAACATGTGTAAATGAAATAAAAAAAGGGCTTAACTCCAACTTACTAAAATTGAACATGGATAAAACTGAGATAATTATTATTGGAACACCAACACTATGTTTGTGATATTGTTGGCACCTTCATTAAACCATCCAATACTGTAACAAATGTAGGTATCATCTTTGATCTCTCCCTCACTTTTGAAGCTCATATTAAATCTGTATCTAAAATTGCCTTCTTTCACCATTGCTGCATTGCTCACTTTCATCCCTTTATCAGTCTCAAAGGCGCCAAAACACCGGTCCATGCATTGCCCCCTTCAATTGGTTTACCAGCTATATTGCTAGGTTGAAATATATTAACAATTCTGCTGATAGAATTCTTACACATACCTGACATGTTTAGATGTGTTTTTGTTCATGTTTTGATTTTATGTCATTTATTTTGGCATTCTAGTTCCTGTTTCCCTTGTCATGTGATTTCATGTTTCCGTCCATGTTCATGTGTCTTGTTTTCATTGGTTTATTGTCTTATCAGTTCTGGCCTGTTGGTTTAAGGTCACTAGTCTTGTTATCTTGTTTAGTGTTCTGTTTGATGATTGGTTTATGATTCCCCATGTCATCTATTTAAGCCCTCATGTTTACCATTGTCCTTTGTCTAGTATTGATGTTTGTAAGCGTAACTTTGTTGTTTTGTTCATGCCATGCCATGCCATGCCAAGTCAAGTAAAGTCTAGTCTAGTTCAAGTCAACTCAAGTTCATGTTTAGTTCTCGTTTATTGTTAGGGTTTTTGGTTTCACATTTATTTAAATAAACTGCACTTGGGTTCTTCACTCCTTCGTCATCGTCTTTGTCCATGCCACCAGCATCGTCACAGAATACTAGACCATCACAATGGAACCAGCAGTTCAGCTTCTGAGCCTCTGTCAGGGGAGTCACCCCCTGGAGGATTATGTTGAGGACTTTCGTGCCCTAGCCTGTCAGGTGGCTTTTAATGAGCTCGCCCTGAAAAGACATTTTTATGGTCGGACTTAATGAGCCCATCTCCTCCTTGATGCCTGGCAGTCACAATCCCCTCAATCTGGCCCAATATATCAACCAGAGTTCTTTGACATGGCCACCGCCGAGCTAGAGTTCCTCGACATGGCCGCCGCCGAGCCAGAGTTCCTCCACATGGCCACCGCTGAGCCAGAGTTCCTTGACATGGCCGCCGCCAAGCCAGAGTTCCTCAACATGGCCGCCGCCGAGCCAGAGTTCCTCGACATGGCCGCCGCCGAGCCAGAGTTCCCCATCATGGCCACCGAGCCAGGGTTCCCCATCTTGGCCGCCGAGCCAGAGTTCCCCGTCATGGCCGGAAAGCCAGAGTTTCACGTCATGGCCGCCGAGCCAGGGTCCCACGTCATAGCCGCCGAGCCAGGGTCCCCAGCTCCAGCTCCATTTGAAATCCATGTGTTTATGTTTGGGCATCAGGAGCCGCCCCTTGTGGGGGGATATATCACGTTTAATGTGTTTTGTTCATGTCTTTTATTTTGGAAGTTTAGTTCTGTTTCTATAGTCATGTGTTTCATGTCATGTGATTTCCTTTTCCCTCATGTGATCTTGTCATGTTTTTCCCGTTCATGTGTCTTGTTTTCATTGGTTCATTGTTTGAGTTACTCTTTATCAGTCTTGTCTTTTCATTGGTTTAATATTATTAGTCTCGTTTTCTTGTTTATAGTTCTGTCTGTTCATTGGTTGTCTTGTTACACTTGTCATGTATTTAAACCCTTGTGTTTGCCATGGTCCTTGGTCAGGTATTTTTAATGTAATGTAAATTTGGTTGTCAAGTCAAGTCAAGTCAAGTCTAGTCCAGTCCATGTTTATGTTTTTAAGGGTTTTGGATTTCATGTTTATAAATTAACTAACTGCACTTGGGTTCTTCACATCATCATCATCTTCATCTGCCTGTCATTGCCAAGCTACGTGACACCGTGAACGGTGAGTCATTAGTTGATTGTCATATATAACATATTAATGTTAGCACTAGCACTGGACATTAGCGCTAGCTAGTCTTTCTAGCTAATCGGTTGTTGTTGTTTTTAGCAACTGCTTGTGTATTTACTAGCTTTTCAAGTGTGTATAGCATTACTGAAGTACAAAAGTACCCACTGTTTTACATATAATTTATTTAATAGGGTTCGCCACAAGTAATAGCAGGCTGCAGTATAACCTGGACAGAAATATGTATAGAAAAGGCTGCTGGTTGGCATTTTGCACAACGTACGTTTGTAATCATGTACCTGTTTATACATAAACAAAAGTGTCTAAGCAGTTGTACACCAAAATGTTCTTTGCATTCAGAATAGGTCCAGACAGATTTCAGCCTAATAGTGATACTTCAGTGAATGGACAATTTTACATGTATTTTGTGTATTAATATACAAAATACTGTATTTTATTTTGATATTTTTTTTTCCACACGTTATTTGGTATTTTATTTTGATTAATTTAAACGAAGTTATTTTTTATTTTAAATATATTTTCATGTATTTGTGCCCATCACTGATTATACTATAGGCATAGTAACTAATTAAGGACCTTTTTCTGATAAATAAATACATAACAGCAGAAATATTGTCTTTATATATACTTAATGGACAAAGTTGCGTGTGACAGTGAAAAAGCCTGAATTCTAAAAAATGCTGACAGTTTCAAGTCTGTTATGCATTACAGTACATGTAATATAGATGGGAATACAAAATACATTTATAATTTATTATAAATTGGAATGGAACTGTAAAGGTGCAATCTGTGCAATTTCCTGCAGTATATTGGGCGATGCTTTTATTGATACAAAGCCCACATTCAGAAGGGTTTCATAATATAATTTAATTTTATGAGTGTTTTGTGAACTCAGCTATGTGATTTCATTCCAAAGGAAAATGCGTTTCATGAGCAGATGTTGGATTATTGTTCAAAGCACTGTCTAGGTGTGAAGGTATGAATATGAACAGTACAGAAACATTGCCTTGATTTAACTTCTTTTACAGGGTGAAAATGAGAACCGGAATTTTAGCCAAAAAATTAAATTTTTCGGCTAAAATTCAGGTTCTCCCTATGGCCAGTCCGCCCCTGTCTATAGGAATATTCCTCCTTATGTAAAGTGAGGACACTGAAACATGCTCTGTCTTTTTTTCTTCTTCTTCTTTAAACTGCTACCTCTGGTAAGGCTCTATAAAAATGTAACATTCTTCTTATTATTATTATCTAAATAATGGTGTCTTATCATAAAAAATCCTGATAGATTTATGGGACTTTCACCTGTTTGTAGGCTATATTGATTTTACATTCATTTGTATTTATTATTCACTGCACAATGTGTGCTTGACATTTCACATTTTGCATGACACCTCCTGCTTTCAGAATAATGTTGTTATGCATACATAGACAAATGAAAATTCTGTTTCATGCAGACATTAATATCAGAAATACCAGGAGAAACCACAGTTTACAACATATTCCACAGTTAATGTAGCCTTCAAATCTGGTAAGAAATTTTTTTTAATATTTTTTAAATAATAATAGTTGTATAATAATAATAATAATAATAATAATAATAATTATTATTATTATTATTATAAAAAGGCATATACAAGGCATTTTTTTTATAGAAATGATTATGTAAGCGTAACATTTAAAAATGGGCGTTTAGTTTAGTTTTGACGCACTTCTGGTTTAAGCCCTGCCCACACCCAGGTCTATCCGAATGTCATATGAACTGATACAGATACAAATACAGATAATGGCTTCACTGCACACCTCTACTCATGCATGCATTCAAAGTGCAATATATATCATAGTACCATTCAGCCTAGTTAGGTTACATCACTTGACATTTTAAAATGATTTTTTTTTAATCAAAAAGTATGAAGTAAACATGAACACATAGGCCTACATTTGTTCCAGCTTGAGGTCACAATGTTAAACCACCAATCAAAGTGTTTAAAAATGCAACAAATGTATAAATATAAATATAAAATGAAAGGTAGGGATCTGTAAGATATCAAGCAATACATAAAGTAAACTTTAAATTATATTTTTCATAAAAAACAAAAACTGCATATCAAAGTCTTGTCCTCACTTTGCGTCAACTCCGTCGGATTTCTATAGAATCTTGAATAAATCAGAAGTCATAGTCAGCTACAACTCTGAGTACTCCTTTTCCACTTCCTGCTCATTGTGGATGCAACAGTAAGACACGTGGTCTGGTAAGTTTTATAGTTTGTTAATATTTTAAACAAACAATATTTAGGTCTGTGTGGTCACAGCTTCAATATGTCAACTCCGTCATTCCCATTACGATCAACACCAAAATCGATCCAGTGTACAACAAATGGGTAAGATGGAAAATATTCCATTTTGTCAACTCCTGAATTTTCAGAATAGTATGAAAACAGAGAAAAGAAATGTACAAGAATGTATTGTATCACTTAACTCCTTTACTGAACATCATTATTAGAATTCTAGGATGGATCAAATTAAAATAGCATGCGTTTAGTGTGTCAGACAGAGTCGACACTAATTACTGTAAGATATACGTTATAAAGTGATTAAATGTCAATTTTAAAAAGAAAAACAAATTGTGTTAGTCCCTTGCAAGGTTTGTTAGGTGAGATCTTTGTCTATAAACGTATCCACAGTGTCGCATATGTGAGGAATGGCAGCCTTTTTAATAATAAAAAGTGTAAACCTTTCTTATATACTGAGAACTTTCCTGACCGATGACATCAAAAATAGAATTATTTTATTTCTTCAATTATTTATCTGCTTTATCTAATTTATGTATACATCTGTTTGGGTTGATATGCATTTTTATGTTTTTTTTTGTTTGTTTGTTTGTTTGTTTGTTTTTGCTCACAGAAGTGGCATTAAACAGCACACGCAGCCTCACGAATGGACACGGAGTGGCTGCATCACACTTTGAGCAGAATATTGCACTGTTGAGTGCTAAAATTTTATTTTATTTTATTTTTTTCAAAGAGGAGAGAGAGAGAGAGAGAGAGAGAGAGAGAGAGAGAGAGAGAATGCACACAAGCACTGTGGCACAGTGGAGGGCGGGACCGGGGCGTGATTACGCATGCCCGGTCCCATATTAGGCTAATTAAGCCATCAAGAGGGATAAAGGCCACTCACGGACGGCGATGGGAGAGAGAGAGATCGTTCATGGACATGTCTGTCGTCTTATGTGTTTGTCTTTTGAGTTTTACATTAAACCTTTAAGTTATATGTCAAGCCGGTTTCTCGCCTCTTCCTTGCCCGTGAAAATGAACTGTTTTACATTGGTGCCAAAACCCGGGAAGGAAGAGGGATACGCCGTTGCGGAGTTCTCGCCACTACCCCAAAGAAGCAGCCACGGCCATCTGCCGGGGGACGAGGAGCCCAGCTGCCTGGAGGCGGAGGAATGGCCGCCGACCGCGAGGGGAGAAGGGGCTCCTATAGCCGACCGCCTGGAGCGGTCAGGGCCGCTGCCAGGGGCGGAGGATGCCCCTACCAGCCGCTGAAACGCGGAGGGGTCGAGGGAAGACCGCCGTCCGCGAGCGGGGAGGGGATCGCGACCGACCACCTGGAGCGGGAGAACCGCTGCCAGGGGCGGGGGAGTCCCCTTCGGCTCCCTGAGAACGCGCCGGGGCGTTCCGTCCGCCAGGGGCTGGAGGACTGTCTCGGATCCGCCTGGAGAGGCGCGGCTGCCGTTCGGTAGAGGGTGGAGGAGTGGCTGAGGAACAAGCTGCGGCGTATCAGAGAACCGGCGAGTAAGTTTTTTTTTTTTTAATCTCTCTCTCCTCTCTCTCTCGCTGCTGCTCTGCGTTGGCCTTTTCCCTCTTTTTTAAATTATGGTGTTCGTGGGAGGGGAGGTACTGCCCAGTGCAGGAACCTCCCCCCCATTTTTAATTGTTGTTGTTTCCCTCCCCTTGCCCCCTCCCTCGTCCAGGTTGATGGGGACGACCCGCCGGCAGACTGCGCCCCGGGGGAACGGGGGAGGAATGTGGCACGGTGGAGGGCGGGGCCGGGGCGTGATTACGCACGCCCGGTCCCATATTAGGCTAATTAAGCCGTCAAGAGGGATAAAGGCCACTCGCGGACGGCGATGGGAGAGAGAGAGATCGTTCACGGACATGTCCATCGTCTTATGTGTTTGTCTTTTGAGTTTTACATTAAACCTTTAAGTTATATGTCAAGCCGGTTTCTCGCCTCTTCCTTGCCCGTGAAAATGAACTGTTTTACAAGCACATACATGGTTGCCAGATTGCATAAATTAAGTATGACATAAGGTGAAATATTTCTTATTTGTGTATGTATACATTTCTGATTGGGGTGTTGCATCTATTATCTGGCAACCCTGAGCATATTAAAAGCTCTACATTCATGATAAATCAATCTGTGGACAGTAGTTTGCCCTGGTCTGAAACTGAGTGTGCTCTAAGTTTCGTTTGAGGGTGCTTAGCATGAACGCTTTAGACTACAGTCCTAATCATGGTCTCTTTTAAAAGAGTTTTGGAGTGAAAGCAATATAATTAAAATTAATACAACAATATAGAAGCTAAAATATACTGCACTTAACTTGCACTAACTTAAATTAAATTAAAGTAATAAAACGGCCCTAGGCAACCACCTATGTAGCCTATGCCACAGGCCGCCACTGGTTTGAACTCTTTGTAACTCTGTAGCAGCATAAGTAAATTATATGTGTGTATTTCAGAGCTAAAAGGATATTTTTGTCCAAAGTATAAATACATTTTCCTGGAGGCCTGGGTAGCTCAGCGAGTAAAGACGCTGACTACCACCCCTGGAGTCGCAATTAATGATAAGCGTTAATTGAATCTAACGAGGTTCACCGTTATTGCGGAGCGCAAAATTAGGAGGCACGTGGAAACTGCGCTTTGGGGACATGCACCAATCAAAGGGAGGGCTCCTCTTTACTCGCAAGCGATAACGGTACAGCAACACAACATGTGCGGTAGCTTACTACACATCGCGTAGAGCGGGCGAGAGCGCCCTTGGGTGTCAGAGATGAAGAGGAGACAAGGATGAGCAGCCAATGTATACAGACGATATTCGTGCACGGCAGCAAGTTATTAATGTTTCTCTCTCTCTCTGCCGTATGTATAATGATATTAAATGATCATACAGTTTAGTTATCACAGTCTGCTTTAAATAAATAATTAAGGGGTGCGGAGTGTCAGCTACTCTATCTATAGCCTATGCATTTATATGCACTTTGTTCGCCCAGAGAAAAGCATCGTGCCTTGTATTTCATCGTGGCGCTGACTCAGCGCCTCCTTTTCAAATTAATTTAGTAATAAATAATAATAATAATAATAAAATAATAAAAAATGTTTTAAACATGCTTTGTCCCTTATCTCAAAAATCAGTGAGATATATATATATATATATATATATATATATATATATATATATATATATATTATTTGATATATAGCTTATAATAATCTTGCTCATCATCAGCTGGAGAGAAATAAGCTGCTTTGAAAATGGTACAGTCTGCACTGGGGTTCGAGGTTATCCACGCATTTGCTCTGCTTCTCTGACTAGTGTGACGACCTACCGAGAGCGCGGTGATGTTGTTAAAAAAGCGATCAAGATTCCCGTTTACCCCCTACTGCTGACACTACAGAGTCTCTTCATTCGTAAGTAGGGCTGTCAGAGACACGCTTCTTTAGGGCCAGCTTTATAACCAACAGCGCTGACTGTGCGCAAAGCAACCGGCGCAGCTCGGATTCATTGTGCGCTCTGCTGGATCTGTGTCACTGCTATGGACTCGTTGTGAGAGAGGAGACAAAGACTTTGGAATATATATGTTTAGAATTTGGCTTTTTGTCAGTTTCTCCAATGCAAAAGAAAATATGTGGCAAAGCTTCGCCTTTTTCCTCACCGCTTTGCTTGGGTTGTGTTCATGTTCAAGTTTCCCAAGTAATATCAACATAGGTAAGTAGGTTTTTTCAGCGGTTATCGTTCATTACCGTATCATGACGACGCTTTAAAGTTTCCGTCCTACCGAATATGGTAGCATACTGTTTGTCCTGTTTCAATATTTGCACCCTGTTCGTCTTTTTCCGTAAATCCCTTTTTTTGTTATTAATCTCGACAGGCGGTTTGTTTCCAACCGACTCCCACGAATATGATGTTTTCCGCTTCGCGCTCTCTCAACACAATGATGTTCCTAAACTGGTACCTCAGGTGGACATGGTGGACACGGGGAGCAGCTTTGCCATGACATATGCCTGTAAGTTTTGTATGAATTTATATGTCAGATATCTGTTTCACTCGTGCTGAAGTCAAACCACTGCAGTGCGCATCCGACATGTTTCCAAGAAGCAAGCTTGTTGCGTTACTATTTCAGTACGACTGTTCAGAGATTAAAGAGTAACCTCAGGCATTTAAAGAGAAAGCGCATACATTTAGCATATTAGACCATTTTAAACTTGTTTTCACGTATTATATTAAATCCAGTTGCATATATAAAGAATAAAGTCAAGATGATGTCTTACAGGTGTCAGGTGTTTTTTCCCGCCACGGAAAGGAAAAAAAGTAATTCTGTCTTAGGCCTACATGTCTCGCAACTGCGATTTTATTTCTTAATTACGATAGCATATATAGTCACAATTGCAACAAATTGAGTCGCAAGATATAAAGTTGAGTTACGAGAAAGGCGCAATAGCGAGATATAAACTTGATATTGTGACTTTTTTGTTGTAATTGTGATTTAATATTTTGTAATTGCGAGTTTACAGTATCTACAAGCGTCTATACTGCATATAAAGATATAAAGTCGAAATTACGACAAAGATAGTCACACTTTACACCTCACAATTGCTACTTTATTTCTTGTACCTGTGACTTTATGCAGTATTTAACCATTGCGATTTTATTTCAGTTCTTGCAATTTTGGCTTTAGCCTATTTCTCACTATTAAAGTAACAATTGTGAAATAAATACTTGCAGTTACAAGAAATAGTAATACTTTACTCCCCACAATTGCGACTTTACCTCTTGTAATTGTGACTTTATACCTCGCAGTTGCGACTTTATTTTATAGCTTTATAATTACGAATGAATATCACGCAAAGTCGCAATTGTGAGATATAAATTACAAGAAATAAAGTAGCACTTTACACCTCACAATTGTGACATTATTTCTTGTAACTGCGACTTTATACAGTATTTCGCCATTGCAATTTTATTTCAGTTCTTGCAATTTTGACTTTAGCCTATTTCTCGCTAATAATGTCACAATTGTGAAATAAAAACTCACAGTTTTTATAAATAGTCACACTTTACACCCCACAATTGCGACTTTACCGCTTGTAATTGTTTCTTTATACCTTGCAGTTGCGACTTTATTATATAGTTTATAATTATAAATGAATATCGTGCAATTAAAGTCACAATTGCAAGATATAAGCTCACAATTACAAGCAATTTGGAGAAGTAAAGTCACAATTGTGAGATATAAAGTACTTTTTATTATTCCATGTTGGGATAAAGGCACCATACTGGTGGAACTACTAAACAGCAGCCTGAGGTTGTCCCATGAAAGTCACACACATCAGTAGAATATTTCAGCTTTTTATGATGCAATCAGAGCTTTCACCAGACAGGATATGCTCCTTCTCATCACAATCAAGCATTCTTCTACATTCTACATTTTTAAATAGTACAAAATAGATGCATGCATTTATTCATCACAATTCATGCAATAAATATAAGTACAGATTAGATACCATATATTCTGTCATATGCTGTAGTAGGCCTCCGTATCCTGTATATTGCTAATATTACTAATATGACATTTTTAGACAACATCCTTACCCCTGGCTCAGCTTGCTGTCACTCAGAACCGCTGCCCTTTGATGTCTAAGATTGACACAGACAACCTTTCCATGTTTGTGCTAACTCTTGCCAGCGATACACAACTGTGTAACACTTCTCCTTGCTGTGCAAAAAGTCTTCTGATATATATTTGAGACATTTAAGATTCATATATTCCATTACAGTTGACTGTTTACCCGGTCATATGTGCTATAGTTTCTCCCACAGGAATAGCCTATTTGTGATAGAACCTTCTCATGTACACATCAATGGTGTCCTTTAAGTGAGCCTCAGAGCTACAAAGCGTAGTATGCTGGCTGAGCACAAAAACTGGAGCTGAACCGATGTTTGCCATTTCAGAAGGGTCCTTGGGGTGATTTTATTGGCTCACAATGCAGGATTTCGTTAGAGGGAGGCTATCAAAGTAAAGTTTAACACACAACGTGCACAACAAGGCTGAGTCTGTATTTTCTTTTAAAACTCAAGTGTGAAAGTAATTGTATGGAGGTAATTACATCTGCAGAGAGTTCACTCATAAGGGTGATTGTGCTTGCTGCCTTATTATTCTCTGATCACTCCGAACACCTTGAGTTTTCTATAGAGAAGATTCTTTCCTCTTTTCTTTCTTGTTTGTTACTTTTTGATGAGATCTCACAGCAGGCAACTGGCCATTAGAAGACATGGAATGGGGCTTTCAGAAACAAAACAAAAGAAAATCTGTGTTTTAGTTACTTGATTGTAATGCTCAGGACAACCATCTTTAAATGTGTTTTTGTTTGTTATAAGTGCAAAATAAATCTTGGAATATATTATGTTTTGTTTAAAATTATAGACCATCAATAACAGCAATACAATTCAAACTTCTGATTTCAATGCCATTTGGGTCTATTTTTGTTAACGTCCATTCGAAGGAGGGTATTAGTCATAAAGCCATTTAAATAGAGCATAAAACAGCCATAGAAGATATTAAAATACTGTAACAAATAAATAGCAAAATGTGTTCTTATTTGTGTTTCTTAATTTTTTATAGCTGCAGGGATTCTGAAAAGAACAAAGGAAAATAAGAGGGATACATTTATATTTATTTGTTGATGCCACATGCAAGGGATTAGTCATTTTTTATAATGAGACATATTTCCAGCTCATTTTTAAATGTTCTAATCTGATCGTATTCCTTGCTGTTTGCTTTGTAAGAATGCTCTAAACATCATGTTCCCACACTGTATTTTTTAAAGTCACATAGATGGCATAAATTGAATGCACACAGCAGTGATATATGAACACAGCAGTATAGACCCCTCTGTTTTCTTAGATAGGAGCCTGAACCCATCGCCTAAGTTGGCGTGTCTCTGAGGAGCTACAGTAATCGTTTAAAGCAGCTCAAACAGATTCATTTAATTTATTATTCATTGTATCGTAGCTAAAGTGATTCTTTTCTGACTTTTTGATGTGTGCATGTGGGAACAGAGGCAGAAAGTGGGGTATAGTGAAAAATCAATGTTTATGTCTTGTTCCTATACATTTGAAACAGTGTGAATTTAAAGGGATAGTTGCTCAAAAATGTATATTCTCTCATAATTTACTCACCCCCATGCCATCCCAGATGTGTATGACTTTCTTTCTTTTGCAGAACACAAATGAAGATTTTTAGAATAATATATCAGCTCTATAGGTCCTCACAATACAAGTGAATGGGTGCCAAAATTTTGAAGCTCCAAAATCCACATAAAGGGAGCATAAAAGTAATCCATATAACTCCAGTGGTTAAATCCATGTATTCAGACACAATATGATAAGTGTGGGTGAGAAACAGATTTATCACAATTTCTCCTCTCTGTCCAGTAGGGGGTGATATGCATAAAGAATGTGAATAATAAAAAACAGAAGCAAAAAGGTCTTAAATATTGATCTGTTTCTCACCCACACCTATCATAGCACTTCTGAAGACCTTGATTGAACCACTGGAGTTTCCTGGAATACCTTTTATTGCCCTTATTTGGTGCTTCAAAATGTTGGCACCCATTCACTTGCATTGTATGGACCTACAGAGCTGAGACTTTCTTATAAAAATCTTCATTTGAGTTCAGCAGAAGAAAGTCATAGACATCTGGGATGGCATGATAGTGAGTAAATGATGAGAGAATTTTCATTTTTGGGTGAACTAACCCTTTAGCAGACTATGGCAAGACACTGCATAGGTTTGTTTGTGAGAGAACAGTTGGCCAGAAACTTTATGCAAGTATGCAAAAGTAGGTGAGAAATCTTGGCAGAAGCAGTGAAAATGTACGACCCTTTTGAACATTTTTAATGTGTGCTCTTGCTTTGCTGTTGTGATAATAAACCTCAAAGGGGTATTAGAGTTAACTTAAAATGTCTGTGCCATTAAACTACATGTGTAGAACTACATTCATGAAGATAGCTAAAAACATTCTTATGTTATAAACTAACTAATTCTCAGCAAGAACCCTTTCTAACTGTTGCTCCGCAATGAAATCAATTGACTTGAAAGTGAAATCTGACTGTAGAAGTATTCAGTTTATGCTAATTTCTGGTAAAGTGCCCTTTGCGTCAACACTTGAGAATGCAACATGCTTTGCCTTGAATTGTGGTCTGTAATATTTTGTAACGCAATGATGCATGTAATTAATCTTGTGTAACTAGATGCGTTTGCGCTCTTGTGATTATTTTTTTTTTATATATATATATATGTTTTAGAAATTATGATTAGAATGCAGTCAGGCTGGTAGCACAATATTGACCCCTTTAGTGATAAATTCTCCATGAAAGAAAAGTTAGTAAAACTTTATTCTAATGTGTCCTAGTTACACATATTACATGTATTTACTATAGTAATAACAGATTAGATCCCATGTATTCAATATTAATAATCAATTATGCGTAATAACAAGAAACTAATCCTAAACCAAACCCTTACCCTAAACCTATAGGAAATACACCTTGTTAATTAGTAATAATCTGTAATTACTTTTGTCATTACACTGTAACAAGGACACATTAATATAAAGTGTAACCAAAAAGTTGAATTTTCTCAAGCTCCAAAGATAGTGTAGAGTACTTCACATTTGCTAAAATGGGAATGTGAACCTTGTAGCACTGTGGTTAATATGAGAATGGCTGTATTGCTTGAATGGTAGATTTTTTCCTTCTTTTGCAATGCATTGCCATTATGCAGTATGTTCACTGTAAACAAAACATCCTCTTCACAGCTTTTGTTCAGAACTGGCTTGGCCCTATATTTTCAAATGGAATATCAGACCAAGAAAGAATGCATGAAAAATTACAATGCAATAGTAATCATCAAGAAATGCATGCACCTTTTATTTAATGTTGAAAAGAGTTATCAGTTGTGTAAATTAATACTGAGTTGCATGCAATTTGCTGGCCTCCCAGTGACAGTTCAAATAACCAGTCAAGGTCTGTCATCATGACAATAAATATTTATCCTCTAGTCTTTCTAGTTTAATAAAACCCTCTCACCACACCACTTGTCACATCCTTTTAATTTTAACAAACATTGTCAATAGGATGTATGATTCCTTTTTTCTTTCATAAATTCATTATTTTAAGAACCACTCTGTTGTTGCCATATCACATGCCTTTATGTCTGTTCTGAGCATTGGTCCCATCCGGCCCCCTGGTCCTCCTTTCAGCGCATATCAGTCCTTTCATCACGTTGACATGCAGTCAGGCCAAATGTCCACAGAATGTCAATCAGGCAGACTTCAACAAGTCCCATTGAAACAGCTCATGTCAGAGCGAGTTCAGGAACAAACAGCGTTTTGTGTGTCTTCCCTGTGGAACTCACACATCTTCGATATACCTCTGAAGAGCTTTTACCTGTGTAGTTGCCTTAAAGGGATGGTTTATCCAAAAATGAAAATTCTGTCATCATTTTCTCACCCTTAAGTTGTTCTAAACCTGTATGTCTGTCTTTTTCAACTGAATACATTAAAGGAAATGTTTACCATTCACTTTCATTGTATGGCATAAAGAGCAGCATCAACACTCTTCAAAGTTTCTCTTCATGTTCCATGGAAGAAAGAAAGTCATATGGGTTTGGAACAACATAAGAGTGAGTAAATGATGAAATAATTACATTTTTGGGTGAACTATGCCTTAAAAGTCAATGAGTTTCCTGACGTGATTTTAGTTTGAATATCAGCAGAAAATGGTTCTCTGTTGTCAGCGATAGCTCACAGTGTAACAACACCACACTAGCATCAGCTGCATAGCCAATAGCAAGAACTTTCAGCCCTTAGACACACTCAAAATAAACCATTGTCAAATGTGAGCGTTGTGTTTAGCTCTTGTGATACCAGTTATCTTTCAATGCTTCATTATTTATAATAGATGACAGGTGTCTAATTAGCTTGATTAGCCGCTAGGAACTGGACCTAGTTCAGAGGAAATGAAAGAGTCAGCTGAGGTTTCAGAGTGCAGAAAGTGGTTATCTCAGGATCTATGTGCCTGCGGGGCTAAATGCTTCCCGACCTTCACTGGGCCGGAATGATACAGTGATAAAAATGTACCTTATCAGATATATCATCTTGCTAAGACTGAGGCTACAAGAAGCTTAGAGGACACTGGGGACAAAATCCGATTCTTTTAGGTGACAAAAACTATTGCCTACAATCTGTGGAACAATCTAGGTATTTACTCTCAGGATAAAACATTGGGTTATAATGCTTCTCGATTAATCAATGAGAAGATTTTTTTTCTTCTTTTGTCAATGATGTTGTTGGTAGTGTACATTGTGTACATTGAACGTAATTGGTAAAATTTCCATTCAGCTATGCCTCACCACAGTCCAGACTGATCTCACTGTGATTTCGGCAACAGTAGGTTGAAAGTTCTTCAGCCCAAACTAATCTGTGTTTATTGAAATTTAAAGCACTGCCACCAGTGACTAAAGAAGTGTAGTTGAATGTATGGTGAAATGTCCACAGAGGGGCACAAAAAGTGAGTCGTAAAGTGAGTTGTTTTTTAGTTGAAAATGATGTCATATTGTCAACAGGAAGGCACATCTGATTAACCCTATGCCCTGTCCCAAACCCCAGCCCTAATCCTAACTGTCAGTAGTGTAAATTTTACAAGAAAAATGCAATTTATGAATTAGAGATGCTGCGGTGTGAGATTTTGACGGTTAGATTACCATCAGAGAAAAATATGTGGTTAACTGGTTTTATGATTATTTGCAAATTTTCTTTTTATGCAACATCACTGAGGCAAAAGAGTAGTGATGGGCATTCCGGCTCTTTTCATTGAGCCGGCTCGTTCGGCTCAGCTCACCAAAAAGAGCCAGCACTTTTGGCTCCCAAATGGTACTTTAAAAAAATATGTTTTGTATTTTTTCAAGTCAAACAGTTTGCGATAGTTTGACAATGATTGGTGTTAAAACAATTCTAATTAAATTATTAGGGTGCGTAGTTCGCATATCCTGGTGTAGGTTGTACGTAGAACGGCTTTATATAAGATTTTTTTTGGCAAATTCTACACTGTGCTCCAAAATTGTCTACATTATTAAATTCTTCACTTTCACACATTATTGGAAGGCTCTCTGATTAACTCACAAGCCCTTATTTCTCATGAAGGAAGACTTTCAGTTTCTTGCATTTGATCATCTCCACAGAAATAGAGCAGGACATCTCTGTCTCACTGCTGCACTGCGTGAATAAACCCCGCCATTAATTGAAACTGGAGTCCTTTGCGTTCACAAAAATAATACGTTTATACCTTGTTTATTTTTCACGGGAGTTTGGCGAAAGTCTCTGTAGATGGCGTGCAAATAAGAACGCTTGAGAAGTGATTCATCTTCACAACTGAATGACACAAGTGCTTTTTCCCGTGCTCATCAGACAGCATGCAGGGAAAGACGGGGCTGAATCCAGCTTTAACTGTTTGTATTCAGTAAAAGGGACTCAGTGTTCGAAACTACACAACTCTATCACTGGCAAGTGAAATGTTCATTTCATTATTGAAAGTGCGGCATCATTTTATGATGCCTCACTTTACTTGTTGCCAGTGGCTAATAACAGACGTTTTTTGGTTGCACAGTGAGTAATTTAACATTACCTAAGAAAGGAGGGCTGAGTTAACATTACTTACCTCAAAGATTTGTCGTCGTCCTCAACCAAATAACTGACAGAATACACCAGTGCAGATATCTGTGAGTATGCGCGTGCATGAGTTTACAGCAACGGGTGAGGAACCGACTGGCGCGCGTGAGAGAGCGCAAAACACAGCCCTTTATTTGATGTTATTATGAGACTGAGAAGTGCAAAAATATTTTCGGTTCATTATGAGACCGTGGCGGGGCAAATTAGATTAGTCAATTAATGGGAAACACTGCGATTGGATTAGCTACTCATGTGGTGGACTGTCGTGTTTTTGGCTAATGCAGGACACTACTGAATGATATGGATCAGAGGGGATTTAGAAGTGGGTATACACAATGCAGACTTATAAAGAAGTGGGTATACGCCGTATACCTGCGTATACCCTGCACTACATCCCTGACTATGGCTGTGTCTCGCTTGGAAGGCTGCTTCCTCCGGAGATCACATTTGTCGGCCGCATTCGTCATCGAGACTGTCTCGTTTCAGAAAAGCGAGTAAACACTTCGAATGCAGCCTTCGAATCTGACCATCTAGCATGGGAATTCGGAGGATGCATGAGGTGTATCCTTCATGGGCACTCACAACCCATAATACTTCACTTCAACGGAAATGTCTAAAAATAATGACGCAAATTTGCTCGTAAATATGATGTTCAAATGCAAGGAATGTTAATTCCCAAGTTGAAGTACCTCAGTAGATGGGTGAAGAGTATATAATATGTATAATTATATTAATATATAATTAAAATAAAGTATTAGACCAAAAGTACACCTGTAAAATCTATTTTCTTTTCTCTTTACATCATTATACCTTGCCTAAAATGTACCTCATACATTCCCTTCTAAAGGGACCTTGTTCCCTTCTCACTCAAAGCGCTCGCGTTAAAGAGTGATGTGCTGTCATAGCAAACATGTTACATTCCGTTTCCATTTGTCCTATGAAGGCCGTCTCATTTAAACGAGGCATGTTTAAAGGAGGACACCCTGTATACTGCAGCCTTCAAAGGACGCATCCTACCTAGCATGCAGCCTTCCAAACGAGACACAGCCTGTGTCTGTGAGTGAGTTGGCTCCGCCCTCCTTCACGCATCTTTGTCTGATTGACAGGAACAACAGGTGAGGCTGTTAAGTCTCAGCAGACAATCAGAACGAATGTGTGTGTGCTTGAGCATTTAGGCCTATATTATTTTATTTATTTTTTCATGCTTTGAATTAGTTGATTCTATTAATTTAAATCTTTCGATTATTCATATCTTAATTTATATAAATAGATTCGGCTCCCAACTTTCACCTACAAGAGCCGACTCTTAAAGCCGACTCGTTCGTGAACGACCCATTACTACAAAAAAGGCATATCATAACTCATAACATTGAATGTTTACGTGGACACGTTTCTTAAGGATATATGGACACTAAGCGTGGCCATACAAAAGGAAAACTACTAAAAACACAATAAATATACAGAAGGTATACAGCAGGGGTATTCAATTATAGTTCCTAGAGGTCCGGTCTCGACATTTCCGTCCCACCAAAGGTCCGTACAATAATAACTTGTTTTGTAACCATTTTGACTAATGACAATGTGTAAGGAATAGTTGGAATAGTTGGAATAGTTCTTATAAATTTCCAAGTTGGCAGCAATAGTTCTTTGTATAATAAGAAAAAAATAATGAATCATAAACAATCAAAAATGTCTCTTAATATCTGGGCAAGAATGAGGACATTAGGGGTCCAAAGACAACAAAAGTATGGACTATGGGGGATCTTCTACCATTGTGTATATATATATATATATATATATATATATATATATATATATATATATATATATATATATATATATATATATATTAGTATACAGTATATTGTATACAGTATACATTTTACATTCGTATACCTATGAAGGCCTTGTGACTGAGGAAAGATACTGTATGGGGGTTCAGGGGTAACCTCTGAGAGAAATCTTAGGTAATGTAAAAGTCTTAATGAACCATTTTTATATTTACCTTAAAATCAAATCTACCAAAAACAAACAAACAATGTACATCTAAATAGTGCAGTTTAAAAATACTGTTTACTATATTTAAGTATAAATGGGCCGACTATTAAATAGACAATGGAAATGTTTTTCATCATAAAAACTCATCATTTCAAAGTTTTGGTTGTCTTTTTTTGCCATCCATTTAAACAAAACATTTTTGTTTATTAACAATAGGCTTGAAAAATGTTGATTAATAAAGCTAATTTTAGATGGGAAAAAATAATTTATAGTCTAAAGGCCCTCTGGAGCCACGATATATTGTCTTGCCACAAACTTTGCTTAGCTGAACTCTCTGAGTCATACACTTTGCTTCATTTTAATTTTCTGCAGTGTATTTTAGGGAAAGATGACAGTATCCATCTGTATTGCTGCTCACTGTATTTCTCCGTTATGGTCTACTGTCGTTAAAATAACCACGTTTGCAGCTCTACTATGCAGTTCCTCATGTTGTGGGCCAGGGGAGAGAGGCAGTGCATTCAGAGTGTAAAAGGGTATAAATGAAGCATGTTTGGTGCTAGAGAAAATATTAAAGGATATAGCGCTGAAAGATCAGTGCTAATTGGTGATGCTTGTATACAGTATATTAAGAGATGCAACACTGCTTATCTGCATCCTGGGTGCAAAATGCACTTCAGTGTAACTGGATGCATTGTTTTGATGGCTTACTGAGATGGTGCAAAGATAGTGAACTAGTGTTGAACATAAATAGAACTAAAGAACTGGTAATCAGTACCATAAGACAAGAAGTAACCACTTCAGTAATGATTAATGAGCATGCTGTAGAAATTGTTAATGTCATAGTTCATCCAAAAATGAAAATTCTTGAATCATTTACTCACCCTCATGCCATCCCAGATGTGTATGATTTTCTTTCTTCTGCAGAACACAAATTATGATTTGTAGAATATATCTCAGCTCTGTAGGTCCATACAATGCAAGTGAATGGTTGCCAAAATTGTAATGCTCCAAAATGAACATAAAGGCATCATAAAAGTAATCCATATGACTCCAGTGTTTTAATCCATATTTTCAGAAGTTGAATGATATGTGTGGTTGAGAAACAGATCTAGATTTACAGTATCTCACAAAAGTGAGTACACCCCTCACATTTTTGTAAATATTTGATTATACCTTTTCATGAGACAACACTGAAGAAATGACACTTTGCTGCAATGTAAAGTAGTGAGTGTACAGCTTGTATAACAGTGTAAATTTGCTGTCCCCTCAAAATAACTCAACACACAGCCATTAATGTCTAAACGCTGGCAACAAAAGTGAGTACAACCCTAAGTGAAAATGTCCTAATTGGGCCCAATTAGCCATTTTCCCTCCCCGGTGTCATGTGACTCGTTAGTGTTACAAGGTCTCAGGTGTGAATGGGGAGCAGGTGTGTTAAATTGGGTGTCATCGCTCTTACATTCCCTTAAACTGGTCACTGGAAGTTCAACATGGCACATCATGGCAAAGAACTCTCTAAGGATCTGAAAAAAAGAATTGTTGCTCTACATAAATATGGCCTAGGCTATAAGAAGATTGTCAATTCCCTGACACTGAGCTGCAGCATGGTGGCCAAGACCATACAGCGGTTTAACAGGACAGGTTCCACTCAGAACAGGCCTCGCCATGGTCATATCCAGAGGTTGTCTTTGGGAAATAGACATATGGGGGGGGGGGGGGGGGGGGGGTCAACTGCATCAAATTGCTCTGCATGGCTGTCGTCCCAGAATGAAGACTCTTCTAAAGATGATGCACAAGAAAGCCTGCAAACAGTTTACTGAAGACAAGCAGACTAAGGACATGGATTACTGGAACCATGTCCTGTGGTCTGATGAGACCAAGATAAACTTATTTGGTTCAGATGGTGTCAAGCGTGTGTGGCGGAAACCAGGTGAGGAGTACAAAGACAAGTGTGTCTTGCCTACAGTCAAGCATGGTTGTGGGATTGTCATGGTCTGGGGCTGCATGAGTGCTGCCGGTACTGAGAAGCTACAGTTCATTGAGGGAACCATGAATGCCAACATGTACTGTGACATACTGAAGCAGAGCATGATCCCCTCCCTTCGGCGACTGGGCCGCAGGGCAGTATTCCAGCATGATAACGACCCCAAACACACCTCCAAGACGACCACTGCCTTGCTAAAGTAGCTGAGGATGAAGGTGATGGACTGGCCAAGCATGTCTCCATAAACCTAAAACCTATTGAGCATCTGTTTGGCATCCTCAAACGGCCTCCAGCTCCGTGATGTCATCATGGAGTGGAAGAGGACTCCAGTGGCAACCTGTGAAGCTCTGGTGAACTCCATGCCCAAGAGGGTTAAAGCAGTGCTGGAAAATAATGGTGGCCATACAAAATATTGACACTTTGGGCCCAATTTGGACATTTTCACTTAAGGGTGTACTCACTTTTGTTGCCAGAGGTTTAGACATTAATGGCTGTGTGTTGTTATTTTGAGGGGACAGCAAATTAAAATTTTTATACAAGTTGTACACTCACTTTTTTACATTGTAGCAAAGTGTAATTTCTTCAGTGTTTTCAAATGAAAAGATATAATCAAATATTTATAAAAATTTGAGTGGTGTACTCACTTTTGTGAGATACTGTAAGTACTTTTTTTGCTTCAAATTCTTCCTACTGCCGAGTTGGGGGCAGTATGCATGAAGAATTTGAATTACCAAAAACAAAAGAAGAAGAATGTGAAAGTGATCTGTTTCTCAACCAAACCTTTCATATTGCTTCTGAATATAATGATCTAACCACTGGAGTCTTATGGATTACTTTTATTTTGATTTATGTGAGTAGCCCCAGATTGCAGTCTGGACAATGGGGCAGAGAGTCACGTTGGGGTCGGATCGATATGTTTTTTTTTTTTTTTCTTCTCCAGCAGCAGCAAGAGACATATTAGAAGATGTCCTCTACAATGCAAGCCAAATAAAATGATGACGTTCACTAGCATTGCAGAATAAGTGCTAATAAAAAGTGATGACAAACTCATACCGTGTCCCTCATTTACATTTTAATAAAATATCTATGTGGGCCAGTACAGCCAGAGAATCTTGCCCCAATTTTAGAGATTGCTGTCCGCACACTGAAAAATTATCCAGACTAGTCGTCTGTCAAAAATTTCAATTTTTATTGTATACAAAATTCCACTTTCCAGTGCTCACAGAAAGCACGTGCTGAAGTGTTTGCTCAGTTAAAACCTCACTGTACTGTGGAATTTGTATACAATAAAAATTGAACATTTTTGATAGACGACTAGTCTGGATAATTTTTCAGTGTGCAGACAGCAATCTCTAAAATTTGGATAAATAAATTAAAGCTGAAATTTCATTCTTAAGCTTTTGATGTTAAATAACATTATGACACATATTGGCATATTTTAGGCATTCAAAATCCAAATAGTTAAAGTAGGCTTACACCCTGTCTACACCGGGCGAGTTGAGTAGCCCCAGATTGCAGTCTGGATAATGGGGCAGGGTGTCACATTGGGGCGGTCCAATTTTTTTATTTTTTTTCCTTTCTCAGGCAGCAGCAAGAGACATATTAGAAGATGTCCACTACAAATCAAGCCAAATAAAATGATAAAGTTCACTAGCATTGCAGAATAAGTCCTAATAAAAAAGTTTAAAAAACTTATCCCATGTGTCCCTCATTTACATTTTAATAAAATATGTATGTGGGCCAGTATGTTGGTTCTAAAGCAATCTCTAGAATTTGGAAAAATAAATTAAAGCTGAAATTTCATTCTTAAGCTTCTGATGTTAAATAACCTTATGACACATATTTGCTATGCATATCTGTGACTTTAGGCATTCAAAATCCAATTAGTCAATGTATTTTAGCTGCATAATAATAGTGATCTGGAGCTGTGACAATTCTGTGCTGTTCACTTCAAACACATTCAGACACAGGGCTCATTTTGTCACAGCAGTGGAGAACTGCATAATAAAACAAGAGTTTACAATTTGACGGTTATGTGAGGATTTCAAAGGGAAATAACCAAACGATCTGAACATTTTAAAAAGCAAATGCATGAACATGCACAAGAACATCACAAAATGATTCAGTGTGTCTGATATCAACATGAAGGACAGATATGAGAGACATGCACTCACATTAGAATCTCAGTTACAGGTACTGCACTAAAATAACAGAATTCTGCTCTGAATGTCACGTTTGCATATAATTGAGAGAATCTGTGCATCGGTGTTTAGTGCTTTCTTTCACTTAGTTTACTTTTGGAGTTTTATTATATTCAGTAATTCACAGACGTAATGATTTATGTATGTCACCATCAAACTGTGTACGCTTAGCTTTAAGGGCACCTATTATGCCCCTTTTCACTAGATGTAATTTAAATCTTTGGTGTCCCCAGAATATGTCTGTGACGTTTCAGCTCAAAATACTCTAAAGATCATTTATTATACCATGTTGAAAATGCCAATTTTTGGGTGGGAATAAGAACGAGCTGTTTTTGTGTGTGTGTCTTTAAATGCAAATGTGCTGGTGCTCCCCATTCCGTATCCAGAATAAAGCAGAGTTTTGACATTTCTGCTTCAGATAACTAGACATCATAAGCAATATGACTTAAAGTGAAAATAGTGGTGTTCAGCCCTATATGTTTGAACCAGAGTCAGACACTGATGAGGGAGAGGCTCTATCATAAGTAACAACTTTGAGAATGAACCAGGAAGTTTACGAATGGTTATTTGATCAATTTATTTTATTTGTTGTAGAGTTTTTTCAGCAGTTTTGCAACGATGGATGAGCAACACACACACACACACACACACACACACACACACACACACACACACACACACACACACACACACACACACACAAATACTGTTACGACGTTCGTTATGCATTATAATGAAACAACACACACAAACAAACATGTCCGTCGGCAATGTCCATCAACAGTCGTGGGCAGGACCTCTACAAAGTGACATCCCTTTGTACAGAATCTGCGAATGGCTTGTTCTGAGACAGTGCTTATGATTAATGTCAAGTCAAGTCAATTTTATTTGTATACCGCCTTTCACAACACACATCATTTCAAAGCAGCTTTACAGAAGATCAGGCATTAACAGAAGATAAAACTGTATTGAAAAATAACTGTAACTGTAAAATATGTCTGTAATGTCGATGAATCAACATTGTGTAATTAGATAAAATACGATTGTTAATCGCGTTTAAAAATAAGTAAATAAATAATAATTGTATTAATAACCCCAGTGAGCAAGCTGAAGGCGACTGTGGCAAGGAACACAAAACTCCACAAGATATTGATTAATGGAGAAAAATAACCTTGGGAGGACTCACTGTGGGGGCCAGTTCCCCTCTGGCTAACATCATGAATATAATGTAAATATTACTTATGTATAGTTAAAATCATGGATTAAAATTATTAAACTAAGTATGTGTTAAGGGTCAGTGTTTAAACGTCGATTTTGTTTGAACTGTAAGATTAATGACAAATGTCTTTGAAGACCATCCTTGATTAACTGCAGAGGTTCACATAGATGCAATTGTCCTTGTTAATTGGCTGATGAAGGCTTTTGTTGGCAATTGTTACTCTATGTATTCCATTTCAAGAGCGTAGTCCATCAATAGATCGAGGTGATGCAGGCAGAGATCAGTGAGGTGCATCGTAGTTCAACCTGGGTGGTAATTTCGTTGAGGTTCGGTGTGGTCCATCCTAAATCCAAGGTTCAGACAATGGCATATGAAGTATCTGATGTTTTATTTTTGGAGTTGGCATCAGTTCATCCTCTGAAGTCCATCATAATAGACTGAAGTGATGTTTGGCTGGCACTGGCTGCATTTAGTCATCTTCATTCAGCTACACATAGCAGTGGAGTCCAACACGAAGCAGGAATGGTGCTGGATCCAGCCGGTTCTGGTGACCTCAGTATAGGAGCCCCGAGGTTGAAACAGGGAAACAAATAAAATAATATAAGCATAGATGCCATTCAATTTATTGCAGAGTTATAAATCATGATCAATGTTTCTGGTTTCTGGTTCTGGCAGACTAAAATGGGGATAAAAAAAAGGCTTGGGTGGATTTTTATCATTATAGGGTGGTTGTGTCAGCTGCCAACACACATTTCTGTTCAAACACCATGTAAAAGTAAATTTTGCATAATTGCTCCCCTTTACAGCATCAAACTTCTTAACACCATTCACCAATAAGCTCTACTGTTGAAATCGAAAATGGGCGGAGCAACATTTGTCACCCCGCCCCAATGTGTCGCCACAACCCATCTTCCAGACTGCACTCTGGAGTACTTAGGGGTGTCCGTTGACATGACACAAAGGCTTGAGGTGGTCTACACTGACCACCTCAACGTGAACGTTCAAAGCCTTTTAATTTGTGTAGTGGCGCCAGCAAGTGCAGCGTAAAATGGAATGCAACACCCATTTATTGTTGGCGCAACGGACGCACGCGCCACAAAGGACACTTCCAGTGTAGACGGCATCATTTATTATAATGGGGTTCTATTGTTTTTGACACAACACCGGTTGCATCTGGTCTGGACATTGTTACAACAAAAAACTATTTTATATTATATATTTATATATTATATTCATCATATTTTTGCCACATTTCAAAAAAAAATTTCACAGTTTTTAACCGTAGATTCCAAACTCTTGCGGTTTAATTAACCATGACATTTTTAATCACGGTTAATTGTGTAACCGTATAATCATGGCATCCCTACTCCAGTAACACTCCTCATTGATTAGATAAATGTAATTACATGTTTCCATGGGAAGTCAGGTTGACAATACCCCTCTAAAACCAGCATGATTTTGCAGGGAGACCAGCTAAGACCAGTAAACCTGCTTAGGATGTTTTAAGCTGGGTTTTTTTTTTTCAGCAGGAGTTCAGAGAGTAGGCTATCAGTATAAATTTAAATATATAAATACAACAGGCTTTACCTTGACCAGCATAAATTATTCCTGTTATCAATTTGGCTTCTCAGCTATGACTCAGGACAGCACATCAGTTCAAACAGCCTTTTTACCTTAGCTGCCCAGCAACCAAAGGCAAGCAGAACAGAGGCTGCTGGAACAGATTGATGCATCAGAGTTTGTCTCATCTTCACTACACTGACTGAAGATCAGAGGAGATCACTTCACACTGGTCCCATCACCTGTCACAAACATCTTACAGCATTGGGGAGATCACCTAAGGCAGAAAACATGTTTTCTCCTCCCCGACCCCATTCCCCCACTTCACGCTGTACCCAAGCACAGCCCCATAAAAGAATCAAATTCTGATACTCTTTCCAAGCAGCATTGCATAAGACTTAGTTAGCCTTTTCCTTTTCCCCCCATTTTTTTATCTGTGGTAGGCAGAAGGAGAACTGATAACGAAGATGTGCACACAGAAATCTTGTGTTATCTTTTAAACTGATTGAGATAAATGCATTGTGTGGCCTTGCATTGACATTTTATCGGCTGTTTTAAAAGATACACATCTTCAAGTGACAGTACATTTGTCAGTCCTCGCTATCTGTGTTGTGAAGGAAATAATGATGGGAATTATTAATGGAGAAGGCGATTTAAACAGAACTTGCATTGGAAGATGTGTGAGAGAGAGACGAAAAGCGAGGAGAGAAGCAGAGAAGACTATCTGCTATCTGAGTTGTTCAGAATGCTTGACTTGTTTTCTAAAGTTGGGTTTAAAGTTTACTTGCCTAAAGGGAAGATTTGGAGTTGAAGTATGTCACAACTGTGGCACATCCCTCATTCACATCCTCAAAGCCCCAGGGAACAAACATGTCTGAATGAAAATGACAAAAACCTCCCCTGGAATTGCAAGCTGGAATAAATAGGTCTTAGCTTGAAAAAACACTACTAAACACGTTTTGCCACTGAGATTCAAATTTATGGGAAATGTAGCTCTTGTGTGGTGCTTAATTAGAAATGTTCTATAATTTGGTAGCAGATACATAACATGTCTGTCTATTTACTTTTATTTTTCAAATTTACATCAAGGTTTTAAGTATTTGTATACTGTAGAGGAAAATGTATATCTTAGTATCTGCTTACCATTTGTTTTTCAAACAATTTGTTTTCAACGTCACCTTTTTGCTCTACATAATTAATTTTAAATCCAGCGGCACTGTCAATTAATTTGAGGTCTTAAAATCTGCATGCATAATAATTACAAAAGAATTAGTAAAATGTTGTTTAAATAATTAGATGAAGTATAGCATGTCACACTACAGGATGTTAACTTTCCATAAGCATTCCATGTCAACTACCCATTTAGATCAGATGAAAATTATACTCAAAATATTAAAAAACCTGAAAAATGTGCTTCCTGTGGTAACACTGATTAAATAAATTATTTAAAGATATTATTTGACATTACAAAAATAACCTGAATACAATTAGTTACAACAACAAAGCTAATCGTAAGGTTCAGATCAGTTAGAAATAGCTCCTTAAGGTCAAAACTACAGATTATCTCTTTTCTTCAGTGTATTATGTATGTATGTACATAATATGGAAGGGTTTAAAAGACAACAGTGAAGTGACCCAGAGGGACATCTATTTAATATAAAAGCCAAGGTCAAGAAAATACTGTTGAAAGTGCTGGTGAAAATGTAGAAACTAGGTTGTGGTGTCCTTAGGTTAGGTGTGAGTGTTGAGAAAAGTTAAATTCAATACTCTCGTGTAGAAAAGTCAGCACACAGTGTTTCCAGGGTATTCTGGTGTTTTTATTTGAAGAAGACCCAGCTTTGGTTGGGCAAAGGACTCAAAAATACATGAAACACATTCCCTCCTGGAGTACTGCAATAAAAATCAATTTCCATGCGCTCCTTAAGCACTTGGGGTTTAACCGGCTGTGAGGGGGCTGGAGCAGAGATGATTGGTGGGTGGAGGTTTCACTGTCACTGTAATTACAAGAAGAATGCAGGGCAAGACATATTGTGGTCTTGCTTTTGTACAGGAGGAAGTGCTTTGGGGGTAATCATGACAGAATTTTATATAACGTTGTATTGACTAGCCCAGCACTTGCTGACACACACTTCTTGTATGAACCTTGTGTATTGTTTGAAGAGGCTGGAAGTACAGTGCTGTCACCTGAGGTAAATAAGTGTTTTACATGTTTTTTGATGTTGTGTTTATGAGCTTTTATGCTTTATTCCAGCAAAAGTCATATGTTGCTACTGAATGTTCCGGTGCCCTGAAATCAAACCCATTCTGGTGAATTACTGACAAGCTCTATCCCCCATCAGATCCCTTCGCATCAGTTCACACATGTTTAGCTTTTCCTGTGGCGCTACTGATAGCATGTTGTACAAGCAGCCTCAGAGACAGATTCTAGTCCCATGGAAACCAGGAAGTAATCGCATTCACATAATCAATTATGAATGTGTTTCGGAGGTTGCATTTCCCCTCTAAGATATAGTTTTTCCTTCACCTATGGTTAGTTTTAGGGTTGGATGGATGGTTGATAATATATGCATTTCAGTTTGTTTTAAATCATTTACAACTTAAAATATAACTCGCTTTACAACTCACTTTTGTTACCACTTAGTGGGGATTTTCACGCAGCTTCAGCCATTGGGGGAAGGGGTTAAAATTATGGCAAGCACAGACCAATTTCAGCAGCAGTGAATATTCACTCTTTATTCAACTTTGTTTACAGTAATCCTTTTATTGTAAAATGTACCATTAAAATGTTAATAATGCATTTTATGTTTCTATTGTTGCAGTCTAATGATTACTTAATTAATGCTTCATTAACATCAGTTCTGCATATTGTTTATTAGACACTTGTAATAACTGTAAAACAACATATAATAAACATTATTGTTTCGGTTACAAAAAAACAATATCAGTCTGCCTTTATTGGTACTAGCTGGATAATAATTGCTGGATAATGCAAATCTTATGTCCATTCAGCAGACTTACATTTCTTCCTGCTCTCTTCACAGTTTGTTCACAGTTCTCCAAAGGAGTCTACGCCATCATTGGTCTTTATGACAGGAAGACCATGAATATGCTCATGTCGTTCTGCGGCGCTCTGCATGTGTGCTTCGTCACGCCCAGCTTCCCCATCGATGCAAACAACCAGTTTGTGATCCAGCTGAGACCAGAGCTCCAGGATGCTCTGATTGCCCTTGTTGAGCACTACAAGTGGACTAAGTTTGTCTACATGTACAGCTCAGACTCAGGTTAGCATTTTATTCCACTAACATGATATTTCAAAACCACAAGTATAACAGAAAAGCATGTGTGAACTTAGGAGAAGTGCTATCACAGAAAAAAAAACCTTCTTGTGTTGACATTTTTTTAATATAATTTGTGAGGGCATGTTGTAGAGATTGGCTGTTTTTTTTTTCCTTTTTAAATAGCCAATAGGCTTTACAAACATCAGGGGGAGGGTCATTTTGCTTGCACAGAAATCTGCGCCATCAATGCTTTTAGTCCGTTGTCCCAGAAGAAAACCATTTTAAAATTTGAGAAATTAAAATGCACATTTCTGCTAAAAGTGAATTTTTCAACATTTAGGAGTAGTACTTGTAATTACACTTACTTATAATAATGAAACAATAATACTTATTATAAGTTGTTTGACAGTGTTATGTGCAGCATATATATTACCTCTAAGCTAACAGATATGGATTAATAGCCTCAAAACTCTAATTCTGATTTCCCTGGGTGTTTAAAACGTTTTCAGGATGAGGTAAATATTTTATTCTAATGTTATTTTCCTGTTTATCTGCATTGCATCTAGACATGCTGCCATGATAAAATGTTGTTATACCCTGTGCGGTTGTTCAGGATGTAATGAAGATAAACTGTGGGTGATTTAGTGATCTGTGATTTAGGGGCTTTGGAGGATATTGCTGTGAAATCTTTCTCATGTGAAAAACTGATATTTTGTTTAATCCTGTTGAGGTGCTCTGCTTGGCTGGTAATATTATACTTTGACATACCCAGTGCCTCGGGTTTTGTAATTTTACTTATGGCTCCCTGTTTCCCACAGGAACGTTCTGATAATCTTTTTGGAGCTCAGTGAAAGAGCTTGATTTGTGGTTTGGGTACGGATGAGCTCTGGCCACATATCATATTTCTCTTGTGAGTGTAGACACATCTGTGACGGACTGTCATATTTGCCAGATCCAATCATTATCAAACTGTCATGTTGTCATAGAGAATAACACCAAATCATTACTGCAGAAAGACAGATCTACGCTATCAGAACAATGAATTAAAGGCAAATCAAAGAATTGGAACAAGACAATGTTTGTGTACAACACATGTTCTGCGTTTGTCCACGAAAGGATGATGCGTGTAATATTTGTACGTTAAAATTCTGTCTCATATCCAGCTTAATATGCCAAGACAACTATAAGTAAACCATTTGTAGGTTGATTTCACCTGTAAGTGTAACACTGTAGCTCTGTAGAGTTATAAAACATTTTGTTTTTTGAGCATTCAAACCAGCCTGACAGCAACTTGGTGTTTGGTGGCTTGGCTTGACCAATGCTGTTGGGTTCCTAACCAGCCTAACCAGAAAATCAGAAGTGACGTATTATCACAGTATTCATACACTAAAATGATTATAAATGACAATAAAAGAAGATGTTACAACAGTCAGAAGGAACAGTCTGTTTATTGAATTTATATAAAAATTTTCACTGAAGCTGCATATGGACATACACTTTCTACGACAAATTTCAAGGGGATAATACCCGATCACACACATACACAAGGCAAATTTACTTTATGAATTGCATCAAAATTCAGTCTATTACCATTTTTTATGTTCACGCACTCACATGCACTTACTTTGTTGTTATTTCATCTACCTCCATATGACAGGAAAGCAGAAAGAAAGTCAAACTGAGCTGCCGATGTATGTGTGTGTGTTTGTGTGTCTGAGTGTGTCTATGATATAGCTCCAGTAGGTTGAAGAGAACGAGACCTCAAATGTCTCGGTTACGTAAATAACGTCTAGTTTACGTATGTAACCTCCATTCCCTGATGGAGGGAACGAGATGTTGTGTCGAAGAAGCAACACTAGGGGTCCAATTTTTAATCACACCATGCGCCGAGCTTTGTACGTGTTCTGCTGACACAGGAGCGGGCAGGTATTTTACGTGCAAAGGCGACCAGCTGTGTCAGACTGCATGTACCCTTCCCCAATACCCCATAAAAGTCATCGGAATCCTTCTGGTTACCCTAAACAGGGGAACAAGGCGATGCTTGCCAACCCAGGAATGGGCCGAGCCTAGCCGGGACTCTTTTCTCTCTATGTTTCTCTGCATAGAGCAAGAACTGGCTGGGGCCCTTACACGCATCGAGGGAAGGGGGTCTTACCCAGTTTCCTATTCTTTCAGGTGGAAAAGACCCTGCAGAGACCACACCTGCCCAGGAAGGGGGAGGTAAGAGTGGTGAATACATCACATGGGTTTTAAGGCGACATGTGGAAGGTGACGTGGTGGTAGATCCAGTCTCAAGGAGGGGGGAGTTGCTACAACACAGCGACATGAGGGCAGCTGGTACTGCCTAAGGGAGACGCGGGTACACTCGTAAGGGGACCGTACCACGGAAAATACACACAGAGGGAGTCCAAGCAGGAGTCCTGACCTGTGGAGCACCTATTACAGTACAGGGTAGATTAAGTATCCGCAGTGGATCGGGTCGGAGAATTCCTCCACTGAACTGCGGACCCAAAGGGCTAGGGAGGAGTCCTCCAGGGATCCGAATGAGTGGGATCACCTGGGAGAGAAAGCGCACAGTTTTACCTCGGCCGAGGGAAAGGGTGCTAGGTGCAACCGATCCACGTGGTCAGTCTGTCAGCATGTACCGAGTTCTACCAGATCGGACCTGAGAAAACACGGGGCGAAACTGACTCAACCCTGAGATTGTAGAATCTCGCAAAGGTATTAGGTGTTGCCCAACCCGCTGCTCTACATATGTCTGCCAGGGAGGTGCCTCTGGCCAGTGCCCACGAGGACGCAACACGCCTTGGGGTGGTGCACGGGCTGGGTGTGATAGGCCAATGAAATGGCGTCCACCACTCAGTGGGAAAGCCTCTGTTTGGAGACAGCGTTCCCTTTCCGCTGTCCTCCAAAGCAGACAAAGAGCTTATCAGAACGTCTAAAGCTCTGCGTGTGTTCCAAGCAGGTATGCAAAGCACGTACCGGACACAGCAATGAAGGGGGTGGGTCTGCCTCCTCCCGGGGCAGCGATTGCAGGCTCACCACCTGGTCTCTAAAGGGCGTGGTAGGAACCTTGGGCACGTAGCCCAGTTGCAGTCTTATGATAACATATGTGTCTGCCGGAACGAACTCCAGGCAAGTGTCGCTGTTAGAGAACGCTTGCAGGTCCCCGACCCTCTTGATGGAGGTGAGCGCGATCAGCAGGGCCGTCTTTAGAGAGAGGGCCCTGAGTCCAACTGATTCTCGAAGCGTGGTCTCTGAAGGCCCGCGAGTACCACTGAGAGATCCCAGGAGGGGAACAGGCCTGGCTGGGAAGGATTTAACCTCCAGGCGCCTCTCAGGAACCTGATGATTAAGTCGTGCTTACCCAAAGACTTGCCATCTACTGCGTCATGGTGGACCACGATAGCAGCAACATACACCTTCAAGGTGGAAGGGGACAGCCTCCACTCCAGTCTCTCCTGCAGAAATAGGAGCACTGGCCTAACTGCGCACCTCTGTGGGTCTTCAGCCTGGGAAGAATACCAATTTGCGATCAAGCGCTACTTCAGGGCATAAACTTGCCTGGTAGAGGGGGCTCTGGCTTGGTTGATCGTGTCTATGACAGCAGGTGGTAGACCAGCTAAATCTTCCACGTCCCGTCCAAGGACCAGATGTGGAGGTTCCTGAGGTCTGGGTGCGGATGCCAGAGCGTGCCCTGTCCCTGAGAAAGAAGGTCTTTCCTCAGGGGAATCCGCCAGGCAGGGGTTGTCGCGAGGAGTATGAGGTCCGAGAACCAGGCCCGGGTGGGCCAGTAGGGAGCCACTAGGGTGACTTGTTCCTTGTCCTCCCTGACCTTGCACAGCACCTGTGCAAGAAGGCTCACTGGGGGAAATGCGTACTTGTGCAGCCCCGAGGGCCAGCTGTGTGCCAGTGCGTCTGCCCCGAGGGAAGCCTCTGTTCAGGCATTCCAGTGCGGGCAGTGGGAGGTCTCTCAGGAGGCAAACAGGTCTACCTGGGCCTTGCCGAATCATTCCCAATTCAGCTGGACCGATTGGGGATGAAGCCTCCACTCTCCACTGGACAAGCATCGTCTTGACAGTGCGTCCGCTACCACATTGTGGTTTCCGGGGATGTGAGTGGTGCGCAGCGACTTGAGTCGCTACCGCGGTGGTGCTGTCTGACCTGATTAGGACATGTTTGTCACGAACTAAAGGGAGAAACTTCCGCAGGGCAAAGAAAACTGTCAGCAACTCTAGGCAGTTGATTTGCCAGCACAGCGGGGCCTCTTTCCAATGGCCTGCGGCTGCGTGCCCGCTGCACATGGCGCCCCAACCCAATCTGGAGGCGTCGGTCATGACCAGAACACGTCGGGACACCTGCTGCAAGGGTACTCCTGCCCGCAGAAAGCAGAGGTCTGTCCAGGGTTTGAAAGTTTGGCGGCAGGCAGGGGTGACCACCACACGGTGCGTGCCGCGGCGCCATGCTCGGGACTCGAGTCTGAAGCCAGTGCTGAAGTGGTCTCATATGCATCAACCCCAGCGGTGTGACCACCACTGAGGATGCCATATGCCCCAGGAGTCTCTGGAAAGGTTTTAAGGGGACCGCTGTGCCTGGCCTGAAGGTGGCGAGGCATTCCAGCACCGACTGTGCACGCTCGTTGGTGAGACATGCTGACATTGAGACTGAGTCTAACTCCATGCCGAGAAAAGAGATGCTCTGAACCAGGGCGTGCTTGCTCTTTTCCCAGTTGACCTGAAGTCCCAATCGACTGAGGTGCCTGAGCACCTGGTCTGTGTGTGCTCATAGTAACTCTCGGGAGTGGGCCAGAATGAGCCAGTCATCGAGGTAATTGAGTATGCGAATGCCGGATTCTCGGAACGGGGCAAGGGCTGCCTCTGTGACTTTCATGAAGACGCGAGGGGACAGAGACATGCCGAAGGGGAGGACTTTGTACTGATACGCATAGCCGTCGGATGCGAACCGTAGGGTCGGTGTCGAGGCAGAATTGAGACGTGGAAGTATGCGTCCTTCAGGTCTACCTCTGCGAACCAATCTAGATGCCGGACGCAAGTTAAGATGTGTTTTTGCGTGAGCATTTTGAACAGGAGTTTGTGCAAGCCCGGTTGAAAACCCACAAGTCCAAGATCGGTCGTAAGCCGCCGCCTTTCTTGGGTACGATGAAGTAAGGGCCTTCTTCATCTCGGTTGGAGGGACAGGCTCTATCGTGTCTTTGAGTAAGAGAGTAGTGATTTCCGCATGCGGGGATTTGACGTGCTTGCCGTGTACTGCGGTAAAGCGGACACCCACAAAGGGGGGGCGGAAGCCTGGCAAACTGAATTGCGTAACCGAGTCGGATGGTCCAGGCCAGCCAGCGTGATGGGTTGGGAAGTGAAAGCCACGCATCCAAGCTCCGTGCTAGGGGCACCAAGGGGACGATTATTTTGTATGTACCTGGCGGGGCTTCACAGCAGGGCGGAGCAGGTAATATGGCGTCGGGAGACGAGGACGCATCCCGAGGCTCTGGTGCTGAGAAAAAACTCAAAGCACTTACCTTGCTCCGCACACAGGGCAGGGGGCGGATTAGTGACTGAGGAGAAGGTCCATTGGCGGCGTCCTCTAGACTCGTCAGAACCGGCCGGCCAGGGAACAATCGTGGGGATGAGGGCGGGGAATCCGCGTCCAGCATGCCGGGACTGTTGAGATCTGGCGGCAGAGTGCCGTGAGAACGGCATTTGCGGGCCAGGTGATCAAGAGACAAAGAAAAGAGCTCTGTTATTGAGAATGTGGGTACCGCAGCCCGTCTAGCAAATGAAATAAATTCAACAAAAGATTCTCCTCTCGGCCTTCCACCGGGGGACAGAGTAGTCTGCTTACCAGCTCTGGAGCTAACGTTTTGGTCTCTGGGTCGACCGTCTCAGGAGCGCCTGGGAGCCTAGTGGGGGTCCGTGAGATGGGGGGCATCTGCTTCCTGCGGGGTGCTCGACTCGGGGGCTGAGAGCTGGGCCCGGGTTGAGGCGGAGCAGGGTGTTTCTTCGCTGCAGGAGGACTCCCTTAGCGAGCAGACAGGGCATGGCCCATGGCAGGCTTGCGGCGAGGCAGGATGTGTGAAATGGACTCCGTCTGTTTCTTCACCGTGGAGAACTGCTGGGCAAATTCCTTGACGGTGTTGCCAAAGAGGCTGAAATCGGAGACAGGGGCATTGAGGAAGCGAACCTTGTCGGCCTCACACATCTCGACCAAGTTCAGTGTGGCCATCGCCTGCCTGAGTGACTGCGCTGTGACCTTCGTTGCTCTGAGGGTGAGGTCGGTCGGTGAGCGCAGTTCCTGCAACACATCGGGATCAGTGCTACCCCCTGTGTAGATCTTTAAGTGCCTTGGCCCGTTGGACCAGCAGGAGGGCCATGGCATGCAGGGCAAAAGTGACATGTCCGGTGGCGCTGCAGGCTTTGGCGGTCAATTAAGACATCGTCCTACAGGCCTTGGAGGGGAGCACAGGGCGACCCCGCCAGGTAGTAGGGTTCGCGGGGCACAGGTGGAGCGCAACAGCCCTGTCCACCTGGGGAATTGCATTTGTACCAGTGGGCCGCTCCGCCGTTGAGGGTAGCGAGAGTGGATGAGCAAGTGGCTTTGTGATGAGTGGAGAGGGGTGCTCTCTATGAAGACGTCAGCTCATCATGCACTTCCGGGAAAAACGGGACTGGGGTGGGGGGGGAGGGGTTGGGTGGGGGGGGCGAGGCTGTGAGCAGTGCCCAGACCCCAGGAACCAGTCATCCAACTGCATTGGCTGTGGGGAGGACGTAGGGTTCCAGTCTAGACCCATGCTGGCGGTGGCCCGGGAAAGCATGTCGGTCATCTGCGCGTCAGCCTCAGCCTGGGCGTGCTGGCCCAAAGGTGGCAGCCCAGGGGAGTCACCCTCGTCAGACGCTGCGCTCTCCGATGCAGCGGCAAGCTAATCCACCTCAAGCTCTAGAGGATAGGCAGGCTAGCTGTGAGGCGAGCTGCTGTTGTCAACGAGCCAACAAGCCTGCTGGTGGGCGGGTGGTCCGAGGGGGCGTACCTGGCGGAGCTGCACCCGCTGCCCTCCCCAGATTGCCTGTATCGCCAGCCGCATCGTCCTCAATCCCGTGGGAAGAAGGAGCATTGCGGGGGGTGGCTGGAGTGGCATGCTTCGGTTGAAAGCGAGCCGCAACCGCAATGTTGCCATGGTCATGCTCTCGCAGTGAGAGCATGAAACATCCACAAACACTGCCTCGGTGTGATCGTTGCCCAGACACACGAGACAACGCCTGTGGCCATCTGAAGCGGAGAGCACTCTACCGCATCCAGGAACTACACAGGGACGGTAGGGCATCTTTAAAATGACGCGTCCTGAATAGGACGTTCAACGCCACTGTGTATTGCTCTTTAGAGGAAATTACTCTTTTACAAGAAAAAATCACTCTTTTAATAAACTCTTTCAAATTCTGCGCTGTCAAAGCGCCCAGGGGAAACTGCACTGCCGTCCAAGAAGGAGAAAGCCACTGAAGTGCTGTAGAAGCATCAGAGGAACAGGAACGGGTGTGTGACTCGCAGCTGACTGCATGCACAGCCATCGGCTCCAAAGAAAATTTCTGAATTAACTCAATGTATTTCCCCGCTTTTATACCCGTATGTCTGGGGGCGGGGTATGCAAATACTCAAAAGTTGGGCGTCCATTACACACCTGTGTTGGATGCATTTGTGGTCAACACTTTCTTTCTGAAAACTTGACCCAGCATAACACCCTGTTAGTATAAATCTGGCGGTGTCCATAGTGCTAGAGCAGCAAATAGTTTACCTAAAAATGACAATTCTCTCATCATTTACTCACCCTTATGTTATCCCAGAGATGTATAACTTTCTTTCTTAGTTTGAACACAAACAAAGATTTTTAGAGGGATGTCTCAGCTCTGTAGGGCCTCACAATGGAATGATGGCCAAAATTTTGAAGCTCCAAATAGAACATAAAGGCAAACAGACCAAAATGTATGTCCTTTTTTACAATTGATCTCCACTTTCAAATTCGTCTTTTGTTTTTGGCAGTTCACATTCTTTGTACATATCACCACACAGTGTGCAGGGAGGAGAATTTATAGTAATGCAGGACTTCAATGTTGTTTCTATCTGTTTCTCACCCATACCTGTCATATTTCTTCTGGAGACACGGATGTAACCACTGGAGTGTTATGGATTATTTTACACTGACTTTGTGTGCTTTTTAGAGCTTCAAAATTTGGTCACCATTCACTTGCATAGTATGGACCTACAGAGCTGAGATATTATTTGTGTTCTGCAGAAGAAAGTAAGTCATACACATCTGGCATGGCATGAGGTTGAGTAACGATGAGAAAATTTTTATTTTTGGCTGAACTTTGCCTTTAAGGAAATTAAGCAGCAATCAAGAAACAGGTAAGCAACGTTTTATTAATTCACAAATCATATAGATCTTCACTGGTACTGATCTAGGAACCAGTGCCGTATTAATGCACAGGCTTACCGGGGATTAAGCCATCCCAGTCACGGTATTCTCCCCATCATCTGGTGTAAAAACAGAGAGGGTGCGCAATGGCTAAACACACCCGTGTAGCGCATGGTCATCGAGTGATAATGATTCCGCACCAAAGGTGCAGTTTGCACCGGCCCTAAACAAAGCTGATGGATTAAATTCATATAAATGACAGAATTCGTGCAACAGTATGGAGGACTTTAAAATTAACTTAAAAAAAAACGTAAAAAATGTCCTGCATGCATTTAATTTTTAACGATAAAGCGAAAGATGCCTTAATACCATTAAGATGTGCACAATAACCTTTTGTAATATTTGGTTAACCGCGAGAGTTCACAAAAGGTTATTCTGTTATTTGTCGGGACTCTGGAATAAAGAAAGTTTATTGCCATTAATGCATCAAACACAATCTCAGATTAGCAGGGAATAAAGTGCACACAGAGCTATGAGCCTAAATAGCACAAAACATTAAATTCAAGCAAAAATTATCTCTGTCACTGCTTGCAACATAGTAGACCTATTCTGAAAGGTGGAGTAAATCATTTTAATCCAATACACTTTTTGTCAAATTCTGCGAATATCTCTTCATGGTCTGCTTGCTGTCAGTTCTGTGTGTGCACTTAAAAAAAATCAGTTGTTTGTACACAGCCCTGGTTCTGTAAATGAGAAAATAAACAAAGAGGATCGGATCGATCCACACAACATTATTCCAGCATGCATGAATTTTGGGGGTGGAGCTTCTGAAGGAGCACTGAAGGGAGGGGTGTGACTGTTGAGTTGAAAACAGTTTTTCTCAGGAATCGCTTACTCCATTTAAATCAAAAGAAAATGTGTAATTCTGCCCAGGCAGGTTCACTTTCCATAAGGCAGCGAACGCTACGGTTTGTAAACCTCTTTGGGATTCTTTGATATAAAATGCAGAAAAGTGCAAGTTACTTGTGGAGAAACACTTTACGTCAATTGTGATTCAGCACTGCTCTTCTGCATGGATTAATCTCATGGTTTGAGGATGCTCAAAGTTCGATTCATTAAAGCATGACAAGCAATATAAGCTTCAACAACCCTTCCAGAAAACAGATCCAAGCATTAAAGCAGGTAAAGAGCTTCACCAAACAGTTAAAATCAGATAAATCTATTAGCAGAGTGATCTCACTCCACTGCTGTTCTGACTGCTGAAACTCCGACTTGACTGACTGAACAGCAGTCACACTTGCGTTTCCTGCTTCCGCACAAAGGCCGTACCTTCTTTCTGAGCTTATGAACATGACATTAACATGCAAGGATGAAAGGACGAATGACGTATGTGTAATATATGTGGTGTTATGTGTGAAGCCTATATTTCTCCTATCGTTTGTCTTGCGTTATTTGATGTCTTTATTGTTTGGTGAGTTCTTGTTTGTTTTACTTAGTCCTTTTTTTTTTTGCTCAGTTCTCATTGCCCTTTAAGGTTTTTGGTTTTCATTGAACATAATAATTGTTCTGCATTTTCGTTCTAAAATCCTACTTGCCAGACCCTCATCATTAGAGTATGCATGTGATTCTGCACCAAATCCGAACTGACCGCTCTAAATAAAAGTCTTTATTTTAGACTTACCGTAGTGAATTGGGGTAAGACAAGGAGAGAGTTTTGAACATGTTTTTTAATGTATTCACACAATAATGAACTTTTGTTCATTGTGACCAAAACAATCTTACATAGTGCATAGGGTTGCAGCGTTATACCGTTTTCATGATATACCATGGTATGAAGATTGACAGTTATCATGCCATGTACATTTGCTTATCTACAGTATTGAGAAAAAAAATGCAACCAGACGGAGAATCTCACCTGCGCGTGCGCATCTCCTTTCCTCCTTGACTGCCTGTTAGACTCGTCAACTTGTGCCACACACACACACACACACACACACACACACACACACACACACACACACACACACACACACACACACACACACATATGTTGCAGAGAAAATGTCTGAGAGAACAGGGTCTGACATAAGTGAGTGTGTGTGTGAGTTAAAGGAGTGTTTCTCTACTGGAGGGTCGCAGGTCTATTCGGACTGGGTTGCGGACAGCAGGGAAAGACCAATGTCATGTTTCTCCCATGAAGATATTTTGTGATAAATAAGTGATAGCCTATTTAGGACTGCTGAGGCAGACTTATGATCTCACAATCGGCTAAAGGCTTCTCATCTGCACTTTCACACGAGTGTAACGGAACCAGCTCGCGATCATGATATACTCTTCTCTCTGGCGCGTACATGCAACAACCGAGCTTCTCTCGATATTGCGGTGTGCAGATATCAAAGCTGATGTGACCGATTTCAATTCTAGTGAGACTTTTCTAGTTAAAAGCATTACAGAGGAAGTCAAGTCAAACCCATCAAACAATAGAGGCCCTGACATGCCAAACAATACTGAGGAGGAAAAGAGCAACACTGTGCTATGAGCAAGTTTTTTTTCATTATACATCATCACCTTTACAAGTCAAAGTAACTGTTATATTTTGACAAAGTGTTATAGTTTCATATGAATAATCTAAAAGGTTTAGACAGTGGCATTTTTCAAGATGTGTTTCAGCTAGTACTTATTTTTTTCATTGATACTATAATTTGTTATTATTATTACTATTATTTAAGACAAGCTACACTGACCTAACTATGGTAATGAGGAGCCTTTCCTCCTGTGTAATATGTATGGTCTGTTTGAATTATGTTTGAAATTAAAAACAAACAGGATAATAATGGGCTCATATAAGTAATGTTGACGTCAACAACAAAAATAATGTCACTTGATGCATGTGCTTGTACTTGAAAACCATGATCAATACTATGCAACATAAAAGGATATGTGACCCAGGATAAATTAAATACAGGTTACATTTTTACTATAGTGGGTCGACACTTAACATCCTATGCTAACATGTAAACTAACATGCTTTAGTTATATAATATGCTCTAGTTATATGCGGTTTATTATTATAATTCTATAGCTTTCTTATTTATTTTATTTATTTTCAAAAGGTATAATTTTTTATACTTACTTATACTTGCCAAATTTTTTTATTTTAGTAAAGATTATAATGACAAAAACTATTTAATTTACACAGTTAGAATATGGTAAATGTAGTTAATTATTTGCAATAATTAGGGCTGTACAGTGTGAGCATTTTACTCACATTTTATTTGCGAGTGAAAATTACTGCTTGAGAATGGAGAAAATGATTTGGCCGCATGGTGTGAGTAACAGCTGATCTTATTATTGCAGCCTACCATCTGAATTAAAGATGGAAAAATAGCGAGTCAAATTAAAATGTGTGAATCCATAATATGAGTGATAACAGTAAACAGTATGTCAGTATCCTCGTCCAACTTAACATGATAAGATAAATTTAAAGGGGAGAGGGGAGGCTAAAGGGTGGAGGGGAGGCTGTCCCCCTCCAGCACAACTCGATTATGAGGTTCCTTAGAGGCGCCCGGAGACTGAACCCTCCCCGGCCAAGCCTGTTCCCCTCCTGGGATCTCTCAATGGTCCTCTCAAAAGCTCCCTTCAAGCTGCTTGACTCAGTTGAGCTCAAGGCCCTCTCCCTGAAGACGGGCCTCCTGATAGCGTTAGCCTTCATCAATAGGGTTGGGGACCTGCAAGCGTTCTCTGATTTCACAATCTCAGGGTTGAGTCGGTCTTGTCCCGTGTTTTGTCAGGTCCTAGCTGGTAGAACTCGGTAATGCGGAACAGCGACCGGGTGTACCGCTTGCACACAGCACCCTTCACCAAGTTGATCCAGTGCGCCTTCTCTCCCAGGTTAGCCACTAAGCGTCGCTTCCTGGATGTTCTCCTCCCTAGCCTTATGGCCTGCAAATTCAGCGTAGCATCAAGAGGATTGGGGACCTGCAAGCATTCTCTGTCAGCGACACCTGCCTGGAGTTCGGTCTGACGCATACTCATGTTATCCTGAGGCCGTTTCCGGGCTACGTGCCCAAGGTTCCTACGACCCACTTCAGGGACCAGGTCGTGAACCTGCAAGCGCTGCCCCGCGAGGAGGCAGACCCAGCCCTTTCGTTGCTGTGTCCAGTACATGCTTTGCGTATCAATTTGGACCACACCCAGAGCTTTAGATGTTCTGAGCAGATCTTTGTCTGCTTTGGCAGACGGCGGAAAGGGAACGCCGTCTCCAAACAGAGGTTAGCTCACTAGGCCATTGACGCCATCTCACTGGCTTACCAGACCCAGGCCGTGCCTGCCCCCTTGTGGGTCCGAGCACACTCGACAAGAAGTATGGCATCCTCGTGGGCACTGACCAACAGCACCTCCCTAGCAGACATCTGCAGAGCAGCGGGCTGGGCAACACCCAATACCTTTGCAAGATTTTACAATCTCGTCGCGTGTTTTGTCAGGTCCTAGATGGTAGAACTCGGTAATGCGGAGCAGCCGACCGGGTGTTCCACTTGCACACAGCACCCTTGACCAAGTTAATCCAGTGCACCTTCTCTCCCAGGTTAACCACAAAGCGTCGCTTCCTGGATGTTCTCATCCCTAACCTTTTGTCCTGCAAATTCAGCAGAGCAATTCGTGTCCAGACCCACTACGAGCCACAGGTGCTCTGTACTTGCATAGGGCTCCACAGGCTTAGTTCCCTCTTCAGGCAACTCTCCGTGATGTATTTTCCGCGGTGTGGACCCGCACCTCCCTTGGGCAGTCCCACTACCCCCAGTCGCCGTGCTTGTAGAGCTCCTCCCTCATTTGGCAGGACCTACCACCGTGCCTCTCCCACGTACGGCTTCACAACCCTTGTGCTGTATTTGCCAGGGTGTCACACAAGGATTCATTTGGTTGGAAACATGATACTAAATAATTTTACATTAGCTGGTAGTCCTGTCATAAGTCATGAAGAAAGGTCTGTTGATCTGGGCTTTGTGTCCATTTCCTATGGGGGACAGTAGTAGAACCACGCTTTCTGCATTCCTTTGCTGATAACGATCATAACGGAGTCGGCTTGGACCTTTGCTTGTTACAGTCTTTGAGACAATCTGTTGATTTATTCATTAAATAATGAATAATTGTGTGTCTGATTGGTCCAGATGCTACATCACTCTACTAATAACAGCCTCTTTGCACAACTACAGTATGTGAGGATGACAGACTATTCTGCTTCTAACCCAGGTGAGCTGGCTGTCGCACTGACAAGTGCTTGTTCTTTTTCTGGGATCTTCAATTGTCATGAAAATTCATAACATCATAACCACACACTACAAGACCTTGTTGATACTTTATAACGAGACGTCCAAGTAGCTGCATGGCTCTGCGTCAATGTGTAATAGACCAGTAGAAATGTCAACTGATAGGTATGTATCAAGTATTAAGCAATGCATGTTCCCAGATATCATTGTATTATAATCATAATTTAGCATTTCTCACAGCCATTGATGATAATGCTCTCTCGCACACGCACACGAGCAAACACATAGAGCGCGAGGAGAGAGGCAGTAATATACTGTAGACTTATATGTAGAAGGGGCTTCAGGGTAAAAAGGTTTGGAACCACTGGTCTGGCGCATATTTTCATAGGAAAACTATTTAAAAAAACAGCATATACAGATGTAGAATTTCTTTTTTGCGGTAGTTTATGTCATTCAAAAAATATTAACATTGTATAACTTTCATGAATAACCCATTGTTGCATTAGACAATGCTTAATAGACAGTTAAAACTGAAATATATGAATGTATTTATGAATCTTATGAAAGTTTGAGTTGAAAGATTTAGATGTTGAGGAACTATCTACTAATCTGTTAAGAATTACACCTACCTACAATATATGTTTGTTAATGACAAATTCAAGCATTAAGTATATTTTAGATCAAAACACCACATCGATATATTATTAGTTTATTCCAACAATATTTTCAGTCCAACTCAACACCTCAAGAGGTGGGGGAACTTTAATAGATATTACAGTTTTTCACAATAGCTTTGGCTCGTTTTTTAAACAGTCTTAACATTCTCTAAATTATAAGTGCAATTGTCACAACTGTTTTATGGGACATCACAGCTCTGTTAAAGGTCTGCAAAATGAAGTATCTTACCCAAAACATTTAATTAATGCTTCAAAACCTAGTTATTGTGTCAGTAAATTGGCCAATGCTACCATAATGAAAAATGTTGGGGGGTTTTTGTCATCGTGTGTGCCGCACTGGTCAAAATGTTTAGATGTTTTTTCACCATGGCAGTCAACCATGGAACACTGTTTGTTACATGCAAAATTCATTTTAGTTCTTTTTTTTATCAGATTTTGATAATTGAATGGATCATTTTGCATGTGATGGTTCACACGATGAAAGAATGTTTAGAAGTTGTGAAGAGTATGACAATTTCACTGAATCAGTGTCATCACTCATCAGTTTTGATCAGCAAGCCATGTGCATTTAGTTATTGTGCAAATTGTAGACAATTGTACTTACTCTTTTGCATGCATGTACCAAACCATGTGCAATTTGCTTAAATGAATAAGAAATTCAAATCTGGTTTGAACAAGCAACTAATTGTTCAGAGACTGAAAAAATTACTCTCATTTGAGAATTGAGCCAAAGTGATTGAGAAAAACTGTAAATATATAATACAGTGCAAAAAAAGGTGTTTTAAAGTAGTTAGGGTTTGTGTTTTTTTGCAACCACGCTGAACCACTGCTACAAAACCCAGTCTCACACTAAAATGTTTACTGCATCATTTGTCAGGTGAATCTCAAAGCTGATACAGATGGGACAAGCATCATCTGTGGAGCTTACAACAGTTTAGTGATCACAACCTCCCAAATCTGTCCTGGCCAACTCAAACAGATGTTTACTGAGTTGAAGCATAATGAGCTGGGCACATGTGCACTCGCCTCAAAGACCCAGATAATGGAGTTAGGGCCTGTAAACACAGAGCTGGCTTTGTTGACTCTGAAATGAAAAAGATGCTGCTTTGGACTCTTAAGGAAACAGACATATAGATATTTGGAGAAACGAATTGGACACGTGGAGAGTGCAGGTGTTACCAAGGCAGTTCTGCTCATCTAAGAATCCCTACACTCATTCCAGTTTCCTCCCTTATCACCAACGCTGCAGTAGCACTAGGCAACACTAACGGTAAACGGACAGAACACATCGTCCAGCTCTTTCTTCCTCTGTGTTATCTGCTGGTTAGCACTGCTCAGGGGGAGATAAAGCTGGTTTGTTCTCCAGTACGAGACAGTTTCACAGCTGCTGAGTCGCGCTCAGATGCAGGCGACAGGAGAGGATAGAGTGTCGCCGTGGCCAAGACTGCAGAGGCATTTCAAAATGCAATCTGGCACGTTCTTTTAATGAATGCCAGTAAATCCATTTGGCGGCTCACCAGTCTTTCAATGGCAAACCTAATTCTGGCATTCTCCTGCATAATCCATTACCCATTCTATAATTAACAAATCTTCTTTTAATCTGTTACTATATGGATAAATTTGAAATTAAATGAAATGTTTGCTCTTGATATAATAACTTGCACTTTACATCAGGGCTGCACAATTGATCAAATAAATAATCTCGATGACAATTACAGCTGCCATAATTAACTAATTGTAAAAAGTGTCAATTATAGCAGTCTGTACTGTAGGTCTACTCATCCTGATTCACAATTTTCAATAAAAATGTTCTATTTAATGTGTGTTTTTTCAGCTATTAAGCATCGTAACCTTTCACGGACATGTCTGTTGCTCGCTTCTGTGTATAATTTATTCAAAATTGAAATAAAAACAGCTTTGATTTTAATGCCAGTAAGGGGGCCAATGTGACATTTTCATTTACTAATAAAACAGCTATAAATTAAATCAGAAACATAAAAAATACATACAATTGTATGAATAGACATTAGTTATAATTAAAATATCAAGGGAAATAATTGACATTTAGGATTTTTGTCATAATTTTGCAGCCATACTTTTCAAAAATGTTCATGAACTAACAATGAGCAATAATTTTATACAGCATTTAATTAATTAATCTTGGTTAATGTTCATTTATAAATATACATTTATTTATTCAGTTTAGATTTACAGGGACAACACACATCAATAAAGATCTCTTTATATGCGCCAGTTTAGCTATTACAGCTAATTTTCAACTGTAGTCCCTGTTTCTATCTGCAGAGCTCTTATAGTTGACTATATAGTTGATGTTCTACCAAAAGAAATTTCATACAATACTACTGTTCATTGATAGTTCATGTTAATTCATAATGCATTAACTAATGTTGACATACAACTTTTTATATAAAAATGTATGCGTATATGTGTAAATTAACATTAAGCCAGATTAATAAATGCTGCAAAAGTATTCTTTATTTTTAACTATTGTTAACATATAAAACCTTATTGTGAGTGTTAGCGATGACTTTGGCTTAAAAATGATAGCTAATCACTGACACCAATGAAAGGAAAAGTGCAGTTAGAATGTAAGAAAAGTCTTAATGGCAAATTAATTTCAATGATTAATTCCACTGAAGGTAGCATTTGGATGTAGGAAATCTGCACCCAATTCTCTCTTTTTCAATACAGTCCAGTTTTCTTGTTTTTAAGTTAATTATATGCACTGTTATTGTACAGGCATTATGCAGATAGAATGCAGTGGGTCAAGATCAGTTTCTATATTTATAATGTTTCTGTCTGCAGAGCTCTTGATATAGTCAACTTTCAACCAAAATCAAAAGCAATTTGTTTGCTTCATTTGGAAGAATTCATATGAGGTCATAGTTCTCAAAGGCATTGTGCTAAAAAACTATTGTCATCCATATTTTGACAGTAGAGCAAATTTAATCACGCCTTTTCTCACACCAAGCTTCCATGTGAGACTGGGCTGTAATGAAGTAACTTGATGACAGCTCCATTTATGAGCCAAATCCATGACTGCAAGCGCAGCCCAGGATTAACAATGAATGCAAATTCATTTAAATTCATAAATTGACTTAATAATGTTGTCTCAAATGCTTTTCTTTGAGTTTCATAGTTTGTCACATTTCAAAATTATTTCCTGACCATTTAGATGTGCCTGCTAGTATGCATTGAAACATCTCACTAGTTGAACTGTAATGACCTAATTTTTCAGTAAATGCAAAGTCAGGGATTATTAGGAGGTTTGGCTTATTACATTGGTCATTTGTATTTTAATTTTTTTTTGTACTGCTCAAAAACATTCTGTATGTGAACTTTCTACATGACTAGCTTCTGCTTTGAAGGCAGTTTGGCTTTTTTGCCTCTGGATGATTCAGAGATTTGTGTTTCTTTGAAGTTGAAATTCTGCGGCTTGCATCTTGTCCTTCATATTGACCAGCAAGCTTATCATAATAGAGCACAGGCCAACACTGATAGCTGCATTAGAGCATCACAGCTAAAATGCAGAGGCTTTGATCCCAAGGTAAATCCTGACAGGGAATGTACCTAATTCAGTCAGCATAACGGAATGAGATTGTCTTTTTATGTTAGCAAATGCTCTCTTAAACACGGTTTTGATTAGCATTTGAATTTCTTACAAATCTGTTGAATGTTGAAATACTTAGATTTAACACTGTAGTGTTGCTTATGGTATGTTTTTTATGTTTGTTTGTTTGCTTGTTTGTTACATTTAAGGTCATTGGACAATAAATGTACTGTATAATATTTTTTTTTAAGACAGACAGACAGACAGACAGAGACAGACAGACAGACAGACAAACAGACAGACCGACCGACCAACAGACAGAGAGATAGATAGACACACTGTATACAGTATACTAATATTCATTGTTAGTTCATGTTAGCGAATAATGCATTAACTAATTCTAAATAAATAAATCTTATTGTAAAGTGTTACTGATGACATTTAGACCGATGACTTTCAGTGTGAGACTGTCAGTGTCGGCAGAATAATAATTCATTCATTCTTTTATTAGTTTCTCCTTATATGTAAGTACATGCAGGTAACAAATACATTGACCAAATGCCTGGTGGAAAAGTTAGATGATCTGAAACAGCTTGTGTTTATTCATTCATGCATTTCCACTCTGTGTGGCGAGAGACATCAAATAAAATTGGTTGTTAAGTTCTAATGAAATTCACAGCATGCCATAAAACACTCACTTTCAGCAGAGTGCTGACTATTAATATCGAATTGTGTATTTTCCTCTACTTACACGTGGCTATCCAATTCATACATTTCAGTCAGGTCCACTGAAGTCAAATGAATAGACTTGAAATCTTGAGTATTATTGACTTTATTGAAGCATCTGGTTGTGTTGGCGGTATCGTTCTGTTCTGGGCAAACTCTTCACCTGTCTGTATAAGCATGCATGGACTGAGCATTACAATACAACCACCGGAGCAGGTCAAGCAGGAATGGTTACAGACAGAATAACAAGCTAGATACAGAGAAAACTGAAAAGCAAAGCTGCCATCGAAGATGTGGAGCTGGGGATAGAGGAGTTTGTCAAGTGCAATTTGCATCCATGCAATTGAAAGGCAGCTAAGGCACTGCATATAAATGGAGGACTTAAATAGACCTGCTTTGATGAGCATCTGAATTGTATTGGTAGAGGTCATAATCAGCTGAGCATCAACTGATTGCAAGCTTGACTCACGTGACTTGTCTGAACTCATGCTACACTTTATTTGGAGGTAATGACTTTGGAGCCACCAGGGCAGTACATTTTCCCAATACAAAGGCCTGTACAGTCTTTAAAAAGAAAATACACATTGGGGGAAATTAGCTTTGAAAAACATATTCAGAACTAGAGGATGTGATGTTGAGAAAATATGGTGCATTAAATAAGCACATTGGCCCTCAAAAAAGTGTTTAGACACATAAGTCAAACTTAAAAATGTCTGAATGTCATTGATGAGATAACAAAATATGAATCCTACAAGATTGATTCTACAAGCTCACTTTACTAGCAAAACATTTAACAAAAAGAAGTTTGGATTTCTATTATGAAACTATAGATATTCTGTTCAAAATGAAGAGCAACAGTTTTTGTTTTCGGAACATGTCCATAGTTAATCTGCTTAACTACACCAGTGGTTACTCTGCTAGGACACCTGTTTGAACCTGAGGGGAACTGGCTTCATACATCCACTATCAATCTCCTTGACATCAGTTGGAGTTCTGAGAAAAGCTTCAGCACCATTTGTTGACAGAAACAACTTACCATTTGAACATGTTTTTTGACATTTTTTGTCATTTGTTGACATTGCCATTCAAGCATTTTTAAACATGGCTTAAGTGTAGAAATATTTTTTTATCTGGTTCATTGCATCTACATATTTTAAGTTACAAGCTCACTCAAGATTCTACATAATGTGTTCAAATTAAATGACTTCAAACATGTGCTCTGCTGATCTTCTTTCTTTCTGAAACTTTTAAAGTATTTAGCTGTACATTATATTGTATGTAAGAGATATGATATGAAAGAGGATGTTCATCAGAGCTAGAGTGGAACAGCATGGGCCTCCTGCTAAATGTGAGTCTCTCCTCAGGGGTGCTTAACTCAATGGTGTGTGTGTTTATCAGGTTTATGTGATATTCATAGAGTTGCATCACTGTCTTACAATACTGATGTTCCGGAAGAGGTACTGATACAGATGCTATAACATATTGTGCTGAATTTTTTTTTTATCCATGCAAGCAGCTGCCTGTTGTGAATATGCAGATCTAGCCATATGAGGCTTTCTCATCAGGGATTTTTTTTTATTTATTTTTTTTAAGGTTTGACTGTGCTGCAGAAGATTTTGGACACGGCTGCTGAGAAGACCTGGCAGGTGACATCCATCAACTTTGACACGCTGACGGAGGAAGCATTCTTGAAAGCCATCCAAGATCTGGAAAATAAGAAGGAGTACAAGATTATTCTGGATTGTGAGCTGGAGAGACTGAATTCCATCTTAAACTTGGTGAATACTTTGAGGATAAATCTTAGAGTTGAACGTCGCGGTTACGTACGTAATCTCCGTTCCCTGATGGAGGGAACGAGACGTCGTGTCGAAGAAGCGACACTAGGGGTCTATCTTGAGCACCGAATATGCCTCTGATCTATGAAAAAAGGCCAATGAGAGTTGGCGAACTGTATTTGCATACCCCACCCCCGGATACGGATATAAAGGCGAGGGAAATACTCTCGTTCATTCTGGATTTTTCTGAGGAGCCGGGAGTGTTCCGGGCACCTCAGCGGCTCGGCTCAGCGACGTGGCCAGGAAGAAATGACGTCTCGTTCCCTCCATCAGGGAACAGAGGTTACATACGTAACCGAGACGTTCCCCGTCTGTCGCTCACTTCGACGTTGTGTCGAAGAAGCGACACTAGGGGTCCACTTCAAATCACGCCATGCACTGAGCCGTGTGCTGCTGACACAGAAGCGGGCAGGTATTTCACGTGCACAAGCGACCAACTGTGTTCAGGCTGCACATACTCTTCCCCAATGCCCCGAAAAAGTCCTCGGGATCCTTTTGGTTACCCTAGAGGGGAACAAGTCAACGCGTCCAACTAGGGAACGGGCCAAGCCTGGCCGGGCCTCTTTTCTCTCTATGTTTTCTCGGCATAGAGCAAGAGCAGCCGGGGCCCTTACTGCATCGTGGGAAGGGGGTCTTACCCGAATTCCTATTCTTTCAGGGGGAAAAGACCCTGCGGAGGCCACACCCACCCGAAAGGGGAGGTAGAGGTGGCAAAATACATCACATGGCCTCTTCGGTCACATGTGGGAAGAATGGCGCGGTGGTAGATCCAGCCTCGAGGAGGGGGGAGTTGCTACAACACGGCGGCTGGAGGGCAGCGAAGGACTGCCTAAGGGAGACGCGGGTCAGCTCGTGAGGTGACTGTACTGCGGAAGTACACACAGGAGGAGTCCGCGTAGGAGGCCTGATCTGTGGAGCACCTATTCCAGTAGGGGTAGCCTGGGGTACCCGTTGTGGACTGGGCCGTCCCAGTCCGTTGTGGACTGGGACGGCCTGGGTGTGATAGGCCAACTGAATGGCGTCCACGACCCAGTGGGACAGCCTCTGTCTTGAGACAGCGTTCCCTTTCTGCTGTCCGCCAAAGCAGACAAAGAGCTTCTCAGAGAGTCTGAAGCTCTGTGTGCGTTCCAGGTAGGCACGCAAAGCACGTACCGGACACAGCAGTGAGGGGGCTGGGTCTGCCTCCTCCCGGGGCAGCGCTTGCAGGTTCACTACCTGATCTCTGAAGGGCGTGGTAGGAACCTTAGGCACATAGCCCGGTCGAGGTCTTAGGATACCATATGTGTCTGCCGGACCGAACTCCAGGCAAGTGTCATTAGTAGAGAACGCTTGCAGTTCCCCGACCCTCTTGATGAAGGCGAGGGCCGTCTTTAGGGAGAGGGCCCTGAGTCCAGCTGATTCTAGCGGCTCAAAAGGGGATCTCTGAAAACCGGCGAGGACCACCGAGAGATCCCAGGAGGGGAACAGGTTTGGCCGGGAGGGATTTAGCCTCCGGGCACCTCTTAGGAACCTGACGATTAAGTTGTGCTTATTCAGGGACTTGCCGTCTACTGGGTCGTGGTGAGCTGTGATAACGGCAACATACACCTTCAAGGTGGAAGGGGACAGCCTCCCCTCCAACCTTTCCTGTAGGAACAGGATCACCGACCTAACTGCGCACCTCTGTGGGTCTTCTGCCCGGGAAGAACACCAATTCACGAACAGACTCCATTTCAGGGCGTAGAGTTGCCTGGTAGAAGGGGCTCTGGCTTGGTTGATTGTGTCTATGACCGTGGGTGGTAGACCAGCTAGATCTTCCGCGTCCCGTCCAGTGACCAGACGTGGAGGTTCCAAAGGTCTGGATGCGGATGCCAGAGTGTGCCCCGTCCCTGAGAAAGAAGGTCCTTCCTCAGGGGAATTAGCCAGGGAGGGGCTGTCACGAGGAGTACAAGGTCCGAGAACCAGGCCCGGGTGGGCCAGTAGGGAGCCACAAGAGTGACTTGTTCCTCGTCCTCCCTGACCTTGCACAGCACCTGTGCAAGAAGGCTCACTGGGGGGACTCGACGCTGGGGCTGAGAGCTGGGCCCGTGTTGAGGCGGAGCAGATTTCTTGGCCACAGGGGGACGCCCTCAGCGAGCAGACAGGGCGGTGGCTGTGGTGGCAGGTTTGCGGCGTGGCAGAATGTGTGAGATGGCCTCCGTCTGCTTTTTCACCGCAGAGAACTGCTGGGCAAAGTCCTCGACGATGTCGCCGATGAGGCCAAACTGGGAGACAGGGGCATCGAGGAAGCGAACTTTGTCGGCCTCACACATCTCGACCAGGTTGAGCCAGAGATGACGTTCCTGGACCACAAGGGTGGCCATCGCCTGCCCGAGTGCCTGCGCAGTGACCTTCGTGGCTATGAGGGCAAGGTCGGTCGCTGAGCGCAATTCCTGCAGCACCCTCGTGCAGATCCCTGAGCGCCTTGGCCTGGTGGACTTGCAGGATGGCCATGGCATGCAAGGCAGAAGCGGCCTGTCCCGCAGGCGCTATAGGCTTTTCTGTTCAACAAGGATGTCGTCCTACAGGCCTTGGAAGGGAGTATAGGGGATCCGCGCCAGGTGGTAGGGTTACCAGGACAAGGATGGAGTGCAACGGCCCTATCCACTTGAGGAATCGCCGTATACCCGTGGGCCATTCCGCCGTCGAGGGTAGCGAGAGCAGACGAGCAGGGCTTTTGACAAATGGAGAGCGTCTCCATGAAGACGTCAGCTCGTCATGCACTTCCGGGAAAAACAGGACCGGGGGGGGTGGGGGCGTGGCTGTGAGCGGCGCCCAGACCCCAGGAACCAGTCATCCAACTGTGACGGGTGTGGGGAGGATGGAGGGTTCCAATCCAACCCCACACTGACGGCGCCCGGGCAAGCATGACGGACATCTGCGCGTCCGCCTCAGCCTGGGCGTGCTGGCCCGAAGGCAGCAGCCCAGGGGAGGCATCAGTGTCAGAAGCCGCGCTCTCCGAAGGAGCGGCAAGCTCATCCAGCTCAATCTCCAGAGGATAAGCAGACCGGCCCGGAGGCGAGTCGGCGTTGCCTCGAGGCTGGACGGAGGTCAACGAGCGTGTCGGGGGCGGTTGGTCCAAGGGGGCGTACCTGGCGGAACTGCACCCGCTGCCCTCCCCAAATCACCTCCATCGCCAGCCGCATCATCCTCAATCCCGTGGGAAGAAGGAGCGACATGGGGGGCGGCTGGAGTGGCATGCTTTCTATTGAAAGCACACCGCGACCGCAACGTTGCCATGGTCATGTTCTCGCAGTGAGAACATGAACCATCCACAAATGCTGCCTCGGCTGAGTGGAGAGCACTCTACCGCATCCAGGAACTACACAGGGGTTGAATGGCATCTTTATAAAGACGCGTCCTGAAAAGGACGTTCAACGCCGCTGTGTATCGCTCTTTCATATAAATAAACTCTTTTACAGAGAAAATTACTCTTTATAGGAAACTCTTTTAACTCTCCGCTGTCGAAGCACCCAGGGGCAAAGTGCACGCCGTGCAGCGAAGAGAAAAGCTGCTGAAGTGCGCCGTAGATCCAACAGCAAAGCAGAGCGTCAGAGGATAGAAGCAGGAAACTGGTGCATACACGACCATCGGCTCCGAAGAAAATTACTGAATGAACGAGCGTATTTCCCTCGACTTTATATCCGTATCCAGGGGCGGGATATACAAATACTGTTCGCCAACTCTCATTTCATAGATCAGAGGCATATTCGGCACTCAAGAGAGACCCCTAGTGTCGCTTCTTCGACACGACGTCGTAGTGAGCGACAGACAGGGAACTATGGTTAAGATAAAACTAAATACATTTGACTTTATATAGTGCATATTGTAAACCCATTACCGTATAGTAGAAAGACAGAAAATTAGTTGCTTTGAGAAATCTCTGCCTAGACCAGTCAAATACACATTCATTTTGAGGCAGTTTTTTATACTGACTGGAATTTGTATGTGTACATTACATTTAATCATTTAGCAAATGCTTTTATCCAAAGCCTCTTACAAATTATGAATGTTTACTTTGATATGGAACATTACAAATACTTTTTTCCTTGCTCACTTGAATAGTTTGTTCAAATTGCAGTCTTCATAATTCAATCATTTACCCTCACTTGCCCTCACTTATTCACTTACCCTCACGTCATTCCAAACCGACAAACAAGATTTCTTTTGTGGAATGCAAAATGTAATACTTTGAAAAGTCATCACGCAGGTCCTTTCCATATAACAACAGTTCACAGTGGCCATAGATGTTAAGAATGTAAAAAAATAAACACTATCAGTTTTAAAGTAGTCCATATGACGTATGTGGTATATTCCAAGTCTTCTGTAGCCATATGATAGCTTTGTTTGATGCACAGATCAAAATTTAAGTCATTGTTCACTGATAATCTTCTATTCCACTGAGCTGTGACCTGGAGAACTGTTGTAACTGGATTGTGTAATCAATGTGTTGAACTCAAGAACTGAATCAGTCTGATTCATGAATTGAGTCACAACCGGTTTAATGAAAAGAATTGTCTCAAAAGAGCGATCCAGTTGTCAATTTCTCATAATCTGGCTCTCAAGTTAACAGCTTACCAGATGTGCAGTATATAAAAACTGACATTTTTAATTGTCATTGTATCAGTGTTAATCTTGTCAATTAAATCTCTGACAAAAACATTTGTTGATGAAGGTTTTTTTTTTTATTTCGTCAACTATAACAAATATGAGACACAAAAAAAAGACGAATCATTAAATAATTAAACAATTTTATAAAAGCATACTGTTGATGAAAATATGAGAAAAAAAAATATTCTCCAAGATATTATCAGTGCAAGACATAAACAGAAGAATAAACATAGAGCAACATCTGTTTATAGATAAATATATTAAATAGGATCAATGGGAGTACTATAATTAATATAAAGATATTAAACACTTGAGCTGCGACATGAGTTGAACACGTAGACCACTGTAAATATAAACCGCTTTAAAATTGGTTAATTACCTCACTCAAACGTATCATTATTATACATGAGATTAGTCACTATATCCAAAACATATATGTAATATTACAACTTAAATCTGCACAGATAATAAAGCGAATGAACAGATGAACTTGAACTAAGTTATGCGCTAGTAATATGGTAATATCAGTAACTTTTAATGCGTAAATTGCATGGTGAATAGGCTGCTTCCATTAAAAAATAATAAAATAAATTTATATATATATATATATATAGTTTTGTTTTGTTTACAAAAATGAAATGCCATTTTAATGAAAGGAAAACTGACTAAAATTAAGGAATATACCATGACAAAATATTTACAAATTTTAAAGTACATTTTTGTCAAAAGAATATGACTAAATCAAAAAACTGTTTAAAAATTAACGCTGAATTGTATGGACCATGAAATTTCATGGAGCTTATGGGTTTGGAATGACATGAGGATATTTTTTTTTATAAAATTTTATATATATATATATATATATATATATATATATATATATATATATATATATATATATATATATATACTGTATAAAATACTGTATATTTTGAGTGAACTAGTCCTTTGAAGATATGTCATATCTACCCAAACAAAGGCAAAAGATTATTGAGAAACTAAGAATTCCCCCTTCAGGCCACTTGCACACCAATTTAATTACTGTCTCCCTATTCACGATTCAAACTGTCAAGATCTCCAAGAACCCATTACCGAATTAAATGATCAGAAAACAGCATCAGATACAATTAACCCTGACCGAAGCCGCTGCTGTTCACAGGTGTTCTTCTAGTCTTGGTGCACTTTGTCATTAAGCCCTATAATTACACTTCCTATGGTTCCCAAATTTTTCTTTCCTTCCCTCCATCTCATGAAGTTCCGACTGCTCCCTCTGATCACAGATGTCCAAACTCAGTGAGCTTAGGAGGGTGTGCAATTAACTCCTGAAGGATGGGACCTATTCATTGCTTTTTAGAGAATCATGATAAAAATGATACTTTAGCTGGCAATAAATGAAAGAGGGCTGCCATTAGCTGACAGTGAGAGAAAGGCTTGAGCTTTTATACTTTTATTCATGATGCATTTGTGTCCTCCAGATTGCTGCACAAAAAAAGAACTTGAAGAACTACCACTACATACTGGCAAACCTGGTAAGTGTATCAGCCTATAGCCTACAGTTGGTCTGCATGAATGAACTAAAAGCATTGAGGCTACTTAGCATATATTGTCAGTTAACCTCTTGCACATTTACTGGAATCATAAGGGAATGCTCAGATAATCAGATGGTGGTGTTTTACAATGGACTGTTACGCATTCTTCCCTTTTTGTATGTGACTGGGGAGCGTGCATGCTTTTAAATGCAGAGCACAGTGTGGACAGTTTGCCGATTACTCTCTGCGCTGTGGGAATCAGCGTTTGTTTTCTTTCTGGAAGGCATTGGATGCTTTTCCTTTTCTGCATCTGTGTGAGTGGGAGTGTGTGTGAGTATGTGAGTAGGTGGCATTTGTGGGTGAGCATTTAAAAGCATTTAAGAAAATAAAACAGATCTTGCCTCCCAGTAAAACACAAGCAAATGTAACAAGACTAATAGTAATAACTAAATAGGTAATTTTTGAGAAGACAAACTTTGATGTTGACTTGCCTTGTATACAAATTTTAACTAGTTTTACAAATTTGAAGTGTGATGGTTATACAGACCAAACAGTAAGACAAAACACCAGCTATCGAGTAGCCAGACAGACAGACAGACAGACAGACAGACAGACAGACAGACAGATAGATAGATAGATAGATAGATAGATAGATAGATAGATAGATAGATAGATAGATAGATAGATTGATTGATTGATTGATTGATTGATTGATTGATTGATTGGTTGATTGATTGCAAGGTTAATGTTCCCTGTCTTTAACCCAGAAACTGTTTGAAGATCAAATGGAATTGCAACATGAATTTACATTGGACCAACAATAACCAAACAAAAAAAGTGGGGACTTTAAAAATTATTTGCTTACTCAAGTTATAGGTTCTTTTGAAGACTTTATATTCAAGTTGTAAACTGTAACAAAAAAATAGGTGCTCAGAATATAATGTTTCAGCTGAATAAACTGTAATACAGTGCTCATGAAATGTGACTTCACAGGAAGCATTGTAAATGTATAATTGGGATTTCTGAGGGGAAGAAAAGAATGTCCTCCAAACAATAACAACAAACACGTCACCCCATAACTAATTATGATGAAAGCAGTAAGGATGCAACACTTTGCATGACAGACTCTCCTGGGGTTTATCTCCCTGTGACCCAATCACTTGTGTGAGCAAACATACACGCAAGCAGATACAGTTAGCCGTTATCATGGTGATAGTGTGGTATTCACCCAGCATGCATGTCTACATGAATATCACTATATCATCTAACACTGTTTGCCAAAGTGTGCCAAACTATACACTTTACTCATGTAATCATGTCACACATTGCTTCAACAATATAATGATATTTAATCAATAAAGGTGCCATAAAGCCCTGGTTTCTCCTTGGCATTGTTCCTAGATTTGTTCTTTTCTTTTATTCCAAGAGGATATAATTATGTCTAAAAACTGCTCTTGCATTAATTATAGATTCATGTTGTGATCTGTATCGCTTTTTGGCAGGGTATTTTTTTACCCTGGAAAACTATTTTCTGTTGAATTTACCTCATTGCTGCATGATGTAATAATAATTCTAACTTACCTTGTCATCAACTTAATTCCCTGCTAATCATTTTTAACAATATCAAAGTTCTTAATAATTTCAAACACAATGCTGAAATATAAATTATTGCTTTTGCATCTTCTGTTTTATTATAATTTTTATTTGGTTTGTATTTTCTCTTATTTGTAAAAAAAAAAAAAAAACAATATAATAATAATTACACAAATTATTACATATAGATTTTGCTCACAGTGCATGCAGTACCAATATGTTTTTCATGTCCAGTCTTTAAGACTGACCGCTTATGTCTGTCATGACATCTCAATGTGGTGCTGAACTCATGAAATGCATCAGACAACATAAGCGAGCATTTTAAGCATTCATGCATGTTCTGTATCCAAAATCACTGACTCGTTTACTCATTGACTATTCCCTAAACATAAATCAACATTTAAGGAAATGATGCAAAAAAATTGTGTAATTGAACCCAGCTTCAGATAATATTATGCACTTTGCATAATGTTATGTAGACATTGTGTCCTGGATGAAAGAAAAACTATTTTGAATTTGATCTATCTGGTCAGACAGAGACACATTTAAAAGAATTAGATTTGAATCATTTGCTGATTTGCTGCCTTGCTTAACAAAGTTCTGAATTATGTTAAGCTTTGTACACTTTCTATCAAATCAGGATTGCAGATATTATAGTTAGACATATCAATAAATGGTGATGTCGATGTGTTTCTTTCAGGGATTTCTTGATCTCAATCTAACTGAATTCAGGAAGGGAGGTGCCAATGTAACAGGCTTTCAGCTCATGAACTACACAGACCCCACTGTCAGCAGGACAATACAGGACTGGCTGGAGTTTGACAGTAAAGACTTGAAAATTCCCAAAAGGAGGCTCAAGGTAATGCAAGGTTGTAGTTGAAAAGAATGTGTTTTTTTAGATGCTATGTGAGGGGACAGTTCAGCCAAAAATGAAAATTCTTTCATAATTTCCTTACCCTTTTTTTGGTGCTGTGGAACACCAAAGGAGAAGTTAAGAAAAATGTCTGAGATGCTCTTTTCCATACAATGAAAGTGGATGGGGATGAGGGGCTGTTAACCTCCAAAATGGAAAAAGGACCATAAAAGCATCATAAAATTGGTCTGCATGACATGTGCACTAAATTCCAGGTCATATGAAGCCATATACAGACTAAATACATACAGGAACAGACTAAAATTTAAGTCTTTATTCACTGAAAGTCACCATTGGTCACCATTCACTTTCATTGTATGGAAAGGAGCAGCTAAACATCACCTGTGCTATACAGTAACTAACTCAGTTTGTTCCTATATCTTAACTGGTAGAACATGGCGCTAGCAAAGCCAAGGGTGTGGGTTCAATTCACAGGGAACACGCTGATTAATGTATACCTTAAATACTTTAGCATAAAAGCAACTGCCAACTGCATAAACTAAAATGTAATAGGAGTGGTGGTGGCGTAGTGGGCTAATGCACACAACTGTTAATCAGAAGGTCATTGGTTCGATCCCCACAGCCACCACCATTGTGTCCTTGAGCAAGGCACTTAACTCCAGGTTGCTCCGGGGGGATTGTCCCTGTAATAAATGCACTGTAATTCGCTTTGGATAAAAGTAAATGTAAATTTGTATTCCATAGAAGAAAGAAATGCCTAAAGTGTTGGTTTGGAATGACAAATGGGAGAGTAAATCATGACAGAATTAACATTTTGACCCCTTTAAAGCTGTATCAAAGTTTTCACTGAGGGTCTTGAGGACCTTTTCAATGCTGAAACAATTTGCTGCCCAAAGATTGTGAATAAATTCCTTTGTCCTCTTCCCTTCGTTTTCATTGGAACTGTCATTGGAATCTCCATGGAACTTCTCAGTACACTGGAGCGCTCACATATGACGGGGTAACTGTCATGGCCACCGCCTTCCAGAACCTGAGAAAGCAACGCATTGATATCTCTCGTAGGGGGAATGCAGGAGAATGTCTCGCTAACCCGCCTGCACCCTGGGGACAAGGCATTGACATTCAGAGAGCCTTACAGCAGGTAATCAGCCTTATTACAATATATGGCCATACAATCTCCATAGACAGACATTTTCAGGAGAATGGGGTGAGCCAAAGTACTTTTTGTAGAAGAAGAAACTAATTGCTTGCAATGTTAACACCTTTCATGATGAACTATACAATTATGTGTGATTGTCTGTATAGGTACAGTTTGAAGGACTAACGGGACACGTTCAGTTTAGCGACAAAGGGCATCGGACCAACTTCACTGTCAGCGTGATGGAGTTTGGCCCAGGCGGACCCAAGAAAGTAATTAAAATCCTATTTTCCTTGCTTGTAAAACAAATGGCATCCACATTTCCTGTCGCAACACAAAAAATGTAACTTCTGACTTCACTGAAATCAGAATTGTCATTTTGTGGCTTTTAGTCAAGTCCGTTTGCTTTGAGGCCGCCATCTAAATGCAAATGTACTCCCAAATGTTGTCAAAAATTGCCTATAGCAGATATTCAATTTTAAAATGTACAGTCTCACTCTCTTCCAGAAATACAGACCAAAAAATATTGATGACTCCTTCTACCATCATGCTCATGGCTGTGATTTGAACTAATGGCTTTTGGCTAAATTATGGGGTAGTCCTTCAATATGTCCCGTCTGTTGTTCATGTTTCAATAGGAAATACATCCTGTAATACAGGAAAGGCAACTGTGCTTGTCAAGCCAATTTGTGGAGACTTTAAAACATATTTGTGCTAGACATTGTGATTAACCTGAGGTTGCACGTGAGACTCCAGCTCTGGCTGTGATGAAAGCAAATGAAGTGTTAGTCACAGGAAGGCTAAAAGAGCCGTGCATGCATTTCAAGTGATTACAGCTTCTCTTAAACTGTCAATATGAATATTTAACATTCTAAAAATAGCACCTCTGTAATCCTGCATACATTGCTGTGATATGCCTCCCTTGTGACTGTAGGTGGGCTACTGGAATGAGCGTGAGAAATACGTGAGCACAGCTGCCTACAGCAACATACTCAATGAGACATTTGGTCTGCAAAACAGGACCTACATTGTCACCACCATCCTTGTGAGTTTTGCGATTTATTGAAGGTCTATTGAACAAAGTCTTCCCATCAGTTGAAGGGATTTGACAATTCCAAGGCAATAACTAGACAGTAATAATGCAAATATACACTTGATCTTACAAGACAAGGTGTGTCAGATCAAGGTATTCTTTATTTTTTCATTTGACGAATAACACAGAATGTATTTAGAATAGATTTGTGTCTTTATCCTCTATACGGCACTGTTTCAGTTCTACTGATCTGGCAGTGATGTTTTTTAATTGGTTTCAGTTTAGTTTTGGGTAGATTTAATGTATTTGTATTGTATTTTTTAAGCTTATTATTCATTATTATTTCTTAATGCTAACTTTTTTATTTACACTCAGTACAATTTTAGTTTCATAACATATAACATCACACCACAAATGGTTCCATCTGCTTATGATTACATATACTACATTTTATATCAGAAATAATCCCATACTCAAAACAGGTGAGTTTGCTCATACACATACTGCATTTACATTTCTTTGCCAAAAATGATAGTACAGTATGTTTACACCACTTTATAATTAGCAGGTTTGGCTGCTAATTACTAAGAGGCACACAAAACCATACAGTGACTCTTAAAGGTGCTGTAAGCGATTTTTCATCGAAAGGTAGGCAAAAAAATGTCCTACTCCCTGAAAGTTATTAACAAAATAAGCATCGTGAGATATCTCATCGATCTTTGTGACAGCACTAGACTCTGTGAACAGTAAAGAAAAATGTGTCCATGGACCACGTTCTCTGATGCTTTCTACCTTTCATTCGTTTTTAGCTTTCTCATAGTATTGTAGCTGCGGCGAATTTTGAGACTATTTTTATGCCATGTTGCTCATAACAGTTGTCAGTTGAGGGCGCAATTTTTCTCCTAGGTGACTGCAACCGTTTTTGCTAGATGTTGGTCTCAATAGAGTAATTTGGTATTTTTTGAGTGCGGGTTTTGGAAAGAGGGGGTGTGGCTAATCCAACAAAATTTTAGAATGGCTAAAATTGCTTACAGCACCTTTAATATGGTACTGTCATAGGATAGATGAACAGTCTCTTCAATGGGCTGTACTGTACAGACATCGAAACATCAAAAAAACTTTTCACGAAATTTCAGTTGACAAAAAATCTCCAGAAAAATAACATTTGGCACTACTGTGAATAAGATCTAATGATGTGTCGTTAAGAGTGTCTACATACTTTTTTTGCATAATGTTTTTCCTGTGCATTCTCTGTAACTGAGCGAAAATATAATACTTCAATAATTTATAAGCTAAAAAACATGCTGGAAATGCAGAAAGCATTTGATCTAGTTGACGCAAGATTTTCTTCCATGCATGTCCATAACAACCACCCTGAATCATTTAATAACCAAACAACTAGCCTGAACTAAGCAACTGACCCTGCTTAGTTTTCATAAAAACAAGGCAAAACTGCTTTCAGTTAATAAAAAGAGAGCAAAATTAAAATACACTATGTTTCAAATCCTTAGGAATCTCCCTATGTGATGTTGAAGAAGAACCATGAGCAGCTAACAGGTAATGAAAAGTATGAGGGTTACTGTGTGGAGCTGGCTGCAGAGATCGCCAAGCATGTGGGCTATTCCTACAGACTAGAGATTGTGGGGGACAGAAAGTACGGCGCTAGAGACACAGAGACAAAGATGTGGAATGGAATGGTTGGAGAACTTGTGTATGGTGTAAGTAGGTTTTAACTTTGAATGTTGGAAAGTTCTCTATGGTTAAGATATTTTTGTTAGGTAATTGTAAGTGTAGTTTATTTTAAGTTTTTATGTTTAATTTAGTTTAGTTTAGTTTAGTTCCATATAGTCAGGCATATTCTGTTCATATGTTCTTTAGTGTACATTCATAATTCACTTTGACTTAAATGTGCACTCAGTAATTTTTCCCAATAAAATGTTTACTCCACAGAAATTAATTTTAATTTTAAAACATATGTATAAAATCTTGACCGCTCACATGAGAAGAGCACTGTAGTCATATCAGTAACATTATTAAAGCTGTTTTATTGTACATACATTGGGCATGGGTACACTCATGGAGGCATGACCAGCTGAATAATACTCATTTAGTCTCAGTAACGTTTGTAACCTCCTGATGGAGGGAACGAGACGTTGTGTCAAAGAAGTGACACTAGGGGTCTCTCTTGAGCGACGAATATGCCTCTAATCTATGAAAAAAGGCCAATGAGAAGTTGACAGACAGTATTTGCATACCCCGCCCCCGGTCATACAGGTATAAACGCGGGGAAATACGTCAAGTTCATTCAGGATTTTTCTGAGGAGCCGGAAATGGAAACACACAGGGGGAGTCCACGTAGGAGTCCTGCCCTGTGTAGCACCTATTCCAGTACAGGATAGATTAAGTACCCACAGTGGATTGGGTAGGCGAGTTGCTCCGCTGAACTGCAGACCCACAGGGCTAGGGAGGAATCATCCAGGGATCCGAATTAGTGGGATCTCCTGGGAGAGAAAGCGCACAGTTTTACCTCGTCCGAGGGAAAGGGCGCCTGGTGCAATTGATATGCCAGCGAAGCGGGGCCCCTCTCCAACAGCCCGCAGCTGTGTGCCTGTTGCACACGGTGCTCCAACCCAATCTGGAGGCCTCGGTGGTGACCAAGACACGTCGGGACACCTGCTGCAAGGGATATTCCTGCCCATAGAAAGCAGAGGTCTGTCCAGGGTTTGAATGTTTGGTGGCAGGTGGGGGTGATCGCCACACGAGGCGCCGTGGCGCCATGCTCGTCTCGGGACGAGCATGAAGTCTCATATGCATCAACCCCAGCGGTGCGACCACCGCAGAGGACGCCATATGCCCCAGGAGCCTCTGGAAGAGTTTTAAAGGGACCATTGTGCCTGGCCTGAAGGAGGCGAGGCATCTCAGAACCAACTACGCATGCACGTTGGTGAGGCGTGCTGACATTGAGACTGAGTCTAACTCCATGCCGAAAAAAGAGATGCCCTGAACCGGGGCGAGCTTGCTCTTTTCCTAGTTGACCTGAAGCCCCAGGCAGCTGAGGTGCCTGAGCACCTGGTCTCTGTGAGTGCATAGTAACTCTCGTGAGTCGGCCAGAATTAGCAGGTCATCGAGGTAATTGAGTATGCGAATGCCGGCTTCTCGGAGCGGGGCAAGAGCTGCCTCAGAAACTTTCGTGAATACGCGAGGGGACAGAGACATGCCGAAGGGGAGGACTTTGTACTAATACGCCTGGCCGTTGAACACGAACCGTAGAAAGGGTCGGTGTCGAGGCAGAATTGAGACGTGGAAGTACGCATCCTTCAGGTCTACCTCTGCGAACCAATCTAGATGCCGGACGCAAGTTAAGATGTGTTTTTGTGTGAGCATTTTGAACGTGAGTTTGAGCAGAGCCCGGTTGAAAACTCGCTGGTCCAAGATCGGTCGTAAGCCGCCGCCTTTCTTGGGTACAACGAAGTAAGGGCTGTAGAAATCCTTCTTCATTTCAGTTGGAGGGACAGGCTCTATCGTGTCTTTGAGTAAAAGAGTAGCGATTTCCGTGTGCAGGGATTTGGCATTTTCGCCGTATATTGCGGTAAAGCGGATGCCCGTGAAGGGGGGCGGGGGCCTAGCAAACTGAATTGCGTAAACGAGTCGAATGGTCCGGGCCAGCCAGAGTGACGGGTTGGGAAGTGACAGCCACGCATCCAAGCTCCGTGCTAGGGGCTCCAAGGGGACGGTTACTTTTGACGAGCAGGGTGCTTTTTAGCCGCAGGAGGACACCCTCGGCAGGCAGACAGGGCATGGCCCATGGCAGCAGGCTTGCAGCGGGGCAGGATGTGAGATATGGACTCTGTCTGCTTCTTCACGGCGGAGAACTGCTGGGCAAAGTCCTCGACGGTGTCGCCGAAGAGGCCGAACTGGGAGACGGGTGTTGAGAAAGCGAGCCTTGCCGGTCTCACGCATCTCGACCAAGTTCAGCCACATATGACGTTCCTGGCGTAGATCCAACAGGAGAGAGTGTCAGAGGAACAGGAACGGGTTTGTGACTCGCAGCTCGCTGCAGTACAACCATCGGCTCCAAAGAAAATTTTTGAATGAACTCGATGTATTTCCCTGCTTTTATACCCATATGACCAGGGGCGGGGTATGCAAATACTGTCTGCCAACTTCTCATTGGCCTTTTTTCATAGATCAGAGGCATATTCGGCGCTCAAGAGAGACCCCTAGTGTCGCTTCTTCGACACAATTTTGAAGCGAGTGACAGACAGGGAACCATCATGTTATTGGACATTTTCACTCTTGGATTAAATTAATCATGGCTGATTGTGAATAATGAATTTCTACCGTGGCATCTGTAACTGAAAACTATTGGTTTTGAATGATGCTGTATGCACACCACTAGGTATCACTGTAAGTCCAAGATGACATGAGTAAAAAGTTACTGAGTGCACCATTAATGCTGCATTTTCTCCATTGTTAATGTAGCAGTATAAGTAACATTGACATAAGTAAACATAAATAAATAAATTAAAGAAAAAAAAGTGTCACAGATGGCCAAGGAAGAGGACACTGTGTCCAAACTTCAAAACCTCAAGATTGGACAAAAGTTCATCATTAATTTTCAAGTAGCTTTTCCCTGCCGTCAGATCATGTTAGTGCGGTGTGAATAATATGTCACTGACTTTCTGCCAATTTGTCAACAAAACAAAGAACCATAACACTCAGCCAACAATGGCCAATTAGCAAAATCAAATTTACAAGAATAAAACTGAGGTGTATCTCTGGATTATTTTTGCATACGCTCAATTTCTTATTCAGAGCATTTTTTTGCCCTGAGGCAACAGGATTTGTGGCTTTGGAATGCTAAGCAGTGTCAGATATAGTATGTCTTCATTGGGCTAAATGTGAACACTCCAACTCACTGTTGTCAAATGATGTTTGTTAGATTTTCAGTCCTCCTTGAAGAGACTTTTACGTTATTATGAAGCATACACAGTGATACTCATGTCAGAAAGGCTTGTTAGCATGCATCAACATGGTCTTTGAAGTTATTTATATGTTTAGCTGTTTCTAAATCAATGGTTAGTGTTTCTTTTTTTTCTTTTCCTTTTTTTGGCACTAGATTTCTAATATCAGTATGTTTGGAAGACCTACAAAGAAAAAGCCTTATTGTTTTGTGTGGAAACTTGTTTGTCACCAGGCTTTCTGTAAATTGATTTTATGTTTAATTTTTCAACACTTAGTGATGAAAATGTCTCGGTTACTGTTGTAACCTCTGTTCCCCCTCTGTCACTCACTCGACGCTGTGTCGATGAAGTGACACTTGTTGTCTCTCTTGAGAGCCTCAGTTGCCTCTGAGCTTTGAGAAAAGGCCAATGAGAATTGGTGAACAGAATTTGCATGTCCTCCCCCAGACATACGGGTATAAAAGGAGGGAACCATGCATCTGATTTCCTTTCCTTCATTTCAGCAATTTCAGCCGCCCCCCCTGCGCCTTCTTCCCACGGGATTAGTAGTAACCCTTTATTGTCACATAGTCACAAGTGAAAGTAACCAGTGAAATTGGCCATCATCCTGCCCATACAAACATACAATATGACAACGGGGTAGACAGGGCAGGAAGACAGGGAATTGAGAAGATATATAGCATTACATGGGGAAAGGTGAGATAAAAAAAAGCAACCCCCAGACTATGCTCCTACAGTGTGGGAACAGGAAAAAACATCTCAGCAACACTTAGCACATAATCAGTACATCTACAACATAACAAAAACTTGCAACAGGGTAGGGGAGTGGGGGATGGAGTTAACCCAGCACTGGCAAACAGCCATCCGGACCTGCAGCCATTCTTGGCGCTGGTCACAGACCCGCCTGTCAGACTGGGGGGTACGAAGCGGCGAAGGCGAGGGATGGGGTGTGGGTCGGATGCATATCTGTATTTGTGTAAAGTCTTGTGTGTGTGTGAGCCCAGAGATTCGCCAAAAGGTCACAATCCCAGGGTGTTTTGGGAGGGGGGAGGGAATGCGAGAGCGGCTCATTGCAGTGCTCTAACCAGGGGAGTTGTTGATCCATCAGCAGCCTTGGCCAAGGCCAGTGCTGGTTGGGGGGTGCCGAAACAGATAAGATTGAAATGTTTTGTCTTGGGGCGAATAGCTGCAATTTCTCAGGCTATTCTTCATGTCCATTTTGGTCTCTAAAATGATCCATTTGCCTTTGCAAAGCTGTAAGCTCCTTCATGATGTTATCCGTATTGAGAGTCTGAGTGCTGACAGCTCTGCCCACCGCCTCAATCATGACGGGCAGCCTTGTGAGGCTTTGGACAGCTGTCTCCGTCTTCTTAATTCTTTGATAACCCAGGGCAATGCCTAATCCAATCAGCAGAAGACCTGTTATCATGGTTCCGAATAGGTAGATATCTTCAACGTCCTCCACGGAAAGAACCGCCAGACACACGACCCGCCACCTCTCCCACGCGTCCATCGTGTAGCCAGCTGCAAACGTTCCGTCAGGGCAGATATGTTCCCCCGAACCCAAGCTTCTCCTCGAGAAGATGGTGTCAATTGCGTTGAGAGACCAGTTGACCAAATCCATAATAATTTCTTAGTTTGGAGAGCAGTGCTGAGAGAGTCTCTCAAAAGTACAAGACAGTTGACTAGACGTGACGAGAGAGCAAAGCAGGGAGGTCAGGGGAGGGAGAGGGAGAGAAAATGCGACTGCCTTCACTGAGTGCCAAACGAGAAGATTGAGGCCAGTGCGGCTGGCAATGAATTTGATCTGGGGAATACAGGGGGTGTGGTTTCGCCGGGTGAATCTCCACGAACCACCCGCCCCCCAGCACGCTTGTTTGTCTGATGCGAGACTGGCTCGCCCCACGGCCAGTCTGTTGTGGATGAGAGTATTGGCACTGCATCGGAGAGCGTTGCGGTGACTGATGCTGAGGACTCAACTGGACAGACACCTTCGGTTCTGCTCGACCAGTCTAAACACGACGCGCAGATGTCCGGCATGCTTGCCCAGGCCGCCGTGAGCAATGGCTGAACTCCCCGTCCCCTCCTCAGCCCTTACAGTTAGGCGATTGGTTCCTCGGGTCAGGGCGCTGCTTACAGCCAGCCGGACCCTTACTTCCCGGAAGTACATGACGAGCTGACGAAGTCCTGGAGGGCACCTTATACTGCCCATAAGTGTGTTGATCATAAGCCCATGTGACATATTTGCCACATGTGACCTCCCCAGCCTGGGCAGGATGTGGTCTCTGCGTGGTCTTTTCCCCCTGAAAGAATAGGATTGGAAAAGAACACCTTCCCCAATGTGTGTTATAGCGTTAGATGCCCCAGCCATTACTAACAGCCCTTTGGTAAACATAGAGAGAGAAAAGGTAGCTTCCCATGCTTGGCACGTCACTTGTCCCCCCCCCCAAGAGAAGAGGGATGCCGGGAACCTAAAAAGTGCATGACGTACACAGGGCGTTGGGTAAGGTTACGTGCAGCCTGGCACAGGCTGCTTCTTTGGCTTGCAACAGCTTGCTTGCACCCGCATCAGCAGTTCACGTAACATGGTTCAGTGTCGTGCAGTTAATCCAGGATGGACTTCAAAGACAATGGTCATTAATCTTACAGTTCAAACAAAATCGATGTTTGAACACTGACCCTTAACGCTTACTTAGTTTAATAATTTTAAACCATGACTTTAACTATACTTAAGTAATATTTACATTATATTCATGATGTTAGCCAGAGGGGAACTGGCCCCCACAGTGAGTCTGGTTTCTCCCAAGGTTATTTCTCTCCATTAATCAACATCTTATGTAGTTTTGTGTTCCAATCGTATTTTTATCTAACAACACAATGATGATTCATCGACATTATAGACAATACAGTTATATCGTCTGTTAATGCCTGATCTTCTGTAAAGCTGCTTTGAAACGATGTTTGATGTGAAAGGCGCTATACAAATAAAATTTACTTGAATTGACTTGACTTGGATATTATATACATTATTGGATATGAACCCCTAGTGTGTCACTTCATCGACAAAGCGTTGAGTGTGTGACAGAAGAGGAATGTTGTGTCCCTCTTGCCACAACACTGTACCGACCACTGTAACGGTCAAACCTTGTTCTCGGCTCCTCAGTGTAAAACCTGACTAAACAGATGCATGATTCCCTCCTTTTATATCCTTTTCAAATTCCACTCGCCAATTCCCATTGGCCTTTTCTCAAAGATTGAGGTGTTTTGGGGCTCTAAAGAGCGACCCCTAGTGTCACTACATCGACACAACGTCGAGTGAGTGACAGAAGGGGATATCAGTTTTTGTTGAGAACACATTCTTGAGAACAAGTTTAAGATACATTTTTGTGTTGATTTATACTCTATGCTTTATTGTCAACAAAATATATCACACTGGACACTCTGTCTTTGGTTAATGATATAAATCCTTTTATCTTGCAGAAAGCAGATGTAGCTGTGGCTCCCCTCACCATCACTTTGGTTAGAGAGGAGGTCATCGACTTCTCCAAGCCCTTCATGAGCTTAGGCATCTCCATTATGATCAAAAAGCCCACCAAGTCCAAGCCAGGTGTCTTTTCCTTCCTGGACCCACTGGCCTATGAGATCTGGATGTGTATTGTGTTTGCTTACATCGGCGTGAGTGTGGTGCTTTTCTTGGTGAGTCGATTCAGTCCGTATGAGTGGCACGCAGATGATGAAGAGGAGGGAACAGAACAGCAAAGCCAGAATCAGAACCAGTCGCCATCACCAGAAGCCAATGAGTCGACAAACCAGCACAGTCAGAATCAGCGAGAAGAGAAGCCGGAGAAGCAACCAGAACACAACAATGAGTTTGGGATCTTCAACAGCCTATGGTTTTCCCTGGGAGCCTTCATGCAGCAAGGATGTGACATTTCACCAAGGTAAGTGGCAGTGCAAAAAGAGTAGATTTCATAAGTAGTATCATATTTTTTGATCCTCCTCTGCTACTTTTTTCTTTGGACTGAGTCATCTTTCGTCACACTGTCACATATAACATCTGTCACAGAGAAAATAAGTTTTCATAATAATTATTCATATATAGGTTTGCACTTGCATTTTTAAATAAATGTTACATGTGTTAAGCCAGTTTTTTTAAATATACTGTATTTTATTATCACAAACTGAATAACTAAATGACCCTTCAAGGCCACGTCCACACTAATTTCACAGTTCATTTAAAGACGGCACTGCATGACTTGATTATGTTTTTTTGTTATGTGATGGTTAATTCCATCTCTTAGACTATATTCACGTCTGGAGGTCATTTGAAAAGAGGCATAACATTCAGTTATTTAAGTCTTTCTGATCCATGTATTTATCCACAGACTAATAAAATCACAGAACTGACAGTGTTAGATTTATGGATCAATTTATCAAATTTACAATGTGAAATATTTATTGGCGCTCTTACATTTTTCATCAAGAATGACCATTTATAAAAACAGTTAAAAGATTATTTTACATTATCTGAAAATAACCTAATTAATATTTGTGACTTAACTATCTCCCAAATGTCCCCACCACTTTTTAAAACAGTAACACCCCTGACAGAGATGCTGTTTAAAGTGAATTTAAAGATGTATTTTTGACTTTTCAGCTTAGTAAAAAGAATTTAAAAAAGAACAAAGAAGCAGAAAATCCAAAGCAAGAGAAATGTCAGCATTAAAACAGAGAGTTAGGTAGCCAAAAGGAACACCTGCATATGATTAATGGATTAATCCCAGACATCACACAAATCTGCCTTCTAAATCCTAGGAACATTCATTGCAATATGTCCGAAGAATATGGACAGTTAGCTTAGGTCTCAGAGGGCTTTAAGATGATCAAGACAAGAAATTGAATGGTGGATGTAAAAGTCATTTAAGGTAGGCAAACACTGGCAGCTCATAGTATGTAGCTGAAAAAGCAAATGATGTGGCACGTGTAATGTGAAGAATAATTGGAGCAAAATAATGAGTTCTAGTAATTGTGAAAACTGTTCTAATAATCTAGTAAATGATTTTCTATTCTCTTTACCTCACAAATCTTTCTCAAGGTCTACGATTTGCAGAAGTGCCAAATCCATCCCTTTTTGTGTTTACTGGAAAAGTCCTGCAGGTCTAAATTCCTTGACCTTTCCACTCCAAGCACCATATGTGATGCTGTCCTGTCTCCTCCACTGAACTGACGCTTGTTCACAAAATTTGTTTCATTACCGCTAGTCATGAGGGAAGTGTAACCATAGGTTAGGCTAGTGCTGACACCCCTGATCGGGTCTTCTACCCTCATTATGTGCAGATTGGCCTTGAGCCTCTGGATGTACTGGCTCCTCAGTTAGTGTTTGACATTTTGGTTGGACATGTATATCCTTGGCTTGAGGGAAGGAACCAACATGCTCAAATTAGATTATACCGACAAAGATGTGATTGTCTCCTCCTGAGCTTGACATAGTTTTGTTTTTATCACCTCATTCTTTGAGATAAAGGAGGCGTGTCGATGTTCTGGGCAGGCACAAGACTGTAAATAAATATATATATATATATATATATATATATATATATATATATATATTTAGAGAGAGAGAGAGAGAGAGAGAGAGCTCTCAATTGGTTACTCTGCATTTTAAATGTGTGAGTGAAGACATACTGTAGATGTGGCATCAGCCTTTAGAGAGGTGTTACATTTTGAGCCTGATTTGAATGTCCTAAAGTAAATACCATTGCTTGCAAGGCAGCAAAAGAATCACATTTCTGGTAAGCTAAGGTTTTAGGCAGTGGTTTATGTGTAAATTAAATACTGCTAAATGAAAGACAACAAACCCAAAGCAAAATGTTTGAGAAATAGTCATACAGTACCGTCTTGCTAGGAATGTAATAAATTGTTTCCTTATGGCAATGAGGCACTAAAGGTCTGTGGCCTGTTTCACACATCAACATGTAAGAATGTCCCAAATTCTAATCATTTAGCATGTAGTAAATCATGGTTTATGGATGTAAACTTCCCCCTATACTATGTAAAAGCGCTTTGAGTGCCTAGAAAATATATAGAAGTAAGGAATTATTATTATAATTATTATTATTAACTAAAGGCATGTCCTAAAAAATATGGCCCACACAAACATCCTGTTTAAATAAAAAATACAGGTACATTAACAAAGGAAAAATGTCATGGGGTCTTTAAAACACTTGAGATTTAATATTAGGGTTCTTGTTCGCTGTTCTTTTTGGACTGTGAGGCTATTTGACACATTTAACATTTAACACACCACTTTAAAAAAAGAAAAGAAAGTTGTTTGGCATGAGTGTTTTGGTAATGAGGATTGTGTGGGCCAGACAGAATATACAGGCTGCTTACAGTATTTATCTCTGACAGAACTTGTTTGTCCACGACAAATGTCAGAGCTGTCACTCAGAGTTCTTATTGTTCACATTGTTATTCACTGCAGCTCATCTGTGCCAGTGCTTCAAATAAACTATTTGGGGTAAATTCATTAAATGGTTGCATCTCTTAAGCGTGTGGTATTTTAGCATGGTACACTGCTATTTCGCTGCCTGCTTAGATTGGATTACGGGTTTTGGATTATATGCTTTTTTGTGCATATAGATTTAATTCTAAATGTAAAATTTTCCTTTAATTACGGGACGATTGCTTATTATAAAGGATGTTTGGCAACATATATTTTGATTATTATTTTTTCCTGATACTGCTTGAGCATGAGGATGACTCTCTCTCTCCACTCACTGTCATAAATTCCCTCAGTCGATGACGGCGGTGATGATGGTTGTCAGGGGCAGGGAATGGTAAAATTCAAGTGATAATGCACCAATTTCAACAAAGAATCGCCAGTTTCACAAAACATCATCGAATACAGTTAAAGGGAAACTAACGACCGTAGATTATGGACTTCTGAAGCAGCAAAACAAGTGGAGGATATATGAAAATATTGATCCTTAGAAGTCGTTATACGCAAACAGCCCTGGAATCATTTAGCATACGTGTGTATGGCCCCGACTACACCACTGATCCTTGACATTAAAAAGTTTGAAAATGACTGGCCACAATGGTGTGTACAGTCACTTTACAGTCCTGAATTGTGCCAGGTCACGATCTGCTGAATTCTTCACAATCTAGCACTCAGAACCAATTCGGAAGATCTAGAAATTGTGCCGTGCAAATTGCATTTAGCACTAATTTTGTGGTTGTGTTTGTACCATTATCTGATTTGCATAATTCCTAGAAGTTGGTTCTGTGTAAAAGAAATATTTCCTAGTAAATCAGCTGCTAAACCAATGCAGACAGTATGTGCAAATAAATCACTATATCAGTGGGCCCTCTCGCTCTATCTCTCTCTGATTAGTTTCTGATGAGATGCTCATGAATGGATTTCATTAATTCATCATTTCTTGTAAAGGTGACAAAATGTTCCCTCTTTGATGTCTCTCAGGACAGATAGCAAAAAGAAGAACTACTGTAAGCGCACAGGCAATCAAAACAATTAAAGTCATGAGGAGATGGCACAAATGATTAGCAAGCCTCAAGCATGCTGCAAACCTGAGCAGAGTGATTCTGAAGCACAGCAGCCTGACATGGCTCTGATGCATAAATTAATAACTCAACATATGGTATTGGCTGCTCCTGTTGTAGTGGATCAGCTGTAAGAATTACACACTGTTTACTGTGCATATTATTTACTTTCACTGTCACGTCTACTAGCATCTATAGCATACCATCTCATGGTGTATTGTAGTGTTGCAGCAGCTTGGTTTTGCAAGCATTATGTGTGCTGATGTAATCAATATTGTTAGGGATAGGGGTGGTAAAAGTTTTTGAAAACATGTTTAGAAACCAATGTTATTTTTGCCACTCCATTTGATGCTGCTAGTGGTGAAATCACATACTTCTGCTTTAAGGTATTTTATGATAAAGTTTATTTAATCAGAGTTTTTATAGCAAATCCCTATTATAGATGGCTCCCACACTGAAATGTTATTGTGACTATCATGGTGTGAAAACAATTTACCGAAAGAAACTGAATGAATGCGACTTCTAGGAAAGCCATGGGGGGATTGGAATATTGAGGATATGTTGTGTAATGCCTTTTGTGTATATGTGTGTGTGTGTGTGTGTGTGTGTGTGTGTGTGTGTGTGTGTGTATGTGTGTGTGTGTGTGTGTGTGTTTTTTGTGTGGGGTCAGACCATTTGGCGTGCAGTGGGGATGACAGTTCAACCCGGGTGCCATGGTGCTCCCTTCTCCCCCAGGCTTCAGACTGTCACTTCAGCTTTATGTCGATCCCCTTTCTCCTGAATAAAAATACTCTGCCGTTTACAAATGCTTCCATACACAATGACACTAGCAGGAGTTAGGTCATACACACACACACACACACACACACACACACACACACACACATTAGTGTAATTTCAACACAAACACACTCAAGCCTGAAGAGAGGTCTCGCTCAGGCCTTTCCCACTGTAGAGGTGACCTTGCCTTCCTGAGTGTGTGGAAATGTTCTGCAGTGTTTAACAGAGTTGTGACACCAGAATACGAGGAGATGATCAGTATGTCACAACGCTCCCAACAGATCCAATCTGAATGTCTGTAATGGAATGGACATTTTGCAGCAATACAATGTGGAAGGGTCGAGTGTGGTTGAAGACTGTGTCTATTGAAAGAACATTTTCCTTTGCTTTCAGAGTAGGAGTTAGCCATATTGTAAGGATTACTTTGTTAATTAATTTTTAGTGTTCATTAGGGGACTGACACTGCCAAGTAGCTTGCTAATGTGCAATTTGTGTGTGTTCAAACACCTTGGAGTTCTATTTTGGCTTCAAGGTCTTATGCAACCTTTCAATACAGAGGAGCATAGAAATGTCCTGCAGCTATTGCTTTTTTATGTAAAAATGACAGAAACCTTAAAGGACAAAAGTTGTCTGGAATTCTTTCCTTTCCTCTTTAAAGCTTAAAAGGAATAGTTAACCCCAAAATCTAAATTATGTCATCATTTACTCAACCTCAGTTTGTTTCATAGCTGTTTCAGTGCATATTGTATCCATACAATTAAAGTGAACGCTGACTGAGGCTGTCATTCTGCAAAGCATCTCCTTAAGTGTTCCATGAAGGATAAAGAAACATACCAGTTTAGAACAACATTAAATTATGACAGTAAATTATGACAGAATTTTCATTTTTGCATGAACTATCCTTTTAATAATATACAGTATGTTAACATGATCAGTGCCATGTTTCATGTATAAAGGCACACTTGTTACATATGGGGCCACCCTTTGTTGAAATGTTGCAATAGCATACACTTCAAGTTTAAATTGTACAATTGTCATTTAAATAGTAAATCTTCAAATATTAAAAAAAGCCAAAACGAAACGGTCCCAATAACATTTGTCTCAGCTTCAGATACATTCAAAGATTAGAAGTTGCGTGCTATTAACAGTATGTTCTTTCAAACTTAATTTAATAATAACATTATTTTTGTAACTTTTGGCTTTCCATAGTTTGACGCACATTACAATTGAAAGCTTTATTGCCTATTATTGATTCGTTGAGTGTTTTAAGTTAGTTTAGAAGACAGCAGACTGTAAAAAGGCTAAAGTAGAAAAAATTATTGCAAGATTTGCTAAAGTTTGCGAGGTTTGAGGCATTGTATCTGAATTAAAAGTTTAAAATAAAACGGAAATGTCATGCCTTGTGACTTAACATTTGCAAATACCTTGAGCACATCTGTATATATAACTATTTATAGTATATAGGGTTATATATCTTAATATTTGGTACTTAATGCATCTGAATGGTGCAAATCAACATAGTTTCCATATCTCCCCAAGTAAGGCATTCAGACCGTTAACACACAGCAGTTGTGTGCCACGATCACTCTTCTTGTATGCCTACACACAAACATGCATGCTTGAAAGTTGCCGCCAAAAAGACAGTGTGTTTGTTCTGAATTGAGTCATATTTGCTATTATTGAAACAGTGGAAAGTGTGGTATCATTAATTTATAGAAACTTCTTAATTTTAAAACTATATTTATACTTACTATCAACTTGATACTGATGCACTGGTACTTTTGACACTACTACAAGATTATAAAAACATCAGGGGCTTAAGCCCCATGTAGCCCACCCCTTGCACCCTTAAGCCCCTGGGCTTCTGCTTGACAGCCTGAATGGAAGTCAACTTCATATCGTACTCCTAACAGCTGAAACGTGAAGAAGAGAGAGAGAGAGAGAGAGAGAGAGAGAGAGAGAGATGGGGAGAGTGAGAAAGACAGAAGTAGATAAGCAGAGTAAATCAGAAGTAGAAAAAGCTGAAGTAGTTAGAGACAGGATTTGATTAGAGCAAAGTCTGCTGCTGTAAACAACAAAGATGGAAAGACAGGACATTGTTGAGATGATTGATTTTGCTCTTCTTTTGGCGGGTTCTATGATTGTGTTTATAGTGTGTTACCCCACCACCCCCGTTCTGTTTTAAATTCTCTTGTATTAGTTGCATTGTGTGGGGCGATTCAGGGTGATAAATGAGAAGTTTGGTTAAGGACGTAGATTGGTTCACACCGCAGCTGAATCTATCCCAAATCCTTTTCTTCCCCTCATATTCCCATTTTCTGCAATTTAATGATGGGCTCCACTGGCAATAAGTATAACTACTATTTTCTCAATTTGTTTACTTCAGATGGGCAGACCAGGATGGAGTGTTTTATGCAATTTTTTTTACATTACTCTGCCATGTTTTCCCTTTTTGTCATTTCCTTAGCTCCCTCGCTCTTGAACTAAGAGATTTCAAAGTGACACTCACCAGTGAAATTTCATTTAAATTATCATTTAAACTTAAATTGTAGGCTATTACAACATTTCAACATAGGATGGCCCCATACATATCCACAGAAGTCCGGGCAAAGCCCTAAATATCAACTGACCTAGAGCCATCCCTGCAAAGGCTGCAGCTGTGTTTTTGAGTCAAGTCCACCTTTATACATGGAACATGGCTCTGATACATGTAAACATACTGTATATTATTAAAGGGATAGTTCACATAAAATTGACAATTCTGTCATAATTTACTAACTCTCATTTCCCTTTTTGACATTTCCTTTGCTCCCTCACTCTTGAGCTAAGAGATTTTAAAGACACCTTTTGAATCTCACCAATGGAATTTTGCTTCTGTGTTTTTGCACCGAATTACTACTCCTATACTATTTGTCTACTATATAATTGCCTACTAAATATATATATTTTTTTTTTGTAAATGTGAACTATAATATCTGTTCTAGATCAATATTTCATATGGTACTGTAACCATACCAGAAATGCTCTAACAACTTCCTTTCATAAAGACCATTACAATTTATATGTAATTATGGGTTGCTTTAATATTACTGATAACATCATAATACTGTATATTTCTCTTGAAAGTGAAAGAGAGCGGAGTGGTGCACAGCATGTATTGGAAAGTGGAACACATGGGAACTTTAGTGCAAGTTCAGCAGTGTAGAATCTCTGATTATGTTTTAAGTTGAGTTTTATAGACCTCAAAAGAATCTGTGAAATAAGAGCAAGGTGTTCAAATGTTTGAGGACACTCATATATACATAGAGAAGTAAAAGATCAATTCAGGTCATGGTCTCCTTTAAAAAGAACAAGGACGGCTATATAAGTAATGTTTTATAAAGTTCAAGTAGTTATTGCTTAAGTGAATTTTAAAATCACCTTAGTTTTACAACTTTGTCTTATTAGTCAGACACCAGCTTTCCATAATTTTTATTTAGTCAGCATTGATGTTGATGTCATTACATATGTAATATATTGAAAATTATAAATAACAAAATCAGGCATCATACACATTTTTTAGTGAAGATGCTGTGAAAGTGCATGAAAGTTTCCTTAACTTTCCTTATAAGAGAATCTTGTCACAAAAGGGAAACTTAATTTGAGTTTGATTCCATAAAGTTCACTACTATATTTAAATGTGGTATAAAGGAATAGTACACCCCAAAATAAAATGTCCTTCATCATTTTCTCACCCTTATGTTGTCTTTCTTTTTTTTCTTTTTTCTTTCTTTTTTTTCCAAATTTTAAATTATCTCTGAGCTGTTCTTTTTTATAGATTAGGCCTGTCCTGAAAAAGTGGTAACCTGCAATTGTTCCCTCAAGGATATATTTCTACTCGACAAAACCCATAAAAATGACTTTCGTTGGTTTAACCTAATTTGTCAGATTGATTTAGTCACATTAAATAAGATTTCTGCCTTGAATAAAACCAGTTTATTTAGATGATACAACATAAAAGCAATTTTTGCTAACTGACAATTTTTTTGCTTACAATAATAATTTTTTAGATAACAATTGTTGGCCCTTTTACAGTGTACAGTTATATGGCTTTTTGTCCTTTTTGGAGCTTGACAGCCCCTGGTTACAATGTTGTTATTGTCATGATTGCCTGGAAAAGAGCAACTTGAAAATTCTTCCAGTATTTTGTGTTCCCTTGAACAACAGGAAATTCATAAGGGTTTGGGATGACATGAGGGTGAGTATGTGATGACAAAATGTTGATTTTTGGCTGAAATATTCCCTCAGACACCTGTTTTGTTGCTTGTCACTTCTTTCAGATCTCTCTCCGGTCGCATAGTTGGAGGTGTCTGGTGGTTCTTCACTCTGATCATCATTTCCTCATACACAGCCAACCTAGCTGCCTTCCTCACAGTGGAGAGGATGGTGTCGCCCATCGAGAGCGCAGAGGATCTGGCCAAGCAAACAGATATTGCCTATGGGACTCTGGATGGAGGATCTACCAAAGAGTTTTTCAAGGTAAGAGAGAAGGCTTCACTCATCACATAATTTACAATTCAAGAGAGAGAATTCTAAATGTTCTGAACTGACACTGCAGGATTCTGGTCATGGTTACAATGGAACATAAGCTTGGATTTTCTACCTTCTGGATTGTGTAATAAAATATGGATGTAAGTACAAGAGTATAGAAACTTAAAAACTGCAAGCAGCATCTGAAGTATTTCTGTATTTCAAATGTGGTATTTGCAGATTGACAGTATTTTTAGATCTTAAGTACCATGTGGGAGTATATAATAATGACAGTCCAGAAGGTTGTTGGTGCTAAGGCATTCAGATCTTGGAAGATGAGCAAAGAATTTTTAGTCAATCTAACATTGATCATCAGGTTTTTCTGTCCATGCCAGCTTGAGTGCATGTTGTAACTTAAGCGGGGGGGGGATACCAAATACTAAGAAATTCTAAAATGTAAATTATTCAATTCAACATTTCACTCAAATTTTTTTCAGTCAAAATATGTTTTTTTATGTTTTGTAGTAAATTAGATAAAAATGCAAAATAGAAGCATTTTCACAATTGGTCTCAGACAGTTGTACCCCACTGTATACTAACTAAATAACCCTTTGACTGAAGTTGATTCAATCATGGAAAGTGATTCCATATTTATGAAATTATTTTTCTTAAATTGAAATTACTATGTCAAATTACTTCAAGTAGAGGGAACCTAACTGAATCAAGAAAACATAACATTTAAAATATAAAAATAACTCAAATTAAACTCTTTTAGTGATGTGCAAGCTAGTGAAATGTCAGCATGCTAAATACATTGAGTCCAACTTTGTCACTATGCTATGGTTAGCACAGTAATTGCAAATAGATAAAGCAATATGACTCGAAATATGTAGGCTCAAACTCTGCTCTTCACCATGATTGTAACTACCAAAACTACAACATAGCAGAAATTCTTCTAAATCTCAATAAGTCTCCTCCTTTATATTCATCCTGTACAAACATCCTGTACAAATCTAAAATAACACTTAATTTTAACATTCCTCCCTGTCGAGTCCTATGCAAAGCATGCTAGGAACTAGAAATCCTCTGCCTAGTTTTAGTAAACCAAATACAAAAGTTCCTTTTTTGAGTGTATATGTAATACTTGTTTTACAGCAATTTTGTCATAAATCTGACTTCCTTCCTCAGAGATCGAAGATCGCAGTATTTGAGAAGATGTGGTCCTACATGAAGTCTGCAGAGCCTTCTGTTTTTGTGAAGACTACAGATGAAGGTGTCGTGTGGGTGAGAAAGTCCAAAGGGAAATATGCTTATCTGTTGGAGTCCACTATGAATGAGTACATCGAGCAGCGCAAACCATGTGATACCATGAAGGTGGGAGGGAATCTGGACTCAAAGGGATATGGAGTAGCCACACCTAAAGGATCTGCCTTAAGGTAAACCTAAGCCTACTGATGATACAGAGAAAAGCGTACTAATTTTTGACACGAATATGATTCCTTAGAAGTCTTTTTGAGAGTTTACCCTGGAGAGATGTCTGAGGGTTCTGACATACAAATTTCTACAAATATAGAAATTTAATTTAAAAATGATTTAATTAAACATTTTAAAGGCTTGACCAGTGTTATTATAGTTTTTTTTTTTTTTCAATGTGTCCTTTTGTTTTTGTTAGTTTTCACCCTATGACTGTTTTAGTTTAGTTTAGTGTTTTCTTCAGTTCATTTTAGTTTTAGAGTATATTGAGTTTTTAATTTAGATTTAGTACTGCCAAAGTTAATGCATTAACCGTTTCATGCTGTTTCTTTTAAACGTTTCAATTTCTCATGGATGTCTTTACTTATTGCTGATTTGTGAATTTTAGAATAAACATTGTATTTAAAAAAACTAAAATGAACTCACTGTCATGTTTAATTAATTTTAGTTCTATTTAGAGCCATAAAATGCATTTTTCCAATAATGGTAGTTTTTATTTTTTAACAAATCTTTTATTTGTTTTACGTTTCAGTTTTCATCAATGATAATAACACTGGTCTGGACTTTAGGTAGTTTGTCTTTGCCTGAGATCAGTTTAACTGTTTCAGTTTTCTCCTCTGTAACCTCTTTTTTTATGTATTGATTGGAATTATTTATAAATGTCTGTGTCTGCTCTGTGCCATCAACCTTCATCACAACAAAATATTTCCTCCTTGCGCCTCATATTTTCATTGTCAAAAGTCGTTATTTAATATTAATGTCTGAATACCATTTTCCATGTCTTATTCTTCTCTTGCATCTCACCACATTGACTAAATTTATCACAATACTTAATGCTGCCCTGGCATTTTTGAAGCACTGAATCTTTGCTCAGTGAAAAACAACTTGGAATCGTGTTTAATGGTTTAACGGTCACATGAAGTCCTCTTTGCAATCTGAACTTCTTCCGAACGCAGCACAATGTATGAAACACAAGCAGGTGCTTCAAAATGCTTTTATAAAAATTTAAGTTTTTCAAGTTGGTGTCTAAAAATGTGGCAATCCTACGCAAGACGCAGAAAGAAAAAACTGAGATTCAGCGCAACAGTTAAAGATGTCCATCCAGCATGTGTTAACAGTATATACAAAAACAGTGCAGATGCACCCCAAGTTTGACCAGCCCTTAACTCGCCATATACTTGGAAAAACTGACCTAAACCCAGACAGAAAACCTGATGGTTTCTCAGAACTCGTTGTTTTACGGGGTCAGGATGAAGTCTTCTATTGCACATGTAATAACAAAATTGTTATTTTATTTATACTAAAGCTACTGTTAAAAGTGAATGAATGTCATTGCATTATATCAAACCATGTAAACAATCATATGCTAGAGCTTTTTTTAGAACTAATAGCACTTTCCCTGGCGATTTTGCCATGGCTTGACAAACAGCTAGTCCAAAGGTAATTTTAGTTAATGTATGAAGTCCGTTCCTATCAAGTTCACAGAGGTGTATTAGCTGAGAAACCGCAGGTGAAGTTCAGAACATGAACTCTGGACATGTTCCACAAACATTTGATAACCAGAAAGTGCTGACAGTAAATACTTAATTTTGAATAGTACATCTTATACTGTATATAAAGGGCACACTTTTTTAAGAAAAGACATTTGTCAAGTTTTTGTATCATGTTATATAAACAGATTAAATATGTATTAATGATGTAAAACCTAATAAATGTCATTTTGTGAAACGTTTTGCTTGAAAGGTGTGCTAGTGCTATCTTTCTTTAAAATAAATGTGACTTGATTTAATATTTATATCGGATGCATTGAAATGCACAAATTTTTAAGTGTCGCAAAAGTGTTCAAATACTGTAAGAACCGTTGTATAAAATGGCACATACAGATAAATCAACAAAATTCTCTGGCATTCAGGCATTTTCATCACCTTTCTCTCAAAATGATCTCTCATCCAACAGTGTGTTCCATTGTAGATGCTGAGATGCTCTTTCCACCATTAATCTTCCTGACATGATTGTTGTCTTGTGTACCCTGAAGACTTCAGATTAATGTTCATGGATGAAGTTTGGCTTTGTTTTAATCATCCATAAGCACATTGGCCTCTTTCTGCTCCTGTCTCGAGGGGTACTGGAAGAAGTCTGGGGTTTTACTGAGAAAGACACTGCCACACAGATGAGGATGGGCCATATTAAGAATGCTCAAAGTGTGAGGGCAGCAGAGGGATTTCCCAAAATATGGAAGTACAGTGCCTTTAAACTATAATGACAAAGAAATAGATTATCCAGAGCTAATCTAAAGTAATTTTGACTTAATCTGGGAATCCTTTTACGCAGGCCAAAGGCCACTATGTGACAAAGAATTAAGTCCAGGGCATTGCTAATTCGACTAGAATCCGGGTCTTGCTCGGTAAAATCTCTCATCATTTGGTCACAGTACATTATTTTTACACTTTAGTACAACACAAGACAACTAATATTACATCAACTAGTCCAGCAGAGCCAGGCGTACAGTCAGCTCAGTTTTGTTTTCCTTACTTCCTCTAAGATTTAATAGAATCATTTTTATTTGACACAACCTCTGCCTCGCCGTATCATATCACCAATGCTGACCCAGATTATTTTATTATCATTTCAAGAAACCCAGTAAACCTGGCAGTGTTAAAACTGAACGAGCAGGGCCTGTTGGACAAATTGAAAAACAAATGGTGGTACGACAAGGGAGAGTGTGGCAGCGGAGGAGGTGATTCCAAGGTCAGCCCCAATATGAGCTATATCCAGCGGGTAACCACCACCCTGGGGGGGTAACTGGCAACCTAGGTTAACAAACACCTCGGTTACATTGTGCAAAGTATTTGCTTACTTTTAAAATCATTGAGTTTTGGAGACCTATGAAATGCTTAAAAATCGATTGTCAAATTTGTGCAAATCCGAGTGTTTCCATTTCTTGCCGGTTACCCAAAGTGATATAGTAATACACATCTTGCAGTAGGGAGAAAGGCCATAAAGCTAGATGGAGTATTAATGCATATCACTTTTGGCAGTGAAAGTATTCAAACTCTGTGACTGTGCTGTTCTTTCTTTTTTCTGTTCTTTGATTTTCTTTCCTATTTATCTGTAGACATGTAGAACACAATCAAAACATAATTATGGGTGTATGTTTACTTAAATGCTGAATAACATAAGATAACATGGGTAATGTTATTTATGTTATTTTCCTGGTTGAAGAATCCCCGTAAACCTAGCGGTGTTGAAACTCAATGAGCAAGCCGTCTTAGACAAACTGAAAAACAAATGGTGGTACGATAAGGGAGAGTGTGGAAGCAAGGACTCCGTAAGAAAGGTCAGTTCACTCATCGTTCACCCATAGTTTCCCTCACTGTGAGATTCAGCTTTAGCACTTTACTGAAAGCCCTGTCCTGCTCGGTCTGCAACACACTGCTCTGTCTCCAGTTTGCCATTTACCCAGAGACTTATGCACACTGTCATCAAGTTGCTGTCTGGCCCCTATTACTTCCCACATTACAAAATAGATGTGATGCTTGGGGTGTATTTATAGAAATGGCCAATGTGGATGTTTTTTTCTTCACTCAGAACCACTTGGTTCTTTGATTGCCGCATTTACAAATGACATATTTTTTTTCTGCTTTGATTATTACAGCCATTGATTTCTCCGGATCAAAAGAAATAAACATGTTCTTATAATCTGTTTGTTTGACTTTGTCTGGGTTTCGTTGAGAAAAACATAATATAAGAAGACCTCTATCTGGCGAGGACAAGTATAGTAGACTGAATTAAATGTCTCAAGAATCACATTATTGGGGTGCAGAAAGCTATGCTGTGGGGCCAGTGCTATTTACACCTGGTGCAAGTAGTCACTTGTTTAAGAAAAGATATATCTTGGTGATCACATCTATTTTGTACTGTTATTCACATCCAATATTAATTGTAATTTACTGCATAAACAATAGTTTACATCAAGAAAGATGAGCCAAGTTAGTATCAGCCTTCAGAGACAAACTATTAAATTAAGCAAATCTAAGTTAAAATACAAGATAGAAATATAAAATTATGTCTTCAGTATTATGCTAATTTAAGAAGTGCATCAGCTATGTACTGCATAGCTCATTTATTCAATTAAATTCTACATTAAATCATTAATAAAGATAGATTTGTGGAATTTACCAATACATGTTAAGTGGACATTGAAGTTTATTTACATATGATTTTACTAAATTATTATTATTGTCATTATTATTATTATTATTATTATTGTAAACTAGTCAAACGTAAAACCTTTAAAGCAATAGTTCTTGCAAAATTTTAAATTCTGTCACCTCCATGACATTCCAAAGCTGTATGACTTTCTTTCTAATGCATTACACAAAAGGATTTTTTTTTTCTCCATCTATTCAATACAATGACAGTTGATAGTGACTCACTTCAAAGCTTAAAAAAACATGCAAAAAACGTACTTTTTTTTTTTTAGCGCTTAAAGGTGCTATATGTAAGATTGACAAGTGTTTGAAATGGGTACTGCGGTCCAAATTCATAATATTTTAAGACTCGAAGCTTATATGGGTTGCCAGAATGTTGCCAGAACTAAGCATCCATTTTAAAGGATTTCTGGGCTTTAAGCTGTCTCCATCTTCCAAAGACATCTCCAATATTTTTAGATGGATGGCGAGGCTTTTTAGGTCGGATGGAATCTGTTATCTCTGATCCAGTTCGTTTGCTGGCTTTCATGGCTGCAGCACCTAGTGTTGTTTGCCTGCATACTTGTTCAAATCTGGCAACCCGACGGTGTCGGAATACTATTGGTGAGTGGGCAGTAGGCTTGATCACACAGGCCAAAACATAAACAGAAATTCCGGCCCAGAATGAAAACTTCAATGTAGAATATACTGGCTGTAGCATTGTTATCGGAGAAGCCAATATTTCAAAGTCTCTAATGACATATTATGGTCATTTTATTATTTAGTATAGTAAAAATATTACGTTTAGCACCTTTAACAAAGCAGGTTCTTGCTTGAACATGCCTGCCACTGTGAACAAGCTTTTCTCATAGCACTCATGAATGAGCATGACTTAACATTTCTGGTTCTCACCAAAATCTATCATATACCTTCTGCGGACTTAGAATATGAATACGACTGAGCAGCATGGCTACTTTTATGACATATTTGGGTGTTTTTTTTTTTTTTACTTTAAAGTGAGTCACAGTCAACTGCCATTGCAACTGAAGAGACAAATGTATTTTCATGTACTCATTAAAATATTTCCTTTTGTGTTCTTACTATTTTTATTTAGTCACATGGGTTTGGAACAACATGAAGTTGAGCCAATCCTGACAGAATTTTCATTTTTGTGTGAACCATTTCTATAATAATGCTGAATTTGATCAGAGGTAATGCATTCTTAGAAATGTCTAAAATGAAAATAGACCTTTATGAAAATTGCAGCTGTTCAATAGTAGCTGTTAGAAGTTATTCTCCCGATTATAGTCTACCTTTTCTTTTATGTACCGATATCTGTTTCTCTTAAACTCTTCCCCATAACAATAGCTGCAGACAAACCCTAAAGACCATCTTAACAAGAGTAAATGACAGTCTGGAGAGAAAAGCGTTGCCATGAAATTCCCCCTCTAACTGGATTGCTTTCCCATTAAGAGTCCTTTAGAGCTGTCTTGTCTCTGTCCAAAGACAATGTGCATGCCAATGGATGAGACCTCAATATGGTCACCAGACAGATGCATGTCACTCACTCCCTCTACCCCTGACGTGACATCTCCACCACCAGAGACGAAGAGAGAATGCTCTCTGTTATGACCTATGAAAAAGAAATCTTACGATTTGAATAAGGAAGTTTTATAAACTATGCAAAACATACTTGATCTATAACTGCATGGTTTAAAATTATACAGACTTGATATATTTTATATCAGAGGCATTGATATAGACTGTTAAAATTAAAAAGGGAGAGCTATTAATTCGATTAATGTTTTTATTTTTTATTTAATTTTTTGTAATTCAATGTTAAATGGATATTTTACCTGAACTGAACATTTTATCATCATATATTTACCCTAAAGTTATTCCAAACCCATATGAATTTCTTTCTTTCATGGAACACAAAAGAAGATGGTAGGCAGAAGTCACCATTCACTTTGATTGCGCCTTATTTACATATAAAGTAAACCAATGGCAACTGAGGCTGTCAGTCCCAAACATTCTGTCAAACATTTCCTTTTCTTCCACAGAAGAAAGTTATATTTAAAACAGGGTTGAAGCAACATGAGAATTAGTAAATTGTAAAAAAAAAAATATCATTTTGGTTGAACTATCCATTCAGCATTATTAAAGAGTGCCAGACTTTACTGAAAGATTAATAATTATCCCAAGCTTGCAATTCTCGCATGCATCTGCATGATTTAGACAGTTCTAGTTGTACATTCATTATAATGTCTCTTTTTATTGTTGACTATTTTTATTAAGTAATATTAGATTAATTTAATGGATAGTTTTAATAATATATTGTGAATAAATAAGTATCCAGTTTTCGTACGTTAACAACAGGGGCGGACTGGCCATAGGGAGAACCGGGATTTTTCCCGGTGGGCCAGCCACGAAACGGGGCCAAACCGTGCTGAAATGGGTCACCGCATTATGCCGAATGGGCAGCGACTGGCTGAAGAGGGCCGCAAAACGCTACAGCGATATGCTGAAACGGGCCGTGATATGCAGAAAGGACAGCGACAACCCCCCCCCCCAACAAATTTTGGGCCGGTTTCTATGTAAAATCCAGGGCCAATTTCTCTTCCCAGTCCGCCCATGGTTAACAATGTTATAATATGTGTAAATGTTATGTCTCAAAGCTGTAAATTTCATGTTTTGTGTTTTTTAAATTGCTGGTTGTGTTTATAAGAAAAAGATAATTTATGTTTTGTGCTTACCTGTAGATTTGTGTTTATATGTGCGTGCTTCCAATTGCAGTGCCATTATCTGATCATCATCTCTGTGCCATGCAGGATAAAACCAGTGCTCTGAGCCTCAGTAATGTGGCTGGAGTTTTCTACATTCTGATTGGTGGTCTGGGGCTGGCCATGCTGGTGGCCCTGGTTGAGTTCTGTTACAAATCCAGAATTGAGTCTCAAAGGATGAAGGTAATTTTTGTTTTACTTTCGTTCAACTGCTGTCACGATAAAGCTGAATTATAAGGCATAACCTCTCAGATTTAACACTTAGCAATAGGTGTATGCAACCTGAAGCATCCAGCATAGTGCAATATTTAATTTTGTCCACATTTCATTATGGGTTTTGTTTTATAACTGCTATCTTACACTGACCTCACTTCCTCTGGGGGATCTGCCAGGGAAATGTGTTGGCAGTAAAGAGGTAATTGTGGGTGGGTGTAAACATAATACCACCCACTGTGCCTCTCTCTAATCCTGGAGCACAGAGCTCTCCAATGCCTACAAAATTAAGAAGAAAACAGTGGCTTATATAAATTTAATTACCTGCAAACCCATGTGGTGACTCATAATATTCATTTCAGGACCTTGAATTGGAAATCTTCAAAATAATGTTTTTTAAATGTCTTTTTTAAAATAAAAACAGTGTTGCCTAAATATGTTTTTGGAGCTTTCAAACAACATCCAGGAACAACACTTTCGCAGGCTTTTGGTCTTTAAAGGGATAGTTCACAGAAAAATAAAAAGTCTGTCATCATTTACTCACCCTCACGTTGTTCTAAACCCAAATGACTTTCTTCTGTGGAACACAAGATGTTAGGCAGAATGTTATCCTCAGTCACCATTCAGTTTCATTGAATTGTTTTTTTCTATACAATGAAAGTGAATTAATTAGTCTTACGGCTTCTTTTGTCAAGGGTTTGGAACAACATGAGGGTGAGTAAATTACATTTACATTTATTTCAATTGGCAGACGCTTTTATCCAAAGCGACTTACAAAAGAGATTTGATCCAGAATTTTAGTTTTTAGGTGAACTGTCTCTTTAAATGTAACACTTTATTATTTGCTATATTTTTTTTTCACAGTGCATGTTTTGTGTATGATCTTTTTCTCAAGTTATACGTTACGCTCTCTCGATTATTCAAGTGCTAAGACATTACAATAACAGCCACATTTAGAATATCACAGCGACAAATCGCTGTTGCTAGCAGGCCAATTAGTCTGCATCAGCCCAAACATCTTAATCCTCGGCAATCCACTGAAGTGATCTGGATTTAAATCATTTATTCGTCAAGGATGTACAAGCCAGCATCCACATCATTAGCTCCAGTTTCAAGCCTACAGGGTTTTATTATGTAAAACTGCTGTATGAGAGAGTGGGCTTCGAGTTGCTGTGTTGGTCTCGTCATTGCTGCACTTGATGCCTGTTATTTTCCACAATTTCTTATCATGAAACGATGCCCGCACTGACTGGAGCAAGTCCATAGATCAAAAGAAACATGCTTCATTAAATTATAAATGCACATAATTGAGGTCAGGTCTTAGTGTGTACCATTAGCCAGCATCAAAGCAATACTGCATGTGCACCTTATTTGTGAGACTGGGGCGAGTTGTCACAGAGGGAGTCAAAAGGGCAATTGCAAAGATGCTTGTTTTCTCAAGAAATGGGTTTGTATGTTGGATATTTAAACACCTACTTCAAAACCCTCTTCAATTTTCTCTAATTTGACTTCATTGTTTTGCATCATATGGACAAATACACCTCTTACATACTTCAAAAAGGCACTCTTCTGTTCCGCAGAAGGAAGAAAATCATACGAGTTTGTGATGGCATAATGGGCAGTAAATAATGAGAGAATTAATGTTTTTTGTGTGAGCTATACCTTTCATATTGCCCCAGTCTCTCCTACAACACCCCTGTTTGTGTTGGAATGCAATTTTGCTGTTGTCTCTGTGTGAAATGTCTGACCAGCTTCTGTCTGTTTCATTTCTCTTAGCAAATCATTGATGCAGCCTTGCTGAGCTCCACATTGACCAGGATGGGCAGTGGAGGAGAGAACGGTCGTGTGATGGCCCATGACTTCCCTAAAGCGGCACAAACTCTGCCATGTATGGGCCAGGCTGCTGCCATGGGCCTAAGCACCACTGGGATGTAAACGGTCAACAGCATCTCCACGATCCGGGGACATCAGAAAACACGAGGGCTAAAAACATACAATAGAGAGAGTGGGATGGAAAGTGAGAGAGCAATGCAGCTTACAACTCACCTGCCACTGAAAAACTGCCAGATGAATTCATTGACAACGTACTCTGGACTCCACAAGAAATTGGATAAGGATGGAGGAAAATTACTTTTCTAATAACAAGATGTAGTCATTTTTTCTGCTTTGGTGCAATAAGGAGACCATGTGTGAGGTTTTTGTATGAAGCGTAATTTTTGTGTATCTGAGAAAACTGAGAAACATTTCCCTCACTTTCACAAATTAATGACAACTGACCTACGCTGTTTCTTTATTATCTTGTTTCCCGCAAAATCACCTCACAACTAATTATGATGCACATTTCATTCTCTTTGTTGCTTGCCTTATGGCATCTTTGTTATTTCTACTCTGTAAAAAGTGAATATGGGCAGTTGTTACCTTAAAGGAATAGTTCACCCAAAAATTTTAATTCTGTCATAATTTACTCACCCTCATATCGTTCCAAAACCGTATGACTTCTATTTAACACATATTTTGGCCTGTCTTTTAAATACAATGGCAGTTCATAGCTGAAAACTACGCAAGTAAACAAGCTTCTCTCATAACACTCATGAACGTGCAACTGATGTCAAGAACTACACTGAAAAATATAATTTGGGGTTATTTCTCACTAAAACATATTGTATGTCTTAAGAAGACTTGTAATATGATGCACAAGCCACATGGATTACTTTTTGATACTTTTGAGTCTTTTTTTAAGCTGTAAATCGAGTCAGCTACCATTGTATTGAAAGCCCAGAGCCGAAATATACACTTGCTAAGGTACTGTAGTGACACCATTAATTCACAGATATTTCAGTAAAATTACGGAAAAAAAAAAAAATGTTTTATTGATGTTCTTCAGAAAAAGTGCAAGTGTGCTATATCAATGTGTCCGCTCCATTACACAGTCTACAAGTGTCTTCCGTTCCAACCAATTTGATTGGCAAGCCCATCTAGGGGAGGAGAATTTTTCCATAGGGAGGAATAGACTGATTACTAGTCCTGTCATAGTTACTGTAGCCCAGATTCTCACCCTTTACGGATGAACACTTTGGATCAATCGCCTGTTTTCTGTCCATGCTCACTGATAGAGTCTGAGAGTTTCAAAAGAAAGAGCAAAGAATACACAATTCCACTTTTTGTGTTGCGTTTTTATTGTATTACTATTATTATTATTTTTTACTCTTCCACTCACAGTGGTTTTCATCTGGTGGGTTGTGACTCAAAAATAGGATTACAGATCTGTTTTGAAGAGTTGTGGACATCAGGGAACAAAGCAAATTCTAAATGCAAATAATGCAATTTGCAACTAATCATATAATAGGCTTTTCAACCTCAACTCTATAGTATTTTGGCGAATATCAAAATCTGGCTGATAATTATATTTGGCCCAATGTTGGTTGAATGTGTTAGACTGGAAAATTGCACTTCTGCGTTTGTTCAAGCATTACCAGAATTGTCTGTTTTCCTTTTCAGCCAATGTAATGTTAATCATTTTTAGATAGAGGAATCCACTGCAAATTACTAATCTGATTACTTTACTGATTATTTAATTAAAAAGTAATTACATTACTTGTTATTTTACTTTTACTTTACTTTCTAAATTAATTTTTATAGAAAAGTAGTTTGTTTTGCTCAACAAATTCAAAATAATGTCTACATTTCCTCCTTGTTCATTTTCGCATATAAGTCTCACATTCTTACATATGAACAGAAATTATGTTTTAAAATGTATATAAATAATACTATTTTAGAAACGTGTTACCCAAGTAATGTACTGTATTTAAAAGTAATTAACTTAATTGAAATTCAGTAACTGTAATCTAATTACTAGAATATAAAATGTAAAATACTTTTTGACTTTAATGTAATTAAATTACAGTAACTTATTACTTTGTAATCAGATTACACCAAACATTGATAATTTAGCATATGGTTAGCCTTGTGGGAATATTAATACATTTAATTTTTGATCATAAGAACAGTTTTATAACCCTAACCTAACCCTAACTCTTTTGTACAACAAAACATTTTGTTACTTTAATGGGTTGTCATCGTAAAACAACTGCTAATGAGGTCATCTCTGTACAAAAACAGTCAGAGCATGCAGATGTGAAATAATAAACAGATCTTAGCAGGAGTACTCAGGAGACCTCTCCATCCACTTACAACCCTTAGACATTCTGTTTGTAATATTGTCATTGTAATAGCAGTTGAAATATTGTTAGTGTAAACACCAATTCCATGCAAAGTATTTTATAGAAATCTGCCTAATAGCTGAAAAAAGGACAGCCACATAAATTGCTCTTGCTGTGATATTAATAAGGTGATTTAATAACAGTCAAATTGAGAGGAACAAAGAATGGTGGCAATAGCCAGCTTATTGGTTTTCCTGTTACTGCAGTCATTGATTTATGCTCCAATAAAGTTAGCACACTTTTGGATAAATAGACAGACAACATATGATGTCATTAATGAAGAATGATACTCTTGGATTCTATTTAAAAGTATTGCATCCTAAGCTGAGACTTTATCACTTTTTTGAATTTTGTGGTGCCACATTGGGCCTGTTTCTGTACTCGACTGGATGCATTGTTTCAAGCACAGAACTGAATGCGAGATTGAACAGCTTCACAATCAGACAACCTCTTGTATTGAGAGCTCTAATGGACCTGATCATCAGATATGGAAGAGCACAGGGGTAAAACTGAATGTCAATACTCTAAGTTAAAGCACAAGATTTACCCATTCAGGAGAACGTTCTCTCACCAGTGAGTATTTGTCCAGATTCTGTGGTGAGCCTTTCTCTGTTTGCAAACTTTGGCATAGCACAATGGAGAGAGAGCTTCAACGAAACTTACACCGTCTGTTTTTATTGCTGATTCCATTTGTACAAAATGAGGTAGAGTAACCATAACATGATGTGAAACATTAGTGCTGACAAAATGGTGCTTTGTGGCATTTGTTTTGCATTCAGTTGGTAATTTATGTAGCTTATTATATTTTGATTTATTTCTGGTCTTGTATTTAAAGTGGACTTCTGTATTTTAGATGTTTTTTTTCTCTTGGGGTTGACATTTCTATGTTTATATTTCCTTTAGAAAATTATCTTTTTCACATTCACCTTAAAAAAAAAAAAAACAGCAGCAAGATGTAACAGCAAGAAACTGATGTGTTGACAAGGAATATACAGAAATAAACTTTTCTTACTAAAAATGTTTTTGCATTCTGTCAAGTTCTATTTTTGGTTGTTTACCTTTATTTGTTTGTTACCCTCTCCTCTTAAATGTTGATGTTTATGTTTTTTAAAGGGTTAGTTTGCACAAAAATTATAGTTCTGTTATTGTTATTTATCCTCATGGTTTTCCAAACCCATGTGATTCCAAGTCTTCTGAAGCCATACGATAGCTTTGTGTGATGAACAGACCGAATTGTCGTTATTCACTGAAAATCTTCCCACCCATCACAGCTTTCAAATCTCATTTGTGTTCGTCTACATTCAATTATGGCATTTCAAGATGCAATACTGTACATTGCACCACGTTTGATGGTTCTCATAACCGATTGCAACATGCCAGATTTGAATATGAGATTTTGTGTTCATCACACAAAGCTATCATATATGGCTTTCTAAATACTGAATAAAATTGACAAGTCGTATGGACTATTGTTATGATTCTTTTATGGTGTTTATGTTGTTTTTGGAGCTAAACAACATCCATCCCCATTCACTTTCATTTTGTGGAAAAGGACAGCATGAACATTCTACCTATGATCAATTGGGTTTCATCATATGGGTTTGGAACAATAAGAGGGTGGTTGTTTTAGAAGCAAGCTTCCAGTATCTGGTCAACTAAATAAAGTGAACCTTTCAAGCAGAGTATAGAGTTAACATAACAAAACATACCATCCTCCATCGTGGATCAACGCCAGTCCAGGGCACTCTCCCTCCCGTTGCTCGCTGGTTTAGATAGCATCCTTTTGTCGAACCACTTACACATTTCTGTATGGATGCCTCATACAACTTTATAGGTGCATACATTTAAGACCCATTTTGAGTTAAACCCTTTATCTCTGATTTGCAAAACAAAAGTCTTGGACATGTTGCTTGAATTTAGATATGGTATCATGTGCCTCATCATCACTTACTATGGCACACTTGTTTGGTCAAATCTAAAAATTAGATTAGGTTAGGTTTATAGAATGCCATTTATTGATGAGAAACTCTTAATCACATTCTCCTACAAATTCAGTGCACTCATACATAAAAAATTTTAAATATTCACATTTCCTGCTGTCAGTCACAAGCAATGTTTCTCAAATGCATCAGTATATATTTGTAAGGATTCACAGAATTCACAGTCTTGTAGTAGTTTTTAAACAAATTTAATGCTGCAGCTCTCCAGAAATATTTCTTTAGTAATTCAAAACTAAATGGTTTTGAGTTTGCATCTCCAACAAAAAATACATGTTTTTTTACAATATTCTCAACAGTCAACAGTCTTAAGACAGCGTAACTTCAACTAGAACACACTTTAAAATATTCTGAAAACGTTTCAGCCTTTTGTAGGCTTTACAGACCCTCCTCAAACATAAAGTTTGTTTTACATTTCCTTACTAGTTAATTAGCTACCTTGTTTAACTTGCTAAACCTTTTCTGTTGAAGGATGGATGAATACAATATAATACCCAAAATGCGCATGCACTTCTGTTGACCTCACTCATCAACAAGTTGTTTCAATCCACAGAAATGTTGCTCACTGGATGTTTCTTTTGTTTTGTTTTTGGCACCATTAGGAGTAAACTCTAGAGACTGTTTTGTGTGAAAATCCCAGGAGATCAGAAGTTACAAAAATACTTATACCAGCCCATCTGACACCAGCAATCATGCAAAAGTCCAAATCACTGAGATCAATTTTTTTTCCCCATTCTGATGGATGAAATGAACGTTAACTGATGTTCTGCATGATTTTATGCACTGCTGACAAGGGCAGGGACGGATTATGACTTGCAAAGGCCCTAGGGTCAATTATCTCCAAGGGCCCCCCTCCAATTGTTGTTTTCCTGCCCAAAAGTTGTTGTTGAGGGTTAGGGGGTAAGGCTAGATCGCATAACTTTAAAGCCCAGGGCCCTCCTGGGCAGTCAAGGGCCCCTGGGCACTGGCACCATTGGCCTAGTCGGTAATCTGTTCCTGGCCACACGATTGGCTGATTAGATAATCACATGAATGATTGTTGGACTTGTTGATGAGCGAGGTCATCAGTGAATGGCCAGACTGGTTTGAACTGACAAAGTCTACGGTAACTCAGTTAACCACTCTATACAATCATGATGAGAAGAATATAATCTCAGAATGCTATTCTGAGATGCGGGTTGGTGCTGGTTTGGTGGCACGAGGTGGACCTACATAATATTAGGCAGATGGGTTTAATATTGGCTGATCAGTGTATATCAGGGACAATAAATTATCATCTTTAAAATAATTTACATAATCATTTTAAATGACTGGCAGTTGTTCTTTAAATTTGAAATTATATCAGAAAATAAAATCTAAATATTTGCACAATTATTAGCCTAGTTGTCATGTGGCAAGAGGAAGGCACATAAATATAAATGAAATAACAACAGACCTAATTAAAAAGAAAATCTCATTGGACTGACAAACTAATAAATAACGCAACTTCGCATTATATCAGAAATCAATTCATTTTATGTCATCAGAAAAGAAATTTTCATGTACACAGGCATCTGATCAGTTAAAAATGAGAATGTAATGCAAACAGTGCATATGTTTACAACTAGTAAGATATGGCTAAACTCCTTGATGCCTACATTGCAAAGGCAAGGACACCAGAGTCAGAGCTGTTTTTAAGACAGGCTGACATCTCACTAGGTTCTTCATTATTCTGTAAGCAAACACACAAGCCTAATTTTGTCAGTTCCCCTAAAATGGTTGCCATGCCAACCAAAGCAATTCCATGCCTTAACCACAACTTTGGAGAGTGCCTCAATCCTACCAACTTCAGAGAAGCCTCTATTCATAAGCTGTTATTCATTTCCTTCTCCCTATCTTGTACTCAAACTGGCAGAGTGCCTTACATGAAGATTAGTTACATTGGAAGCTAAGTAGAATTGAAAAAACATGCATTCTAATATCAGGGTCTCAGCATGCTCAGGTCTCAGCATGTTCAGTAATGATCACTCAGGATGCATCGCATTTAAAAATAAAGGCTTAATTATGACATCTAACATAACAGCTACATTACATGTTACTCACCACCACAAAGGCAATTGTGTATAGAGCAGTTTTATACATTGGACACATAATTGCCTACAGACATCAGAGCTCCAGATTATGTAAAACCTGAGGCCTGATATCTATTACATTCTAAATGACCATAATTTGGATAGCGCCTGTGCCATTAATGATGTTAATATATGTTGATTGGGATTGCCATTTGACCTGCTAATAATACCTTCTGCCAGTGCTGTCCAGTCAGGGGTGGAGCCAGGAGTTTTTCAAAAGGGTGGCCAGGCAGGGGCAAATGATCAGTCTGTGGTGGCACAGCTTTGGGGAGAGGGGGAGAGGGGATGGGGGATACAATGACACCCGGGACGGAGAGGTTTGGCGACCTTGGTGTGCACACATGTTAAGTTTGTACATTTGTAGAGAGATGATTTCACCTCTAAAGAACTAAATTAAGGCAAAAAATTACCAAAAAAATGACTGAAACAGCAATGGGGTGGCCTAGCTCCACCTCTGAGTCCAGTTATTGAAACATTATATTTATTACATATACATCCCTATATAAAAGTGCAGCTGGGCAGTGTAACAACAACATCTCAGCATCTCTCTGTGTGGCTGTTGAATTGTTTTTTACAGCTTGTGTGGGAGGCACGAGTAAGGCTCCATTTTGAATGATCACGGTAATTAGAGCGACGCACACTGCACAAAAGGCGTCTTGAAAATAGAACATGCTCATACAAATTAATCTGTGTATTGCTATGAGTGACATATTCTGCCTCTCTCTCTCTGTCTTTTTCTTTCAGCTGATATCTGACATTTTTTCTCTCTCTTTCTCTGAACTGAAGATGATGATAAATCTAGGTTGGGATTTGGAAAAACCTACACAACAACTCTATATCAGAGGGGTTTGTTGTAGTTGTTGAAGGTAGAATGAAAAAATTACATGAGAGGCAACCTTTTGGGGGTATTGATTTGATAAAAATCCACAGTATATGAGGAGATTTAACCGTTCTGGTCTTTTATCTATAACAACAATAAATGTGGTTAGTTACCCCCTTTAACCCCTCTCTGCATTCTATAAATGAATTTAATGAATTTACCATGTTTTCCAGTCCTTTTTTTATCCATGTAATCACTCTGGAGCATGAAACCATTTTGGTGGAATGGGTGCTTAGCAGAGCACAAACAAAAATCCAATTCCACTGTGAGCCCTTCAAAATTGGTATATTTGAAGAGAATATCTCAACAAAAATCCAAACTTGGTTTGACTTAAGAATATTTTCTTTTCAACATAATTGTTAAGGATAAGAGTTTAACCTCCTAGGGAACTTTTTTTTTGTTTGTTTGTTTTGTCTATTGGTCTGCAGTGACATCAACTGGACACTTATAGAATTGTCCTGGAATAGCAGGCTCCTTTATGCACTTTATTGGAATTTTACAGCTGGTTGGATTTTAACCTAGCCACCACTTTCTTTACAGTTTTTGTTTGCCCATCCCTTTCTTTGTCAGGAAATCTTTTGTGCAGCATAATTATTTCCCATTATGTACTTCATATTGATCATGATGTTTAAAATTCCTTGACTGCAAGATACTCGGGAAAACAACCAATGCCATTTTGTACAACATTTACTCAGAAACGCGGACACTCAGATATTACCTGATGAAATTCAGTGGAACATGCGGTTATGCAGCCACTGTCAAGGGAGTACACTTGTTCTTGGTAACCAGTCTCTCAGCTGTGTGCAACGACCCAAGGTGCCCTATTTAAAAACGGATTTTGACACACCCTTGTGCAACAGAATAACTACCAACAAATCTTGTTCTAACAGGTACTCAAGCCATGTAACATCAATATTTGGGGCCTAAGAATGTTCATATTGATTTGACTTGGCCTGAATATGCTAAAACACATATTTTATGTGTGTAATAAAATATACATAATGTATTACAAAAATAAAAAAAACAGGGAGATAAGAGTGGCTCAGCGGTTAATGCTGTGGGTTACTGACCAAGGGGTTCAAGCACCAGCACCACCAAGATGCCATTGTTGGACAAGGCCCATGACCCTATCTGCTCCAGGGGTACTGTATCATAGCTGACCCTGCGCTCTGACCCCAGCTTAATGCAGCAAAAAGAAGAATTTCACTGTACATTTGAAAATGTATAATGTGTGATAAAAAATAAAGGCTTCTTCATGTACCACTAAAGGCAACCCAACAGTTTTCCTGTTATTTACATGACTGCATGTGTGCAGGGGCAGACTGGCCATAGGGAGCACTGGACGCTTTTCCAGTGAGCCACTGGGTAATTTGGGCCAGCCAGCTGCTGCAGGTGAGATAGGCAGCTGCCCTGTGCTCCAAAATGTCTGTGTAGTCATCATAACAAAATTTTAATTCAATAAACTCTTCAAGGCCAGACAGTGCAATGGCTTTCATTTTGAAATAATGTAGTGACTAGCTTTTATTTTTAAATGACTATAATTTTATCAAAAACAACATGTTAAGTATAAGATGAGCTCTGAATAATCACTAAATGACAAATAACTGCAAATTACAACAAATACAATAACAGCAGCGTATACTAACTCTGCAAACAGTAAAGCTATGAGCAGTACATAGTCATTTGCATAATTTGAAGCATGGCTTGCTGAACAATGCTCACGCCTGATAAACATGTAGAAAATAAGCCATGAAAAATATTACTTTGTGGCTATTTGAGTCTTTGAGGTTTACTTGTTTTAAAGGACAACAGAAACAGTGCTTGTTAAAACATTGGGTTTTTTCTCTTTTCTCAAGAATAATCTGGGAAAGGAATTAAAACACTGCAGATATATAGATGCAACAAATTCACATAGTGTGAAAATATGAGTAATACAAAAAAAATGAATCTACAAAATATCTGCAAAGCTCTACACTTTAAAGGGTATGTTTATTTCTTTATTTATTTTTACATATATTTGTATATTTATATATGTTCATGTTCTGGCCAAATTTGTTTTAATTGATATTTTAAAATAAACATTTACTCATAGTTATGTGAGTAATTAACATGGAATTTTAAGCATTGTCATCAGTGTCCTGCTGTGAGACACTTTATTCATCTAAATATTTTAACCACATTTTATGATCTTGTATAGCTATAAATACATATACAGTATAATATATTATTATTATACTTGCTGTTTCAACAACCCCATAACCCCAACCCCCCTAAGACAATAGTGTATTTGCACTTCAAGAAAAAAGTTAAAAGGTGATTAAGATCTTTAAAAACTTTGAAGAAATGCTGACTTGTCACAGCACCTAAAACATACACGTTCCCTTGTACATTTTAACCTAACATCTGTATGTTGGAAAAACAAGTTGTCATACATGTTATTTGACTGATTTGTATGTTTTATGTATAACAAATGTATACATTTTTTTTTTTTTTTTGCACTGGTGGGGCCTGTTGTCATGACTAGCAGTCAGTAGGCTACAAATGTCTTTTTTTTTTCAACACAATTTTAAATTGAGTCAGAAAATGAAATCAATGTGCCGGTGTGATGTGTTGGTTTGGGTTTGGTGAGTCACTCTTGGTCAGAAAGTCCAGGGCCACTTTTTAGTCCCAGTCAGCCCCTGCATGTTTGAATGGGGCTATCGACATTAAAGGTATAAAAATATTCTACTGTATCCCTTATCCTACAATATTAGTTAAATATTGTAATTTTATTGCAGTTTTGTTGTTCAAATTCTGTTGTTTTTAAGGCTGCTTATGACTAAAACAAGTTTGTTTGGTTGGTTTTCATTCTTTCTTTCTTTTTTCCCCAGAACTCACAACTTCCTCTCCCTAAATTAACTATAATATAAATGGCATGTTTAAATAGGAAGTTTTAAGTTTGTTTGAGTTCTGTCAATTGTGTTACAGAAAAGGTCACTATCCCTCCTTACAACGACTCGCTTGTTATTCCGCGTGCTGTGTCAATTGAGAGCACTTCTGCACTCGGGCGTGGCAGTAGATACCTGCTTTGTGCGTGAACTTGTTCTCGTGCACGCGCTTAACAGGTAGCTATCTATCGCCACTGTGGAGCTCACTGACAGTGTGAAGTTACGCGCGCGGATGTCACTGATGTGAAAAGTTTATTCTGATGGTTGCAACTGAACCAAGGAGCAAATGTTTATTTCGTAGATTAATTTTCTTTTGTTTTTAAATGGATTCATTTCGATAAGTTCTAGGAAGCCGTTTGGGAAAGTGGGAAATACAATGATAGACACATATCTGCCCTCCCATTTATGTGTAAATGGTAAGCTACTTGTTATCTTTTTCATGAACGTCTATATTACAAGATGGTTGGCTCGTGTAGGCATGTCTAATATCAGAGCTGAGAGCTGGTTTTGTTGGGGTGATACTTGGATACTTGTGACCAGATTTCTGAAATGAAAAACTGGGACATTTCTGGTTCAGTGGTATGTCATTGAAATGTCACATGTTACTTATCTAGGATTTAAAAAAGGGGGACAATATGGATGTTATCTATTTTGACCATGGTGAATGTAGTAATGTGATGAACTATGGTATATCATACTCTGTTGAATATGTCTCAATGACATTACGATACGCAAGTAAAGTTGATCATTTTGAATTGTCTTCTGTTACATGAGCTCATTCTTTTCTGCACAGTATACAGTAGATGACATTGTGGCATAAAAGTGAATGAAGCAAACATATGTAAACAAAGGTTGAATATAGGAACTATTGCAGCTGACTCCAAAGTACAGGGTCCCTTGCCCCATGTTCACACTCTTTGCATCACTCTTACTCGCTTCAAAAATTCCTTCTCTTCTCCTCTTCTCCTTCACCTTTTCCTGGCACTTTCCTAAAGGTAAGACAGTTGGCTGCTAACTTGGAATTTCAAGAGAAATTAGCTCACATGACTAGCATTTCCCTCAGCATTACAACTGAAATCATATGAAACACTTACACTATGGACAATATCAGGGCCTGAAATAATTTTCTGAAGGGGGGATTGCCCCCCTTAGATGCCTCATATTGTTGGGGATTTTTTCCACTTTGTAGTCATGACACAAATATATTCAATACTGTATAATTATTATTATTATTCATCTATTTCACCTAACTGTTTCTATCAGTTATCTCATATGGTGTCTCATTGACCTGTTTTTCTTAATTATACCTATAACTCTTTTCAGTCACTTCTTTCCCAGCAAAGTGCAATGTAATCTATGCTGTAATGTTGTTCATTGCAGATACTTTATTATACATTTCATTTATTTTTTCCATGTTATAAATGTTGTATTCTTATTTTAAATGCATTAATTTTATATAATACATAACAATATAACTGATTTATAACATAGCTAGTATGTGCCTCACCTCGAAGCTGTTAATGATGATAATTATTTTTCATTGTGCTTGCTGCCTGGTCCAGTTCTTAATGGCAAACCTGGCAAACAAGCATGGGCGGCTCCAGGGCTGAGCTAACAGGTCTTAAGCCATGAATGTTTTCCGTAAAGCCCTGAATGTTTTGATCATCTTTTTTGTGACATCTAAATGCCAGTGCTTGAGTATCAAGTTGATATGAAAACAAATGATATTTTATTATTTTAACATTACATTTTAAAGTTAGGGTAATATACTGTATATAAATGAATGATTCCTGTCTTCCTATGGTATTGACAACACCAAACACAGACTCAATTCAGTACCTACTAGCTGTCTTGTCAGCAGCTGCTTCCCAGCTCTCATGTAGCCTTTGTGTGCATATGCAAGAAGAGAGCTTGCAGCACGTGTTTGCAGCTGTGTGTCTTGCAAACTGTGTTGAGTTGGTCAATCCAGATGCAGTAAGTACCAAATATTTCGATGTATAATCCTGAAAACAAGGATATATATATATATATATATATATATATATATATATATATATATATATATATATATATATATATATATATATATGTATTTGAGGAATTTGACAAATGACTTAAAGCTGCTATAGCGAGCAGCTCCCTCTGTTGGTCAAATTAAACAACATATGGCTAACCTTGTTGCAGGTGGGCTTCAACAGGGGATTTATTGCCATGTATTTTCAATTAGCGGACTGTTTTGAACACGCAATAAAAACGGAGATTCATTTTAATAACTATTAAAGGTCATTAGTGGAGTTGCACAGTATACCGGTGCTTCGGTAGTATCTCAATTCTATAGCTTTAAAATACTGTCAGTGCCACAGTATTCTTTTGATTAATAATTAAAACATTTGGAAGTACCATAAGTTATGTTGTATGTGCTGTAGTAAATATAATTTTTTGCTAAAACCTAAATTTGAATCAGATCTATAATATAGTATTTTCAAGTGGCGTTCCCTTCACCCTGTGCCCTGTAAGAGCGCAAAATGCTGTTTAGAATTTGCCCTTTATATAGTATTGTTAATTTTCCATTTGTGGTTTTCTCATGCTTCATACACACATGTCTGAATCCCAGCATATTAATTTTGGTGGCCGTTTCTCCTAATGGATAAACTTTGAAGAGTGAGAAGCTTTTTATAAAACACAATTCACATAACAAGATATTGAATTATTTGGAGATTTGCCTGATGAGACCGGGAAAACACATCTGCGGTAAATGTCAACAGAGATTTCAAGCCAAAGGGCAACCATATTAAACAATTTAAGGCACATCCCACTGCTTCTGCAGAATACACACGGGTTAGTGCCACTTCGCATATATGATCTGAGTTTGTTGTTTCTCAAAAGCATTGTATGCCCTAAGTAGATCGTAGAAACCATTGGTGCCAATGGTCTCTATGGTCAATTTAATCTGGCAGGGCTTTTGGGAAATGACGCCCAGATCAGTTTGATCACGTCCCTGAGACGTGCGATCAAACTGGTGTGTGTGTGAGATCTGCATTTGCGCTGCTGTTTACCAGCAGAGAGGGGCTGAATCGGTTGTAATAATGAAACAGCTGCTCAACAGTCTTTTTAACATTACAATATATTTTTAAGTTACCAACGTTCAAGTAATCACAGAAATAATGGAATTAAATTTAAAGCCGTTGCCATTTGAACTGGCTGTTATGATGTGCCGAAGATTTTTTCTTTTTTTACATCAAACAAAGAATGTATTACGTAACATGTTCTGGAATGGCTAGTTTCTAAGATCCACCTTTGCTATGAAAAACATAATTAAGAATTAACATACTATTGTATGGTATAGTGATACTACTTGGTATCATGATACTTTAGCTGGTATAGTATTGTAAGGTATGATTATGGTATTGTGACAACCATAATCCTTAGTATAATTACTGTCCTACCACTTCTGAAACAGCCCATAAATGGTGCCGTCACATGGCATCTGTTACTTTTCTCAGCGCTGTGCAGGATGCACCAATTACAGTTGTTTGTAAGGTAAAAAAACGAAATTTAAAAATCAGTTTCTGGAGATTATAGTGGCAGATTTCCATTGGTATCTTATGCCCAGACCTTGAAATTAATAATTTCTCCAACATTGCTACCAACATTCAAACCAAATCTATGCCCTTGAAATTATTTATTAGATCAAAGTCATATAGTAAATAATAAACACATATAGCCTATTCTTTTGTTTTGTTTATTGATGGCCCTAGCATTTCAAAGCTGAAAAGAAATGCACTATTGGAATCTCTGCAAAGGGTTTCATGCTATTAGCTAACAGCATTTTGACTTTTTTCATGTAAACAGTCTGTATAACAGATTAAATTTAAAATTAACAAAGAGTGTGTTTGTAATATGTGTTATTATTACAGTTTAATATTATTGAAAGTTCACATAACAACTGATTCTTTCTTCTTTTGCACAGGCTCAGTAATAAGAATTTTCTGTCCCACGTCCACCTCTGTTTGTATATTTGACACGGGTTTTGGCAACGCATCTTTTAGTGAAGACCACTCCAATGTAAACTCTACAGTCAACAAAGCAGCCCCATTCATCGACAAATGGAGCAACTACAATTTCTGGACTGGCTTAATGCTGGCCATACTCTCAGCTTTCTTGATAGGAGGAAGTGTTATTCTAAAAAAGAAGGCACTGCTGCATCTGGCAAAGACCGGGGAGACGAGGGCAGGTCAGGTCATTTACATAAGTATTTACATAATAGAATAGGGACATTTTTGTCACAAAGGTAATTTAGTTTCTCTTTACAGACTGAATCAAATTCTGACAGAATAATGCTTATCTAATGTTGAAGTTATTGTGACCAGTCACATATTTATATTTAATGATAATTATTCTCTGTAAAAACCATTGTTTGAACCATTAGTCTTGTATTCCAGTAAAAATATCTAAACATCCTCAAGAGACAAGATATGTTTGAGAAGCAAAATTGCTTAAGATACTTGATTTCATAGAGTTTATCTTTAATTATTTTATGTTACTCTATTGGCAAATAGTTTTCTTTTTTTCTTGTTTTAAGAATAAATCTAACAAGATTTATTGAGGTATATGCTTAAAACAAAACAAAAAATAAACTATCCCAATATGGTAAGTAAAATAAACTTAATTCAAAATAAATTAGTTGTCTTTTTAAGGATTTTTAGATATTTTTTGTACTTTACTAAAATACTTTACTATACTTCACTGAGTTTGTTATTTGACTGAACATCAATTGTGAAATTGGTTGAAACTGATATTTTATATATATATATATATATATATATATATATATATATACACACACACACACACACACCACTTTCCTGAACATGGAAGTGTTCCACGATTGACTGTTTTCAATTTCCGGTCTCCAGTGTATATTCTTAGCCGGTAATGTAATGTTCAAGGTATTACATTTGTGAAAATTGTCATTTTATAGTGTAGTCTTTTATAGACAGTTCCTCATCTGAGTGTGGAGATGACATGAAGCGATGGTCTGCGAGGTTGATATCACTGAGTTGTTATGACAGCCAACAACTGCACAAGTTGAGCCTGAAATAATTTTTACTCTAAAAAACATAAATGGTTGTTGTTCTCTGTCTGGATCACTCATTTTGGTAGATTTTAAAGTGCGTCTCGAGTCAAGAAACAGAAAACAGGCAATTAGAATCATCATGGCGCTGCCCAGTGGTTTCGCTGGAAAACTGGATAGAACTGGATCACTGACACGACAGTAAACTGCCTGCAGGAGGTGAAGCTACCTTAAGTGTTTGAGCGGCCATCTTGGTATTCCCAAACTGTCATAAACCTTCAATGACTGACTGGTGAAAACACCCCTGTTTCACTGTCTCCTACCTGCAACACGACAGTCGCATTTCACCCTCTTGTGACAATCATGTTTCATTTTAAATTTTCTCGTTCTGGATAATATTCGTTACAAGGGAGAAGATATTTGCAGATCGCGATGTCAGATCATTCAACTGCCCCGATAGTTCAGTCTAACAGTGCAGCACAACGATCACCAAAGGAAGTGGCAAAACTGTCCACAAGTTCTAATGTAATTAAGAAAAGCTGTAATATCTGTTTGTTTAGGGTGATAATAAGTCCTTATCTCAGAAAGGGAGTTTAAAAAAGTCAGATCGGGATTTCAAAATTGCCTTAAATGCCCGATTTGCTTGTTTTCATATTGAAGTTCTCTCTGTAGTCATACATAGATACATATCATAAATACGTGTTCGTTTGCCATTTAAACTTAGTTTATCAGTTTAATCTTAACCAGCTTTTCTTTGCCTGTCTCTCTCTATGAGTGTCCACTGTGCATGCGATAGAGGGAGAGAGAGCATGCGCTCTTATTCAAGTGACCATGTGAGAACAAGGTTCTTTTGAGGGAAACATAAAACAAGTAGCTCTGAATAAACACTTCGATGTTCACAATAAATAGTCAATAGGGACATTGGAATGTTTGGGCACTACAATATGGTGGCGCAGTGGCTTCACTGTTATGATGTCATGAGCAATCCAGTTCTATATATAATGTGTGTGTATATATATATATATATATATATATATATATATATATATATATATCAGTGGTTGAAACCAGTTCCACCTTTTTTCTGCCTAGCTTATACTGAGGGCTTTGTCTCACTAAACTAAATGTCTGAAAATGCTTTGTTTAGCTGAGGGAGGCCATGGGTACCTCAAGGACTGGCTATGGTGGGGTGGCCTTTTGACCAGTAAGTGCAATGCAACTGTAAACCATCTTGGTATGTTGACTCTGACAGACTCATGTAACATTCTCATTTTTTATTTGTTCAGTGGGTGGAGGTGAGGCAGCAAACTTCGCAGCATACATGTTTGCTCCAGCCACAGTGGTGACACCATTAGGTGCTCTTAGTGTTCTTATCAGGTAATGGCAACACCCTTTTCCTATCCAGAAAATAAGAATGAGGCAAACATATTCTTGTGAGCTTGAATAATTAAAGCTGAAGTGCGCCATTTACTTGATGTTAAAATAATTGCTCCTATCCCAGCTTATTAGAGGCAGCTATATGTAAACCATTAGTAAGTTAATTTCCCACAAAAGTGTAAAAACAGCAGCTTTGTGACATAAAAAAATGCTCTTTCAGCATACTGACAAAACCGACACAGCAACATTGTCTCAACCAACTGGAATGAGTTTGGGGTTGGACTATCAGGTTTTGTCTGACCAATGGGAGATGAGGGTAGTGTTCGGGAAACCTATTTGAAAACAATTATAATTTTTGCAAGTCTAAAACTATAAAGAAACAGCAAACGTGTAAATAAAGACTTGAAAAGAATATATTGTAATATAATATAAGAAATTAAAGATGTCTAGCACAGAGTGTGGTACTCTCATAACACTGGTCTGGATGTCTGGACAAAGATATTTACCACTGTGTGGTCCTTAATACAATTTCAAGGACACACACTCATAGGCAACATCCACACTATATGGAGTTTTCAAACGAAAACAGATTAGTGTGGATGTGGCAATAGTCGCTGAATCTCCTATTCTGTTTAATCATACAGACACAGTGTATATATACATATATCTGCATAGTCTATTAGAGGCCCAGATGATGATGTTTCCCTGGCAGATGTCATCTTAGCAAACAGGTTGTTCAAAGAATACGTCAATAGATCATTTTAAGAGAAACAGTCAAACAGCCATGTACATCATGTTATACTACACACTGATCCCCACTCAGGAAGTACTCAAGTCATAAAATCATAGTTTACACAAACATTTACCATTTATTTAAATGACAGCTGTCCTTCTCTCAAGTAGGATGTTATGTACATTTGAAGTTAGAAGTTTACATACATTTAGGTTGAAGTCATTAAAACTAATTTTTCAACTAATCCACAGATTTCATATTAGCAAACTATAATTATGGCAAGTTGTTTAGGACATGTTTCATTGTGCACGACACAGGTAATTTTTCCAACAATTGTTAACAGACAGATTGTTTCACTTTTAGTTGACTATATCACAATTTCAGTGGGTCAGAATTTACATACACTAACTTTGACTTTAAGCAGCTTGAAAAATTCCTGAAAAGGATATCAAGCCTTTAGGCAATTAGCAAATTAGCTTCTGATAGGCTAATTTGAGTAATTTGGAGATGTACCTGTGGATGTATTTTAAGGCCTACTTTCTAACTCAGTGCCTCTTTGCTTGAGCAATTTCCAATGGCCTGAATTTACCACGTTCAGCTGTGCACAAGTATAAACACAATGGGAACACATAGCCATCATTCCGCTCAGGAAGGAGATGCATTCTGTCTTCTAAACATGAATGTAGTTTGTTGCAAAAGTCCAAATCAATCCTAGAACAACAGCAAAGGACCTTGTGAAGATGCTGGAGGAAACAGGTAGACAAGTATCTATATCCAGAGTAAAACGAATTCTATATTGACATAACCTGAAAGGCTGCTCAGCAAGGAAGAAGCCATTACTCCAAAACCACCATAAAAAAGCCAGACTACAGTTTGCAAGTGCACATAGGGACAAATATCTTACTTTTTGGAGAAAAGATTTCCTCTGGTCTGATGAAACAAAAATCTAACTGTTTGGCAATAATGACCATCGTTATATTTGGAGGAAAAAGGGTGAGGCTTGCAAGCCGAAGAACACCATCCCAACTGTGATGCATGGAGGTGGCAGCATCATGTTCTGGGGGTGCTTTGCTGCAGGAGGGAGTGGTGCACTTCACAAAATAGATGGCATCATGAGGAAGGAAAATTATGTGGATATATTGAAGCAACATCCCAAGACATCAGCCAGGAAGTTAAAGCTCATAGATAACAGGTCTTCCAAATGGACAATGACCCCCAAGCATGCCTCCAAAGTTGTGGCAAAATGGCTTAAGGACAACAACGTCAAGGTATTGGAGTGGCCATCACAAAGCACTGAACTGATCCCAAATGGCCAAAATTCCAGCAACTTATTCTGAGAAGCTTGTGGAAGGCTACCCAAAACATTTGACCCAAGTTAAACAATTTAAAGGCAATGCTACCAAATACTAACAACGTGTATGTAAACTTCTGACCCACTGGGAATGTGATGAAAGAAATAAAAGCTAAAATAAATTAGTCTCTCTACTATTATTCTGACATTTCACATTCTTAAAATAAAGTAGTGATCATAGCTGATCTAAGACAGAGAATGTTTTCTACAATTAAATGTCCAGAAATGTGAAAAACTAAGTTTAAATGTATTTGGCTAAGGTGTATGTAAACTTCTGACTTCAACTGTACTGTATAAGAATGCCCCTTGGGTTCTAGAAATAGACGTTTGTGTTATTTTTGGCGTATTCATTAAAACTAAATGGAAAGTTACTAATGTTAATGATTGTTTATTTCAGTGCAGTGCTGTCCTCTCACTTGTTTGGAGAAATGATGAACCTCCTGGGAAAACTTGGCTGTCTGCTCAGCATACTGGGAAGTACTATTATGGTTATACATGCACCTGAAGAGGAAGAGGTGAAAACTCTTAGAGAAATGACATACAAATTTCTGGACCCTGGTTAGTATTATAAACATTTTAGTTACTGTATCTAATATTGAGACTGTTTTGTGATTGATATTTAGGCTAATTCTGAACTGAAAACAAGTTTGAATGGACTTAAAGGGATTGTTTGTGCCTAGTAGTTGTATGCAGAAGTAGTATAAGTATTAATTACAATGAATTACTCATTATCGTTATTGCATATTTAAACGGTTCCTAACATGTGCATTGAGTTCGGCAGTGATCTCATTCAATGATTCCATACTCCAGCACATTACACTTTATACATGAACTGCACAGATCACTGCCGAACTGGTCACTGCCTTGGTGGCAATTTCATTGTATGAAAAAAAGATTAAGTGAATGTGAACGATGACTTCAATGTCTTGGATAAATAATCACTTGAAATGCAGAAGCATTTACGTGTTTTCTGCTTCTCATGAAGGTTTTCTGGTGTTTGCCAGCATCCTGCTTGTAGCTTGCATGATCCTCATCTTCCACTTCTCTCCTCACTTTGGTCAAACCAACATCTTAATTTACATCATTATCTGCTCTTTGCTTGGAGCTTTTACCGTGTCCTCAGTCAAGGGCCTTGGCATTGCAATCCGCACAGCCTTCTTTGACCATTCTGTTGTCTGTCACCCTCTCACCTGGATCCTTTTGCTAACCTTAATTGGATCCATCATCATCCAGGTCAACTATTTGAACAAGTCACTGGACACCTTCAATACGCTCCTGGTCTACCCCATCTACTATGTCTTCTTCACTACCGTGGTCCTGAGCACCTCCATAATTCTGTTTAAAGAGTGGAGAGCCATGTCAGGTGTGGATGTGGTGGGCACTGTTGGGGGCTTCTTGGTGATAGTGATCGGGGTGAGCATGCTGCACCTCTTCAAAGACTTGGATGTCAGCTTTGAAGATCTGAGAAGCAACCTCTGTAAGCCACTTGGTCAGGAGAGCCCATCAAAGAGGGAGGACAAGCACATCCTCATTGAGAACATAGAGAGCCTGCCGCCCATGAGAGAGGAAGGCCCCAGAGTTTTTATCATCAGCTGAGCAGTGCAGCTGTTCTTTGGCATTTTGTTAAATATGGTCTGAAATTGCAAGCCTCAATTATGAATTTCCATTTTTTACTTTTTACTATCCTAATTTGTCATTTCGTCTGCTAAAGGCTGTTGAATTATGAGGCAGCAATTTGTATTGAGTGCTGCTGTGTACATTTCCTAATGGGGCAGAAATGTTCCTAGAAAATCTTGTTTTCCCATTACACAAGTTTTATGCATTTTCATTAGCGATGTTATGAAATACGCTTAAACATAAAATCTTGACATGCAACTTTTGTAAATACTTAGTTTTATATTTAAAACAGAGTTTATACGTTTGAAACAGCATTTACAGTATGATTAAGCAAAAATTTAAATCTGCTGCAGAAGACAATGCTTTGAACACATTTGTTTTTGCTTCAGCCTATTGATAAGTTGAATACATTCACTAACAATTGTTAATCAAAGTGTTTTAGTCAAGTGCATTTATTCCGGTTATGTTATAATTATGAATGTTACAGGTCATATGTGTATTGGAATGCAGTTAACAGAGCTTTCTCATTTAGCACGGCTCCCGGAGAACAAATATACATCTGAATAAGGCCTGAGTCCCAGTGAGTGTGTCTTAACCTTGAGAGAAATATGTTGTGTTCTGTCTAATTATGTCATTGCAGGGATTGTTTGTAGTTTTGAGAATCATGTGACTAAGTCAGAGGAACTGGATGCCAGTTTATATAAAGAGAAGATTCTGACCCATTTCTGCTTACCAACTTGACTTAGTGTTTTAAAAATATAATCTTTTGAATGATTGCATTCATGTAGTTAAAAAGAATGTCATGTTTGTAAGATTTCTAGAATTGTCTGTACTGTTCACCTATCAGATCTATGTACTCATAAGAGATGATGTCAATTAATTTGCATATACCTATAATTATGGTTGTTTCTGTAATCTAAAGTTAGTTGCAGGTTAGATCCTCAACTCATTTTCTGTTTCTGTCTTTTTCCTTTGGAAATGTGGAGACCTTTGTCTTCAGTAAACTCTCTCTATTGATTGAAACTTCAACGTTGACTCCTGGTCTTCATTGTTCATACTGGTCTCTTTACTGGGTATAACTATATTTCTTTATAACACCACCATCTTTTTTTCTTTCTTTTTGTTTTGTTGTTGATCTTGTCCTTTTGTTCACTGTAAAAAATAAAAAATAAAATCCTGTTAAATTTAAGGTATAAAAAAAAACTGGCAGCTGTGGTTACCAGAAATTCACAGTAAAAAATACGGTAACCACGTTTCAGGCTTTACGGGATGTAATTTTGACACCTGTATATTTTACGGTGTATTGCCGTTGTTTATATTATTAAAATAATAAACTTGATACATTATCCTTCTGAAACTGTATACAGAATATAGAACAGAATCTTCTTTTCACTTTCTAATGTATTTGTTAATCATTATCGCTCACACAAACACTAAACACCATCAGGGTAACACATGTGAAATTTAAATTATGTAATAAACATTAATTTAATTACATCAAATATAACACAGAACACCCCAATGTACATAACTGATTAAAAATAAGAACATAACCATTCCATGCAGGGAATGCCTGATTATTGTTTTTTACCGTAATTTTAACAATAATATATACTTGTATAGTACATGTACTCTCTTGTTAAACATTATATACATTTATACTGTTAATTACACAGAAAATCATACTTTTTACATAAAAAAAAATTTTTTACAAAATCTTACCGTAAAACAACATGTATTGTCTTTTTTAATATATTTAAAAAATGTACCGTATATTTAAAGGTAACTACCCGTTAACCAATTAAAGTTTTTTTTTTTTTTACTATAGCATTTTTAGTCTTTTACCATTAAAATTACGAACATTTTTATTGTATTTATCATGTTTTGAATCCAGAGAAATATCTTAAAATAGATTAGTGAAGCAGAAACATTTACATCACTGCTCCACAGGTTTGTTGGATTACAGTGTTTGTTTTATTAAAATATTTCTCCACAAGTACAGTCTATGATATTTTAGTGCATTAAAATGCCTTTCAAGTTATATGTTTTTTAAAATTCTATAAATAAATTAACATTTTATTATACATTACATTTATTTTATACATTGCAATACAATGCATTTAGTCTTAAATTAAGTTCAAATAAATTGCATTTCATGAATTTATGTAAAACATCTAACATTTTTCAAACACTTTTTGGTTGATTATTTTGACACTGACCTTTATTCAAATATAATGCTTATTGTCAAAACCAAAAATAAAATACACTGCAATCATAAAATTTAAGAGTTTACTCAGAGTTATTGAATATTCAGGAATTTAAAGTGAATGCATACATCATGCTATTCTCAGTTTATCAATTTACATCAATTTACCCATTATACAATATGTACTGTATGTGTAACCTAGGGTGTCCAACTAGTGCTGAAAGTAAACAATATGGGATTTGTATGACATTCACTCTCCAATTGTTATGGTTGTGATGCGGAAAAAAAGTCTATTTTTTTCTTAAGAACAACTGATCAGAGCGCAACACAAATATTGCTCTTTGTTGTAGCATCAGTAGATGGCAAACTCTACACATTCAATATATTGGTCTAATATATATATAAATGTCTGCCTCTATTAGTGAACCTAAGTGCTCATGGTGCTCAGTATTGCTATGACACAGTTAAAACTGTGTTATAAAACAAAATAATACAAACTGCTTTGACAATTTCCTTGTACTCGTAAACGTGAATTCTTTTATAAGGTATATATGCTTTTGTTCCAGATAAAACAAACAACAAACTGTTAACTGGAAACCATTCCTGTCTGGACTCAGAGTGTGAATGAAGTCATTTGATCCAACTGCAAAACACAGGACATTTAGTTTATTTGGAAAAGCAGAATTACTGAATTTAAATCATCTCTATTGTTCTATTGTGCTTACCATCCATCCACACACAGACACATACAGCACTGCCACTCAGTTAACACAACAGAGCCAACTGTATCACAGCATACAGGTGATGCATACACAGTCTAACCAGCATTCCCGTTGGTAACAATTCCACAGACCTATTCTTAATCATCCAATCACTGTTCAACAAACAGGTACTGTGAATGCTTACCAGACCTATGATAGGCACCAGCATGTGGAATAAAGATAAAGAGGGTGGGGAATAGATACAAAGAGTTAAATTCAAAAACGCAGAGAAAGAGAAGTACTGGAAACTTTCAAGAAATCAAAGCAATTCATTTGGACGGAGTTGGACAGAGTGTAAAACAGTGCGCAGGACGTTCAGAACAACAAGTAAACAATATAACATAGATTCACTGTCTGAGAGAGGGAGAAACATAGAAAGAAACACTGTTGGAGGATGGACACATGGCTAAATGAAGTCCAGAAGTAACCAGCCCTGTATATTTTCTGCTGCTCCGCAGCATTCGGGATGCATCATAGGTTACTACAGACTGTGAGTCCTCTCAGTGTCTCTCGTCCACTCACTGCTGACTGGCACCTGGGCTGTTGCCTGGTGAGTTTTATGCAGCTCTGTTGTGTTTTAATAAATCATTTGTGTACAAATCTGGAAAGTGTGAGAGCAGCAAATAATTGAAATGCAGTTCTAGCATCTTAATCACATTGTAAAGCAAAAAGAAAACAAACTTTGTGATATTATGAAATCACAACATGACATTTTGAGCCATAGCCTATTAATTGTGCTATGGAATAACACCTTGATATGTCCATTATGATTATGAAACAAAAATGGTAGAGTTTCAAGAAAAAGTACAAATACCTTGTCGAGATAAGTAGCACTTAACCTTCAGTTATATCTCTCTCTCAGTGCAGGAACAAGAAAAACTTGCTAGACAGGCATGAATCGAGAGAACCATAGGAGAATGTGTTGCTAGTGCCTTTACAATTGAATGAATAATTTCATCCCTCAAACCAAGCAGTTTCAACACCATTGGGCATGTTTGTCTTGCGCTGAAAACAGCTTAGGCTGTTTCCTTCTCTCTTCTGTTCCAAGGTCTCAGTTATTGAGACAATTTTTGTCAGTTTCTGGTCCTCTGCATGGTTGACATTGTAAACAGCATGAATCTGCTCAAACAGTGTTATACAGCATCCTGTGATGGTGCATGAAATCCATTCAACCTACACCCCTCTATCATAATCGTCGTCTCATCCGGTCAGTAGGCAACACATAGCTAAAACATACAGTATTAAATTGCAACACAATTTGATAAAATCACCACAATCAACACAAGTAAAAAATAAATAAATAATTGTACTATATCATTCTAGAGTAAGTTCTACTGCACTTTCTACCAGATATGCAAGACTGTATTGTGGTATATTCCCTCACCTACCCTTGATATCTTGATAAGCGTTTTAGCAGTATCGTGACTCAAGTCTATAGAATGATGTTTTGGAGAATCATTAACATTTAATAGAAAAAAATATAGGTATATTTCTTTCACAGTCACCTGAAGAATTATGGAGTTTCTTCCAATATGCAAAAACTGCTAATACCTTGGTTTTTCCAATCCCTTTCCAAATAAATCATGTGATGCTATGACAGAGTTTGGCCGGTCAATAAATTCAGCACTGAATTGTTTCAACAGGGTATTTCATTCAGGATGCTGGTGACATTATCTTTAGTGGGTATGCTAAAGAATCTCGGGAATTTCTACTTCACCATGTTCTGGTAAGTCAATGCATTGGTTGTCCATGAATAATGTTTTAAAACTTTCAATTGAGAGACAGTTCCTAGACAGTCTACATGTATGTGTTGAAACCTGTGCACTATGGAAGGATTGTAAACATCTAGAGATTTAGAGCAACGTGTCTTGAGTAACAAATCAATGTATTGATCTTTTAACACAGCACACAGGGCTAGGCATGAAATGGAGTTTGCACACTTTTAAATAGAAAGCCTTTTTGTTTTTTTCTTTGTTGACAAGAATTCAATCTGAGAAATCCATGCAATTTTAGCAGGTTGGAATAATGTGCAATAATGACTACAAATCCTGTCTGAATGAAACTAATTTATGCCTTATAAAATAACAAATGTTTACATCAGTATACCAGCAATGTGACTGACTTGTGTTAGATCAGAATTAAACACCCCAACACTATATACTCAAATTAGCAGAATCTGTATGCATACCCGTAAACAGGGTTGGGGAGTAACAGAATACATGTAACGGGATTACGTATTGACAATACAAAATATAAGTAACTGTATTCCACTACAGTTACAATCTAAATAATTGGTAATTAGAATACAGTTACATTCAAAAAGTATTTTTTATTCCTGAAGAGTTTACTTTGCATTTTATTGTCATTTGTTTAATTTAATATTTAGTCCTTTCAAATGTATGTGTATAAATCGATCCAAAGTGCATTTGAACAGCAGTGAAACACTTATGAAGTGTTATGAAGTTGTTAAACTTACAGAAGTAAGTTTGGAGCAGAAGAAACAGAAATAAAGCTTGTGTAAATTGTCAGCTTTACGCTAAGCTAAAATGCTATTTCTAGCTATTTTACATGCACATGTTACCAGGCACGATCATATTTTTTTATCAAGAAAATTCATGTTGGATCATAATTTCTTTTTTCTAGTAAGACCTTTGATATTAGGGCAAAAATCGTATTGTTGTCCTGTAAAAATATCTAAAAATCCTTAAAACAAGATCAATTAGATTCATCTTGTTTTAGAAACAACACTGCATAAGATATTTAGGTTTTTCAGCGAATGTATTTTTAACATGTTTTTTGTCTTACTGTAGTGGCAGAGTTTTTATAGACAAAACAGGTGAAAAAAATCTACCAGTGCTGAAGAAGTAATCCAAAGTATTTAGAATAAATTACTGATCTTGTGTAATCAATGGAAAACATTACAAATTACATTTAACAGCATGTATTCTGTGATCTGTTGTAGAATACATTTCATACAGTGTTGTATGATGAGTTCGGCTGAAACCAGGAGCGGGACGATCTGTCTGTTTGAAGCATAAGATTGATCTGTTCTGAGAGTGCCAGAGAATATTAAAGTTTACAGAGGTTTAGGGATAGTGCTATATGAATCTACTTAATATAGGCTAATGCTGAATATTATGTATAATTATGCTATAGGGGAACATAATCATAATCTCAAATGTCATGTCTGATTTGATTTCAAATCATTAATTATTTAACTGGATAAGCATTCACATCCTTTAAATATGTATTATTGAAAAGAATATTTACATGTAATCAGAGACAATATTGTTCTATAACAATACAATTGTAATTAAAATATTTTACATTTATGTATTCAGTGTCAGTGTGTGAGAGGCATGTGTATCTAACATAAGTCAAGTCAAGTCAAGTCAAGTCAATTTTATTTGTATAGCGCCTTTCACAACACACATCGTTTCAAAGCAGCTTTACAGAAGTTCAGCATTAACAGACGATAAAAATGTAATGTCTATAAAGTCGATAAATCATCATCCTTGTGCAGGGCTCCAAACTGCGACTAAAAATGGTCGCATTTGTGACCAAATAAATTTATTTGCGAGTGTAATTTCTGTCAAGGTCGCCATTGGCGACAGTAAAAATTTACTCCCTTTGATTTTAAAATTTGCATTACATTTCCCGAGATACATTACAAAAGTTTATATCAAAGAAATAGCGGGGAAAACGGAGTTCATTGCAGGAACTAACCATTTCAAAAAAGAGACTGTGAGAAAACACGGTGACAGTAATCAGTAAGCATAAAAAATGCACGTGATCACATAATTGCGAAGAATGCTCCACAGACTACACTGTTAGCACGTGCAGTTTTTCTTGCATGTGAGCTGCGGGACGAAAAGGAATGGAAGGAGTTAAAAATGAAAATATTTGGCGCCTGTTTTCCCCCTATAGGAGCCAGTGGCTCCTTAATTGATTTTTTGTTTGGAGCCTTGTTGTGGAATTAGATAAGATATGATTCTTTATCGTGTTTAAAAATAATTAAATAATAATTGTATTAATAACCCCAGTGAGCAAGCCGAAGGCGACTGTGGCAAGGAACACAAAACTCCAAAAGATGTTGATTAATGGAGAAAAATAACCTTGGGAGAAACCAGACTCACTGTGGGGGCTAATTCCCCTCTGGCTAACATCATGAATAATGTAAATAAGAATTATTTATAGTTAAAAAACATGATTTAAAAAATTATTAAACTTATTAAGTGCTAAGGGTCAGTATTTAGACAGTGATTGTGTTTGAACTGCAAGATTAGTGACCAGTGTCTTTGAAGTCCATCCTTGATTAAATTCCAGAATTTAATCAAGGATTAATCAAGTCCATTTTTTCTTTCTCTCCATTTAGCAGGATTATTAGCTAATATTTCCATTTGGTGTCAGCATTGGCCGATTCTGGGCTGATTTTTAGTCCCATTATATCTCTGATGGAACATTTAGCACTTTTTAAGAGCTATAGGCCTAGCTCAATTTTAAAGGAAAGGAACTGTCTTTAAATTGATAATAATAAAAAAAACTTTCAATCTTAACTTTTCTTGATTCAGGCTAAATTCAAAAAATCATAAACCGAATGGAACCGTGAGTTCAATATCGGAAACTATATAAACAGCTAAACACACAGTGAGCCCAGTTTAAAATCTGTTTGGTCCAACTGCATCTATATTATACAACACAGGCATTTCTTCACAAGGTGATATTAACTATGTGCAGAATGTTTTTCTCACAGACATTGCAAGTCTGTTGTTGGAGTGTGTGTGACTTGGCACAATGGAGTTCATGTTGATGTTATGGCAATGGCCACCCCTGAAACCGTGATGCGAGCATCGCCTTGACTGCACAAAACTCTTCCACTTCATGAGAAAGTGGCAGTCTCGTGGCACTTTTACTGTTTTACATGTGTAATGGCCTTAATACTTACTGTACACTGCACCCATCAAAACTCCACCCCTTGTTAGTGCCTCATTCACTTCTATCATCCACCCCAATATGTGATTTTTGGAACAACAAAATATTGGCACCCATTCCCTTGCATTGTATGCACCAACAGAGCTGAGATGTTCTTTTAAAAATAGTCATTTGTGTTGAGCAGAAGAAAAAGTCATACACATCTGGGATGAAGTGTTAAAGTAAATGATGAGAGAATTTTCATTTTTGGGTGAACTATCACTTAAAATTATTAAATTGGAACAAATTTTTGTATCTTTTTCTAGGTGATCTGGTGTTTTCTGTATGCTGTGTTCACACATCATTATGTGGCAGGTGCAGTCGTGGACTTATTTGTGGAGGTGAACAGTGTATTCCTACATGCACCTTTATTGCTCAACTGCTAGAGTGGCCCACAGTTCCTTGATCTACTCGATTAATAAAATATTTAATTTGGTAACCTATGTGTAACCTTCCGGCTTGGAACACAGTTTTACCTCACCTGGTACATCATAAACAACTACTCATCATTAGACCACGGCTTCCTCTTCCTGGTAACTATGGTCCTAATGAACATAAATGATTCTCATTTATTTCTACAGCCTCCTACTATCCGACTTCTTCAGCAAGCGGTGACATGAAAACAGTGTTCATAAATTTGCAGAGGACTAAACCAACAATGCTTAAAGAGATGGTTCACCCAAAAATTTAAATTCACTCATTATTTACTCACCCTCATGCCATCACAGATGTGTATGACTTACTTCTGCTAAACACAAAGATTTTTAGAAGAATATCTCAGTTCTTGTAAGTCAATGGTGACCAAAATGAAGCTCCAAAAATGCACACAAAAATAATCCATAAGACTCTGGAGGTTAAATCCATATTTTCTAAAGCAATATGATAGGCGTGGGTAAAAAAAGATCAATATTTAAAATCATTTTTTTTACTATGAATTCTCCTCCCTGACCAGTAGTTATGCAAAAAGAATACAAATTGCAAAAACCTAAAGAGGGCAGTAAAAGTCCAAATTGTTATGGATTGCTTTTTACTGCCTTTATGTGCTTTGGGAGTGTCAAAATTTTGGCACCCATTCACTTGTGTGGGTTTACAGTGCTGAAATATTCTTCTAAATATATTAATGTGTTCTGCTGAAGAAAGAAGGTCATACACATCTGGGGTGGAATGAGGGTGAGAAGACTAAATGAGAGAACTTTCATTTTGGGGTAAACTATACCTTTAAGGGCAGATGTTTGATCTATAATCCATCAAATGCATAGACCACATTTCAGTGACTGTTAAACAGGTTATTGTGGAACAAGCAAACCTCAACAGAGGGAAAACCTTATTAAAAATCAACAGATACACCCAGAGACAGCCTTGTACTTTCTGTACAGTGCCAATCCTTCTAAGCAGGGAATTGAAATTAAAATCAATCCATCGCTTAAATAACCTTGGCAGTTTGCCATATGCTTGTCACATTTGCACAAAATTTTATTAAAATGGATACCAGTAAACTGATCCAAAGCACCTGCCAAACACATCACAAACACGCCACCTTATAATAGGTTAGGTTGTCTAAGGGCATGGATGCAGCGTCACTCACACACAACAGTTTTCAGTTTCAGACACCATTGTAGAAATTCACTAAATCAGACAGAAATTATTAATTTAATCCAAGACTGAAAGTGTCCAATAGCTGGGTGGTTACAGAAATTAAGCATATAACAAAACTAAGGTAACCGAAGTGAAAACTGTATTTTGTGTTCAAATATAGGTATTTATTGAGGCAAAAACGTTATCCAACAACAATATCACCCACATGAAAAACGAAATGCCCCCTTAAACTTAATAGCTGATTGTACCATCTTTAGAAGCAACAACTGCAACCAAATGCTTCTGATAATTGGAGATCAGGCTTTCACAGCACTGCAGTCAAATATAGGTATTTATTGAGGCAAAAACGTTATCCAACAACAATATCACCCACAAGCTCTTCTTTAGGATTTTCTTGTTCCCTCAATTATTGCAAGTTGCGCTGGCACAGCAAAGCATCCCCACCATATGCATGTTCTTTTTGTGGAATTCTGTGTTTTATTTACACCAGATGTAGCAAGACCCCTGTCTTCCAAACAGTTCCACTTTAGACTCATCGGTCAACAGAAACATTCTCCCAAAATCATTGAGGATTATCAAGGTTGTTCTTCTGGATTAGCAGTGGTTTTTGCCTTGCCACTCTTCCATGGATGGCATTTTTGCCAAAAATTAGAATGTGGAAGTCAAAGTGGAGATAAATTGTTAAAAATGAACTTAAGTCAAGTCAGGCTTCCTAAGCAATCAATTGGCCCAGTTGCTAGGGTGGGTAGAGTTACATTGGGTTAACTTACTCTTGATTGCTATAATGCGTGGTTCTCACTCTAGGTGGGGCACATGGTGAGTTGTGTGTGGATGTCACAAGATCTAGATCTCTGACGTAACACACTCAAGCTATGTGGTAAAATGTGCGGATTGACGGTCTCAAACACGGAGGCAACTGAGATACCTCCTCCACCCACCCGGAATGGGGGGAGGGGGTAGATAAATAAATAAACGGATCAAAATACCTTTTTTCTCACCCAAAACTATCATATTGCTTCAGAAGATATGGATTTAATTACTGGAGTCATTTGGATTACATTTTATGAAGACTGTGCTTTTTTGGAGCTTCAAAGTTTTGGCCACCATTCACTTGCACTGTGTAGACCTACAGAGCCAAGATATTATTCTAAAAATATTCTTAATTTGTGTTATTTGCAGAAGATCAAACACATTTGAGATGGCAAGAGGGTAATTTCTAAATTTAAATGATAAAAACATGACTGTGAAACAAACGAGAACACAAATGTTTCCAAACAAATGCTGATTCTCAAACCTTATTTTCATTTCCTGGTTGTAACAAAAAATATGAAGCCACAAAAACATAGTTTTAACAAACATTTATTCTTCTGTACATCTGAGCAAGAGCACTTTAGATTATACCGATCTGTAAAAGAAAAAAAAAAATACAAAATGAAGTATTGAGCACAGATGAGAACATAGATGTGTTCTACAATAAAAAGCAAAGCTTCAGTGGTTCCTTTGAATACATCACAATCATTCAGGCAGAAAGTAATTTACATCATTTGCAGAGATTAACAGATGTCCAAAATCACTAAACACTAATTTACCTTGTTTGCAACATCCAAGGCATCATAATCCGGTGCAAGACGAACGTATGCCTTCTTTTCGCCATCAGGCCTGCAGGAAGGAATAAAACATTCCGAAATTCACATACCACTTTATCAAAGAAATCTAATTTTGTGTGTGAATCTAATCTATTTTTTCCCTGTGCATCAGTGGTTCCTTTGAAGACATCACATTTCAGAGTAATAATTATTTTTACATCATTACACAGGACTGTTTCTCTTCCAGTGGACAGATTATCCAACACATCATCCTAGCAGAACTCATTGGCCAGAAATGTACTGACTTCGAACCAAAACATACCTGATCAGTGTGTTGACTTTAGCCACATCAATATCATACAGTTTCTTGACAGCGTGTTTAATCTGATGCTTATTGGCTTTGACATCAACAATGAACACAAGAGTGTTGTTGTCCTCAATCTTCTTCATGGCGGACTCAGTGGTCAGAGGGAATTTGATGATGGCATAATGGTCCAACCTAGCAGAATGTAAGGGATATCACTTTAAACATCATGCAACAGCTGACAACATTCAGCAACACGTCAAAATGTTAAAATTCAAATATGGATGCATCAGTAATAAAAAAAACTGAAATCACATAATGTCATGCTTTGATCGCAATTCCCATCATTTGCATCCATAATGTAACAAACATCTAGAGATAATTCCCTGTCAGCCAGAGAAAGACAGAACTGTAATAACTGAAAGGCACAAATTTACCCTCATACAGATATCCTTAAAACACCAAATGCATTATGTGTTATGACTTTAAGGAGCCAGTCACTAATACAACAACAATGTGCCATTCTCACTTGTTTCTGCGTGGAGCGCTCTTCCTAGGGTACTTAGGCTGTCTCCTCAGACGCAGGGTCTTAGGCCGGCGGAAGGTTGGGGTGGTCCTGATCTTCTTCTTCTTCTGGCTGTGGACACCCTTCAGCACAGCCTTCTTGGCCTTCAGGGCCTTGGACTTGGCCTCAGTCTTAGCCGGGACAGCTGTGGAAAAGTTTAAACCATTCATTGCCCTTATTTCAACAATCTAGTCTGTATGGCACCATAAAGGAGTCGGATGAGAACAACCTCAAAGCACTTCTACATCTACATTTTAAGAATCTTTACAGGTTTATTTAGTGGTTAAAATACAAAGTGTACAAAACCCGTGTCAGCAGAGAATAAAAGAAGTCTACAACGGTGTCAACGCAAGTGTTTTTCCTTAAGTGAACAGGAACAGTTTGCGTTTATGAATGTTTACATTCAACAGAAGCATTAAAACATGTGCTAAACCTCCAAAACAACAATGTACAGTTTGTCCAATGTAGGGTACATGTGTAAAAAAATATCTAATCCAACTCTAACTATGCATGGGTAAAGTAGTTATATTGATAGCCACGTGTGTGTACTAGCTAGCGTTGACAAGCTAAACAATGTGCCATTCGGTTACTTATTTTTTTCGGGATAATTCAGTTGGAATAGCCGTACACAATTCAACTTATTAAATTATTTAATAATTTGGTGTTAACACACGGAAACGGCGACATAGTGGTTATCTTAGGAGCTAAAGTCTGTCGTGAATATGACGGTGGACGTTCCACTCCGGCACTTGATGAAATTAAAATACGTTATGTCGTCCCAGACACCCATTTGCACAGTTTGGAACAACTATAACTACATCGGCTACTTTAAATCGAGATTACAGGTATATGTAATTACAATAACCTCTCATTTAGAGTATAAAATATATGAACACAACGCACCTTCCTTCTTCACCTTCGGGGCCATGTTGGGAAAGGAAGACTGAGCGGGGTTTCCTTAGTATTTCGCAGGGGTTCACGCACGCAGTTATCGCGAGAACATCGCTGGAGCGTTCAATTGTGCACCGTTAATACCGAGCGCTGCCACTGGAGGCATAAGGCTACAGTAACCTAAATACGCTGGGCACAGTAACGCAGAGTGAGAGTGATCATATCTTATCATTTGACGTCGTTGTTGGAATGTTTCATTATTAGCTGTAAAAGATAATCTGATAGGCTACAAAAGGATATTTGCCTGAACAACACAAAATGTGTCGATGAACTAATAATTAAAAATGAATGTCAAATCTTGAGTGGCTACTTGAAGAATCTAACAAAAAGCCATTTTGACTTAGAGGTAAGTTAATTAATCTTTTTTTTTTTTTGTAAGAGTTGCCTATTCAATTACCAATATTCTTACTTTTTTAATATTGCTATTAACCCTATTTAGCCTACTATTTCGTCAGTGTATTCTTTTTGTTGCTTGTGCAATTTAGATTTGCACAAGCAACACTAATTTAATATTAAATTCTGCGTTTATTCATATACAAATCACTGGATAGAATGATTATGTGGTTGCATTTTTATCAGTGTGATCTTAAAGCTCTCACATGATGAACAAGTGATGAACTCCCTAATAATTTAATCGATTTACAGCTCTAATATATATATATATATATATATATATATATATATATATATATATATATATATATATATATATATATATATATATATATATATATATATATATGTATGTATATGTATACACTGGTGGCCAAATGTTTGGAATAATGTGCAGATTTTGATCTTTTGGGAGGAAATTGTTACTTTAATTTACCAAAGTGGTATTCAGCTGATCACAAAGTATAGTCAGGACATTACTGATGTAAAAAAAAAAAACCCTGCATTGCTAATTTGGTACTAGAAAATCACTTGTCATATCAACACAGTTGAAAGCTATTTGGTTCATTAAGTTAAGCTTTAAATTGTCTTTGTGTTTGTTTTTGAGTTGCCACAGTATGCAATAGACTGGTTTCTCTTAAACAGTTTTCTCTAGAAACTCAACAGTCAATCATTGTTTTGAGGAATGAAGGCTTGAAATTGCCAAAAAACCTGAAGATTTCATACAAAAGTGTACACTACAATCTTCAAAAACAAAGGACAACTGGCTATAACAAGGACAGAAAGAGACATGGAAGGTAATATGAACAACTAAACATGACAATAAGTACATCAGAGTCTCTAGTTTGAGAAATAGATGCCTCACATGTCCTCAGCTGACAGCATCATTTAATTCTACCCGCTCAACACCAGTTTCATGTACAACAGTAAAGAGAAGACTCTGGGGTGCAGGCCTTATGGGAAGAATGGCAAAGAAAAAGACACTTTTGTAATAGAAAAACAAAAAGAAAATGTTGGAGTGGGCAAAGAAACACAGACACTGGACAACAGATAATTGCAAAAGAGTGTTATGAATCATAACCCCTTTGAGCTTTTGTGGGATCAGCTGGACTGTAAAGGTGTGTGAGAAGTTCCTGACAAGACAGCCACATCTATGGGCAAGTGCTATTCAAGTGTGGGGTGTAATGTCACCTGAGTATCTGGATAAACTGACAGATAGAATGCCAATGATCTGCCAAGCTGTCATTGCTGCACGTGGAGAATATTTTGATGAGAACACTTAGAAGTAGTTTAAGATGTTCTGATTTATTTTTTCAAGTTGTAATAGTAATTTTTCACATTATTAATGTACTAATTATACTTTGTGATCAGTTGAATGCCACTTTAGAGCAAAATCTGCACATTATTCCAAACTTTTGATAGACAGTGTATGTGTGTGTGTGTGCATATATGTATATGTATATATACACACACACGATCAGCCACAACATTAAAACCACCTGCCTATTATTGTGTAGGTCCCCCCTCGTGCTGCCAAACCAGCACCAACCTGCATCTCAGAATAGCATTCTATTCTTCTGACCACAATTGCACAGAGCGGTTATCTGAGTTACTGTAGACTTTGTCAGTTCAAACCAGTCTGGCCATTCTCTGTTGACCTCGCTCATCAACAAGGCGTTTCCATCCACAGAACTTCCGCTCACTGGATGTTTTTTTGTTTTTGGCACCATTCGGATTAAACTCTAGAGACTGTTGTGTGTGAAAATCCCAGGAAATCAGCAGTTACAAAAATACTTATACCAGCCCATCTGGCACCAACAATCATGCCACAGCCCAAATCACTGAGATCTAATTTTTTTCCCCCATTCTGATGGTTGATTTGAACATTAACTGAAGCACCTGACCCACACCTCCATGATTTTATGCAATGCTGCCACATGATTGGCTGATTAGATAATCGCATGGATGATTGTGGGTGCCAGACATGCTGGTTTAAGTATTTCTGTAACTGCTGATCTTTGCGAGAGCTCGTCAATGCTTTGATAATAGTCATTCATTAATACATAGGTGCTGTTTATTTGTTTAGAGTTGCTGTCTGCTATTTAAATAGAAAATAGAAGCAATAATGTTTCTTTCCCCTGACTATTTAAAAAGTTACACAGTTAATTCGTTAAGCTATTATGGACCAGTTCGAGCTGACAACACCGCATGGACCACAAGAGACTACAGAAGCCTACATGTGTAGATACATTCCACCTAAAAAACTTAATATCCAATATTAATACTATTTTTAGTTCGATATGCTGTTTTTAGTAAACTGTGAGTGAGAGACATACTCTGGGTGACTTGACTCAATGAAGGTCTTGAGTTTAAGTTTTTAACCACGATGAAACCGCAATGCGAGCGCCCTCTAGCTGCACAAACGCCACACGCAATATTACCAGGTGTCAGGTCCCAAGTTGTGTGAAACTGCCTTGTTTAGTTTCTAGTACATTGGATACATAGCGTCTTATGTTTTCGCCGTGCCCACCACCTCGGTAGTCGATGTTATACAGTAGTCTCAATAGAAACATTTAAGCGTATTGGTTGACCGATGAGTGTGTGTTTGCTTGAACACAGTGAAACAACTCTGGCTACTTCTACGACTTCAGGGGCTAAAACTGCGTTCACACTGCTAGCTTCTTTGTCGTTGCATGTCTAAATAGTCTAAACAGCACTGTTTCATTACAAATAATATTAATAAAATATTAATATCACGTAAGCTCTACCATCTTTTCTCATATTGTCTGTCGCTCCCAAAAGTCGCTCTTCATTTGCATAAAGTTAAAAATGTCTCAAAATTGCGTGTCTCTGGATACGCCCACATCCGGTCGCCAAGGGTCACTGTCGCTCATGGTACCAGAAGTTGCCAGCTCTCATTGAAAGTGAATGAGATGAGGTTGTTTTGTCGCTGCGTGTCGCTGGCAGTGTGAACGGAGATGCATGCAGACAGAGATGTGCTCATTAATTTCTGTTTTATTTTTTTCATTGCATTACAAATGTCACTGAGTCAGCTGGACTTGGGGAAAAAAAGTCCCAAAGGCTCGAGTCAGTGTAAAAATGTCCAAGTCCATTAAAATTGGACTCGTGACTCAGGTCTGAATCCAAACTCGAGTATCCAAACTCGAGTATCCCAACTCTATTAAAAGTATTGAACACACTTAAAAACATTTTCCCATTATCTATATGAAACCATTCTGATTCTACTTGAGTTTGGGAGATGGGATTGTTTGTTTCTAGCTATCATTGTGATACTCGATGCAAGACAGAGGGTTGTTTGCTCCACGGCTCGCTCTCTCTTTCCTAACATTTGTCCCACATAGGTGCAGGGACCTCTTCGTAACAGTCCGCATATATATTGAAATTTGAAATTTATTTGAAGGATAGCCCCTTGAGATGTACCATCTCGTTTTTGAGGGGCTATATTTGATTTGGCACAAGTTTTACGCCGGATGCCCTTCCTGATGCAACCCCCAGTGGCTGGGGGACTCTCACTCACAATAAAGAGTCTCCAATTCACTTAACCTGCATGTTTGAGCCGGGACTCGAACCCAGGACCTTCTTGCTGGGAGTGCTAACCACTGAAATTATGGTTCACTAAAGTAATACATGAAATGTATAATTTGTGTCATATTGTCATCCTAAGGGGAGAGTGTGAGACTTCTTTCTACGGGTCGCATCACTTCCATTTGAAATGGCCATTTTATCTCAGCTAGAGGAACAATTCTAGACAAGTTGGTGACATTGTCTGTAAGTTCTTTAATATGCACAAAATGTGATTCTAAAAGCTCTGCTTTCTCCATAGTCTTAACACCTTAACATACTTGTTAACATACAAGATTGACCTCTTTATAATTTTTTTTCACTCAATAGAAAACCCAAATAATTGTGATAATGATTTCAAGACCTTTAAGAAGAGGCATTCGAGTCGTTGTGATTAACTGACTGAAAGTATACTGTATAATCAATGCTCTGATGGATATGATCAAAGAGGAATAGAAAAACATTACACTGGACAGATTTTGGGATGATGACTGTTTACAGGATTTGACGCAATGGGATGTCTATATGTCACTGCTCAGGACAAAATTAACCAAGATTCTGTCAACAACATTCAGACATCAGAAAGTAACACTACTTCATTGGTTCTCATTTGTTACTCCTACTCTTGATGTGAACCTTAACAAACAACATAAAAATATATTCCCATATACAGGCAAATATAATAACAATTTTAATTATATTTGCCTGTATATGGGAATACATAACGTAGTTTTTATGAATCTTGGTTCATTTTGTCCCGAGCAGTGACTTATAGACATCCTATTGCCAGTCTATTATTATTGTCAAATTTATTGTATGATTTGTAAATCTGTCTAAAAGTACCTGTAGACGTTTACTAATCACATCTGGTCTACATAAAGTGGCACAAATCCTTGTAATTTGATTGTAATGAATGGGTTTGTGATGCTTTTGCCTCCAGATTTCATTTTTGTTTTCAAAACAGCATTGTTTATGAGCGGACTACTTAAAGAGGTCACATTATAATTTTCTTAAATGCCCTCCAGCCAATTTGCACTGGGACTTTAGTAAATGGCCCTTGTTATTGATTGCATCATGAGTTTCTTTGAATAATATGATACTTATGCCAGCAACCCATGACCACAGGCTCGGCTGCCGGCTGCAAGAACAAAGATTCCCACTGTGAGCTAAATGGAAGGATTGTTAGACGTTAATGGAAGAGAAGTATCATTGAAGAACAACTGAACTATTGCAAAGCAACAATTATTTTCAATTATAGAATGTGTTCAGCTCATTTCAAGTAAAATCTAAATAGTTAGTATTAATCTAGAGAGCATTAAATTGGCTGACTGTGGTAAATGATTGCAATTTTTTCTTCCACTGAATCCTCGTAGGCATCAGTGGCATTAATAAATTCTGATAAATGTCACATGGAAAGGTGCGTAGTGGAGCCTATTAAACCAGATCTCAAAATCACTGCTGTCTTGATCGAATAATCAAAAGTCTGGACACAAATAAAAACACTTGAATCAGTGGAGTTTAATTTTTAACAACTGATTTAAAGAAATGAAATGGATCTCAGCAGAGAAATATGGTAAACAAAGTTTAGAGCTCATTTCCAGAACTTGAGACATGATGCAGCCTCTGCTAAACACACGATCAGGCCTGAAACACTCCTCAGAACTCAACGCCACAATATGGAAGATTCAATATACTGGAAGGAGAAAAAATAATGTCAGTAATATGTTGTGTGTGAAAATATTGTCACCGAATAAGGATACATGGGTAAATGGAGAAAGTTCAGCAAAACACTGAAAAAAAAAAAAAAAAAAACATATGTGCAAACAAACACCTCAGAATCTGGCCCAGTGAAGATACATTCAAATACACACTCAAACAACCCCTCATTGAAAAAGCATACAAGCTGGTCAGAGGTTTCAATATTTAGGACAACAGTTCAGTATTTTGTATAAGATCAGTTATATTTGATATTTAACTTGGCACTTTCAAAAGAGCTCATCTGTTTCAAACTAAAGAACCACTAAATAATCAGCGTAGCAGACCTTAAAAACATGGCTTGACACAAGGCATTCATAAACAATGGCTCATTCTTCAAGTACTGATGGATGTCACCAAAACATCACTTTCTTGGTTCTTACTTTTACAAACTTACACAATAGAGATAGTTCTGGGTTTCAGGGTACAGAGTAAACACATGACATTCCTTACTCTTTTATTAGTCACATAATCGGTTTTTGTGTAAATGTAATTGCTAAATAGCTACATAAATGCTGTTTTCTTATTAGTGCTCCGATCTTAGAGCCTTAAAGTGTTGTGTAACAGCTCAACAGAACAAAAGATTTAGAATCATTACAGTGCTATGGTTCATAATGAAATAGGGTTATATTTTAATGTTTAAGCCAGATACAAAAAGAAAAGCTCTCTGTTGGCAAAGCCTGTGTTGACCTGAACTAAAGATCTTATGGTGAATAAAAAAAATTAAAAAAATACCAACTCCCATCAGCAATCATGCAACGTAATGTTTTAAGCCTTTCCTCTTAATCGTTCTCATTAAAAAAAATGAAAATGGAAAAAAAGGGGTGCACCGTGCACATAATTTTTAAAAGAAAGAAAACCCTTCTGACAAACTTTAATTTTAGGTCCATTTCCTAAATCCGTTTGTCGTCACCACATTTCAAGTGTTTGTCTTTGTTTCAGTAGCTCTGAATGACTGCTATTCCTGAAAAGAAACACTTCTTGCAGCAGAAGTGAGCAATGAGGACAGCAAAGGATGGAGGCTGAGAAATGTAATGTGGATGGATTGAGTTTTGCATGAGTAGCTTGATCACAACCCTCCTCCCCACTCCTATCGGTCCATCTCATCTAAGAGAGGGGTGGCATCTCCAGCAATGGACATGGGCGTGCTCTCGATCATGGGGCTGGGCGAAGGTCGGGGCGTCATGCGAGGCGTCTTTTGCTTCCGCCGTTCTGCTTCTTTCTCCTGTAGCCACTGTTCGGCCATCTTTCCCCAATCCACGGCAGTGTGGGAACTTGTCCTGCAGGTAATGAGCATAGACCAAGGTTAAATTGAGCAAATGATACAAGCTTTAATTACCTCAGAAAACAAGACTCCTCTGAAAACAGTTTAGCACAGATCGAGCTTTGTCCTGCTTTAAGAGACAACAGAATAAAGTACCTCTGTGTTCAAGAAGTACAAAAGCACAAAGGTAGAGTTCAAGATGTTCAAAGTGTGAGCTCTCCATTCTTTGCAGTTCACTACAGTAAAGTGCACTCACTTGGGCTGTGGCGTCCGGACCCTGGATGAAGAGGACGACGGAGTGGAGGAAGAATGCTGATGGTGTCCGTGCGAGGACTGTGGGGTGCTGCTGGGATACTGGGGCGTGGTCATGGCCTGCTGCTGGCCAGGTGTGGTGTAAGAGTAGTTGGGTGTCATCATAGGTGTCGCCATAGGCTGCTGGGGCGTTGCAAACACCTGTCAACCAAGATGGAAGAAAAGGAAACACATAGAATATAAATACTAGAATGCTGGTTCAGAGCAACCAGTCATGCTTCATGCTAATGATCTTGTTACAGGTTTCCTCACACCTTTCGACTTTTCCACTTGTTTATTAGGACTTCTCAAAATAATTTTACACGGTTTGCACTCACAAAGAGCAATTTCTAGCTGATGAAATATTTTAGATAAGAGCATAACTAGAAAAAAGTATTTTCAGTATAGATATTTTCATGACTTCAGATTTGATTACCGTATTTCCCAGAAATAAAGCACTACAAGTCGCACCGGGACAAAAACATGTTTTAGAGAGAGAAAATATACATACATACATACATATATATATATATATACACTGAGATATATATATATCTCAGTATATTTTGCACTGACAGAGGGTGCATGCGGCATGCACTACGACCTGGGATGCAATATACTAATAAGTTTCACAGATTTTTACTAGGAGTGTGACGAAAGGTCATTTTGTGGGCATGTGAGGAGTTGCGTTTGACAGCAGACTCAAGTTTTTTAGAACAATAATGTTATGATGGACAAAGTATTTAAACTGGTAGCAAATGGTGGCAACTTTAAAACACTTCTGCTGTCTCCATGTCTGATGTTTTCATCTGTTTTGGTGCATGCGTGTTTGACAAGCCGGCATCAGTTACGTATAAATTATAAGTCGCAAGACTCATATTCTAAAAAATACGGTAATCACTTTTCAGGTTGGATTTCAAAAAATGTATATTTCTGGATTTTTCCAGGTCTTCCATGAACTTTGGAACCATGTTGTTAGGCTGGTACTTTCTCTCATAGCAGATGTTTTGAATGAATGCTGGTTTGAGCTTTCGTACGTGATAAGCACTGCTGCTGCCGCCGCCTCCTGCGCTGCTGCCTCCACTGTAGCCATACTGACTGGAGGCCCACTGTGCTGGTGTTGTATTAGGGTTCTGACCCTGCCCAGTCACCGCTGCAATAGCGTTGAACATCTGTGAAGTCATGTTTCGTGGGAGAGCGTTGACTGCACGAGTCAGGTCTAAGAGAGGCAGAGAATGGTTAGTCAAATGGAATAGTGTTTTAAAATGTGTCAACTACATTTCTGAAGAGGTTATTTGGGAAGCTTCAGAAATCCATGCTGTGTGCAGGGGAGACATCAGCATGTCTGACCTACCCGCAATGTTGATGTTGGCAGGTGTGGCGTTCACTGAAGCGGGTGTTCGTGTTCTGCTGCTGGTTGGCGTGATGCCTGTTATAGGGAGACAACAAAAAATTAGTCCAGAACATAAAGGAATAGTTCACCCAAAAATTTAAATTCTCATCATTTACTCACCCTCATGCCATCCCAGATGTATAAGACTTTCTTCAGCAGAACACAAATGAAGATTTTTAGAAGAATATCTCAGCTCTGTAGGTCCATGAAAGTGAATGATGATCAGACCTTTGTAGCTCCAAAAATCTCAGTTAACATAGAAGTAATCCATAAGACTCGTGTTTAAATCCATATCTTCAGAAGCAATATAATAGGTGTATGAGAGAAACGTATTTTTTTTAATTCTAAATATCTACTTTCACTTTTCCATCTGAAAGTCACATGTTGTTCCTGTTTACTACTATCACATTTCAAAGTGAATGTTTAAGTGGAGATTTAGAGTAAAAAAAGGACTTACATTTTATCAGTTTCTCACCCACACCTATTTTATTGCCTCTGAAGATATGGATTTAACCAGTGGAGTCTTATGGATTACTTTTATGATTATTGGAGCTAAAAAAGGTATGATCACCATTCACTTGCATTGTATGGACCTACAGAACTGAGATACTTTTCAAAAATCTCTGTGTTCTACTGAAGAAAGCCATACACATCTGGGATGGCATGAAGGTGAGTACATTATGAGATAACTGTCATTTTTAGGTAAACTATCCCTTTAACGTAAACATTGCAAAGCTGAGAAACACTAACCTGGCACAGGATCTTGATAGTGGTCCTTGAACCAGCGGAAGAGACCATTGACTGTAGGGAATATCTGAGAACGATACCTAAAGCCATCAGGAGTGATGGTTACATATTCTATCCTACAAAAAAAGAGAAGGTTACAAACACATTTATTTACTGTTACAAGCAATGGACTTTTGCACTGCGTTTGGCACAGTTAAAAAACCAAACCTTATTCTTGTAAATTGTATGAACAATTTAATGTCAGGGTAGTGTGTTTTTACCTTGGCTTCCCTCTAGGCTGGTAACCTAGTAAAAATTTTCCTGGCAGGTCTCTACAAGCCGAAACATAGTAGGGTATGAATGTTGGCTTTTCCTTCTTGCTCCTTATGAGGAACTCCTCCATTTTCTGTGAAAAAACAACAACTTTTTTTTGCTTATCAAAGAACTACCAAAGAAACCTCATTCTGTTCCCTGCTGGAACAACCTCAGAGTTGGGGAACATTGTCAGAGCAGAAGGAATCTTCCTTCTCAGGACAATGCTCCATTCCACACAGCCAGGTCCATCAAGACCCTGTCACTGTCTCCGGACTTGATCCCCATTGAAAACTTCTGGAATGTGATCAAGAGGAAGATGGATGGCCACAAGCCATCAAACAAAGCCTAGCTGCTCTAATTTTTGCACCAGGAGTGGCATAAAGTCACCCAACAGCAATGTGAAAGACTGGTAGAGAGAGAATGCCAAGACGCATGAAAGCTGTGATTGAAAATCAGGTTTATTCCAACAAATATTGATTTCTGAACACTTCCTAAGTTAAAACATTAGTATTGTGTTACATTATTTGAGGTCTGAAAACACTGCATATTTTTTGTTATTCTGATCAGAATTATCAGAATTTTTTTGCAGATAAATGCCCTAAATGACAATATTTTTATTTTTAACTTAGGATAAATGTTGTTAGTACTTTATAGAATAACACAAAAATGTTAATTTTACTCAAAAATATACCTATTATAGTAAATCCAGAGAAACTGATAATTATGCAGTGGTCTCTTCATTTTTTCTAGAGCTTTATTTTCTAGTGAAAACACCATATTTAATTTGACACACACAAAAGAAGTTGTGAGAGTTAGGCAGTTAGAGTCAGTTCAATGTATTGACAGCAAAAAAAAAAATATGAAAGTGTCTTTCAAAAATCTTCAGCGTCCAAAAAATTTGGAAAACATGGGTTGTGTAAATTACGTGACCTAATACTGTGACACCCTTTTAACAGATTGTACCCTTTCTGTCCATTACAGCCTTGTTTTCATAAAATAAATATGATGTCTATACTGACTGAAGTCCATTTGGATGGTATATGCTTAAGCCAAGAAATGCCTGAGAGAATGCACATCCAAGATCATCAGCTCTAAATACGTTCTGAGATTTTTAGGACCTCATGAATTCCATGACGCATTCATAATATGTAGGGGCCATAATATCCACAACATCGGGTTTAGACCAAGATGAAAAGAACAGAATTAGTGCAGATCCTCAGAATAATTACATACCTTCCTGTCACCGCCATTGCACTCATGGAAGTACTTGTGACCAAGCAGATCTCGTGCAAATGCAGCCATGGGCTGAATAAATCTGGCCGTGATTTCATCCAGATCCTCAAACTCCTGCAGACATCACAACAGTTAGATTTCAGATATTCCAATTATATGTGTGAGATAGTCTTTTGCTAAAGTGACAGCTCACCTCATTATTGATCCAGAGAGTATGCCCAAGGCTGAAGGCATTCTCTTTGCCCTCCTCACGCACATCCACATGCTGATAGATCCCATCAGCCACCTTCCATGTGACCGTCAGGTGGTTCTCCCCTTTACTGCTAGGTCGAATAACCACATCACCCTGGTCCATAGATTCCATCATCTTCTCCGCTTGTTTGAAGTTGATGTTATGGAAGGACGGGTGAGCGATCACACGCTTAATGTAAGCTACAGACAAAATGGTTGACAAGGTAAGTGAATGATACTTGTGTCATGTGATTAAAGTGACAAAGAACTGCATTGAAAGGAGTTGAAACTGACTTGTTCTCTGTTGTTTCTTCTTATGCTCCTCATCCTGTTTAACATCATCAGTCTCATTGTCAAAGTCATAGTAGGTGTCTTTGGGAAGCTTCCACTCATTGTTCTTGTCGCTTAGATCGGATGTCCTGCAGGTGAGGTCCACATTGAACTTCTCAATGTCTATCTTCATGATGCGGCAGTGCACAGTCATGCCAACCTAAAAGTGGAGAAACTAACATAAATCAGTCATCCCACAGTAGATAAGTGTGCCAGACAGCAATATATTTTATAAAGCCACATAAACTTGAACCTGCAGAAATGTCTTAATATAATAGATTTAAGAAGTCATCTAGCAATTCAATCGCATATTATATGGACAATACCCTTGGAGCACCCTGAAGATAAGTGCCATGCTTCAGGGTAATATGATGAAGGCTCATTCCTTGTGAGGATCAAACTAGCAACCTTTCAGTAAGGTTACTTTTTTTATACATATCAATGGTAGTGTATCAAACAAAACAATATCAGATTAGCTCACCTTGACCCTCTCCTCAGGGTGCTTGACTACCTTGTCACTGAGAAACTTGGTTGGAATGAAGCCCATGACGGCGTTATCTAATCTGGTTCTCACACCAATGGCTTGACCAGGGCAGGAGCCACTGTCAAAGTGATTCCACACCTGAGAAATACAAAACAACAGTACCATTACGTGAGCATTTTGCTTATGAGTAAAAGCAAATATACCCATGTTGCCATTGCTTTTGATGGTATCAGAAAAGACAGATTCCCACCTCACTGAGCTCAGGGAAGTTATCCTGCTGGCAAAAAGGACACTGCCAGAGTCCGGTTTCATCATTACGGATGGCCTGGTCATAACTCTCACCTTGTGGCCGTCTGTGAGCGATGCCAGTCACCACACAGATGATCAGTTTACCTACACATGCACAGAAAATTATTAAGCTCAAATGTCAGAGGAGCACCACATATATCACAGCCACTTTGAAATATTCCAAGGATATTTCACCCAAAGATGTATATGAATTTCTTTATTCTGCAGAATAAAAATAAAGATTTTAAGAAAAATATTTCAGCTCTGTAGGTCCATACAATGCAAGTGAATGGTGACCAAAACTTTGAAGCTCCAAAGAGCACATAAAGGCAGCATAAAAGTAGTCCATATGACTCCAGTGGATTAATCCGTGTCTTCTGAAGCGATCCAATCAATTTTTGGATGGGAACGGACCAAAATATAACTTCTCCATTATAAATGTTGACAGCAAACTCTATGCATAATCGTGATTTCAGTCATGATTGCTAGAGATGTAGAGTGAAAGTAATATTTCGGTCTGTTCTCACCCAAACCAAATAGATCAGTTTTGAATACTTGAATTTAACAACTGGAGTTGCATTGATTACTTTTATGCTGCCTTTAAGTGATTTTTGGAGGTTCAAAGTTCTGGACACCATTCACTTGCATTGTATGGACCAACTGAGCTGAAATATTCTTCTAAAAATCTTCATTCGAGCTCAGCAGAAGAAAGAAAGTCATACACATCTGGCATGGCATGAGGGTAAGTAAATTATGAGAATTTTCATTTTTGGGTGAACTACTCATTTACCCCTCCAGAATTTAAACAGTCTTAAAACATCTTACATATTAATCAGGACTAAATGATGCAAGTGATCAAGTAGTATTTACCGATATAGAAGGTCTCAGGTGTCTCCTTGGTGAGCAGGTTGAAGACCTCCTCAGTGTTAGGCGGCCTGTAAGGGGCTCTCAAATCTTTATATCTACAGCTAAGCTCTGCACGGATGTCATAAAGTGTGATACCCTTATTACCATAACCCTGTAAGTAAGTAAAAAAAAAAAAAAAAAAAATAGGTTACAGAAATACAGAGAGTATTTTGATGGTTTATTATAGATGGCACCGAGATCCATAATATAAACTAAATATGGCAACAGCCTCAACCACAACATTACCACTCAATATCCTCAACTCAACTTCTCTGATCACATCGACCACTCAGTCAGGCATATTTGTTTAATACAAATCACGAACAGACGGATTATTATTATTATTATTATTATTATAAATAAAAATCTATAAAATATTCCTTCAATATTGTTGCACTCTCACTTTCATCTGTTCTAGCTTGTACTTTTCTATGGAACTTTGAAACATAGCATGTCCTGCAGGGGCGTAGCAGTCAGTAGGAGGCTCGCATAGACCCAACATTTACAGCACAGTTTTTATAGATTACAGTACATATTAATATAAAAGTATGATATAAGTATGATATAATGATATTTTTTTTTTTATGGCTGATGCCGATATACAGAGAACAGGTTGGCGCCGATACAATACTGATATAAATCACACAATAACAAACACAAAATGGCAAAAAAAATAATATTATATAAACTCTTATTTCAATTTCACATAAAACTAAAAAAATATTGCATTTTAAAATGGTAGCTAGAATTTCCTGCAGATTTCCGTTAAGTCATCAAATTTTTGTAATTTATTTGCACATGAAGAAATAGTTAATATATTAGGGAGGAAGAAATAACAGTACACACAGTTTGAAAAGCACCTTAATTTATTCTGACCTTCATATACAACCTCCAGAGGCAGCATTTTCCTGGTTTCGGGCGCAGCCTTGAAGTTGCACTCACACGTTCATGCGCATTCAGTGTCAATCTCCTGACAGTTTAAATGGCCTGGATCGCCTACTTGGATTGACACGGATTGACCGTCATGATTTGTGAACTTTTGATCCTGAAGTTTTTGATTCTGGCTGATGGAATACGCGCTTCAGAGGAAGATATTAGATGAGCACTCGACAAGAAGAAATCGCAGGTTTTTGTCAGGTTCGTGAATCATATCTGTTTAAATGAGATATTTGCAAATGTTATACAATACAATTTTTATTGATATTTGCCTTTTATCATTAGAAAAGAATGCTAAAAGGTAACAGAACTGTTGAGGAGAGACTAAGAATACATGCTTTAAGAGGTAGATTTTCGAGCTGGCTCTGCTCAAGTTGTGTGAGGTTGGGTTATCACATCTGAGTGTTTAAATGAGATATGCATATTTGCAGACAGTATATGATATTGTTTTTTATTGAAATTAGCTTTTTTATAATTAGAAAAGAAGGAAAAAGAAACAGGCGAGCACTTTAACATTATGAGTTCAAAGGCGGCTCTGATATGCAGACCATTTAAATCTGTGTTTCTCAACTGGTGGGTTGCGACCCAAAAGTGGGTCGCAGGTCTATTCGGAATGGGTCACGGACAGAAGGGCAAGAACAATGATTTTGGCAGCCGCCCAAGTGATGCAGATTATTTAATGATAATATATATATAAATATATATATATATATATATAAATAAAGAGATTTAATGATAAGCTCGCATTCAGCTCAAGGCTTCTCATTTGCATTGCGATATTTTCATGGTGCGATAAGTTCTCACGAGTTTAACGTTACCAGCTCGTGTGCTAATGATCTCCTCTGCTCTCTGACGTGCGTGCAACAGCCGGCCTTCCCTTGATATTGTGGTGCGCAGACCTTAAAACTGATGTGACCCATTTCAATTCTAGTAAGATATTTCTAGTTTAAAGCGTCACAGAAGAAGTCAAATCCATCAAACAGCACTGATTAGGAAAAGAGCAACACTGATTATTATGCGCTAAAAAAAAATAATAAAATCATTACAACATGACCTTAACAAAGGTTCATGATTTTACATGAGTAAAAGTACTTATTATATTTTGAAAAATTTAATAGTTTCATATGAAATAATCTATAGGAAGAATCTTTTAGACCTCATTTTTATATCAGCAGTTGTAGTTAAAGTTTTAAAATGTGTTTCGGCTTTTATTTTTTTCATCAATATCAAAACAAAAATAAAAAAATAAATGTCACTTGATGAATGTCCTTGTATTTGAAAACCATGAACAAAACTATGCAAGGTAAAAGGAAATGCGACCCAGCATACTTTAAATACAGGTTACGTTTTTACTGTAGTGGGGTCGCTACATGATTTTCAATGTAAAATCTGGGTCCTGAAGCAAAACCAGTTGAGAACCACTGATTTAAAGGACACTGTGTTGCACACTGTCTATTAATGTAGGAACACGACCAGTGCAGTAAATCAGTTCAATAAAAGATCCTTTAGTTGCAGTGATTTTACATGTCTCAGTCGCTTCACAAGCAAGCATGCAATAATTGGCACCCAGAAGAATCAAATAGGCCAAACGGAAAAATGTATCGTTTTTTTTAATTTTACTGGCCAAGGCTATATATATATATATATATAGGTCATCCACTAGATACAAGTATTATATTAATAAATATCATGTACACTTGTAGTATATGTAGTATTTTAAAGATACAAGTATTGAAATTAAGTGCACAATTTAGCCAAATTAGCAGCAAAAATAAAGGGCATCTTGGAGCACTTGCTTCCGTTTCACACGTCACAATAAAAGACTGAGCACAAGCTGGTCCTTGAACAAATTATTTAATCAATTACAGTAAAGCCAGTTGTGCATGTGCACAATTAAATGTTTTACACTGTTTGTGCATTGTAGGATTTAAATGTATCCAAGTGGCTTGAGTGTTTTGAAAACGTTCAACAAAATTCATTCAGATCCATTTAATGATTCAGTCATTGACCATTTCTGGTTATGCCAACTGGTGATGTCTTGTGTGAAAATAGTCACTGTATCAACAATCTAAAGAAAAATTGTAATCCTTTAAAATTTGTATGTCTACAGACCTACAATGATATTTTAGAAGAGGTTTTATGTATTATAAGAACAAAGCAAATATATAGGAGTTGCTGAGCATGACTTATAAAAAGACAACAATAATAGTCTTATTATTACGAGTTTCAATTACGTCTGTAAGTTTTCATGTGTAAAAAAAGTGTGTCTACATGTCTATTGACTTCAGTAAAATGCATGTGTTCTAATAACACAGCATATCTATATTTTTATTTAACACAGATCTATTAATCTGATTAAATTGGCAAAAAGAACCGATCAAACTATTATCTCACAAACATATTATAAAAAGCATAACTTAATGAAGACTCAGGCGCTGATATAAATTCCATTTAGATCTACATCAATGCCGATAAATAAACATGGATAAATGAGCATTGTTGAAACGTTCCCCCCCACGTCCCCCTGGCTGCTACACCCTTGATGTCCTACATTACTACCGCTTTAGGATGAATTGCTTAGGTTTTTTACTCTTATCTGCAAGTCACTTTGGATACAAGTGTATGCTAGTTGACTTGATCTTCTCTCTCACCTGTCTCTCCAGCTCCTCGGCAAAGGCATCCAGATCCAGGTCCTTCAGCCTCTCCGGGTTCTCTAGGATCTCCTCTAATGCTCCGGCTGGGTTAGCATCTTCTGCCGACTCATCGTACTCCAGAGCATCCACTGCCATTTTACGTGCCCACTCATATGTTTCAGGGTGCACTCGGGAACCGTCCAAGACCTCGATATAGGAGTCAGTGCTGCAGAGTGAAAGATGACATCAAACATTTCTTCATCTTTTCATTGTTGAAGCAGAATTCAGAGTGATCTAGCAGTCATTCACACACATTAAAAGGTAAAATCGTACCTGTCTCCAAGAGAGGCAGTGTCAATCTTGATGAAGCCAGCACAGTTGATAAAGACTTTGGGTCCCATATGGCACATGGTGACCAACTGGGTCCGGTTCTCTAACCTAGTGTTGTTCTGTTTGAGAATCTGAGGAACAATGAAAAGGTACGGAGAAGACAATGTCAACAATTTGAAATTATTTAGTTTATCTAAAAAAAAAAAAAAAATTACAAATGTATTTTTACAAATAGATCGACAGATCAGGTCCAAATAGCAGCATTGATAAAAATATAACAAACACACTGTGATATTACATTTAGAAAAAGATATAGCAAATGTGGTGGAAAACATCTCACCTTGAGCAGGTGCGAGCCTTTTCTAGGTCCCAGGCCACAGATGTACTGGACCAGGCTCTGTGTGTAGGGGTGAGCAATGGCTCGGTTCACATCGACACCAACCTCATTCACACGGTTTATGAACTCGCAATACAGAGCCCCCAGCAGCTCTTCTTTCACCACATGCTCCTGAAGAAGATTCATATAATACAACATACAATCATTTGAATACATCATTGATGCATAAATATTTAATACAATCTTAGTTATAAAAAGAAAAGAAAATGCTAATCATAACTATGTTTGCAGCCACATATCAGAGAAGACAGACCTCACAAAAGTGAGTAATTAAGATGCATGTAAACATACATTGATGGCAAAAAGGAGGTCATAAGTTGCAAGAGCTGGTACCTGCAGGGGATGCAATTTTAAACACAGGATATCCTCGTCGCTGCTGCATACTTGGGAAAACTCCACCAGGGGGTCCTGAATCTTGCGAGCCACAGACACAGCCTGTCGCAGCAGAGATGGGTAGTCCCTGAAGTCCGCCTATAAGGGGAGCCGTTTAGGAAACATTAGGAAAGGTATTGCTGAAAGCCATTCCAACAATGTTTTTGTCGGTTTAATTGATGTTCTTGTCTTTCTGCACTGACCTCAGATTTCTTGCTGTTCATATAAAGCACAGCCAGTTCATTGTCAACCAGTTCTACTCCCACCACAGGAAGAGAGGAGTCCTGCTCCAGCTCACTGATGGTGCGTTTAATGTCCTCCATCACCATATGAGCATCCCTACACATGCAGATACAAGACAACACACATCAAAGCCAGGCAAGTTAGATCTTATTTAAAGGGACAGGTCACCCCAAAATAAAAATTGTGTCATTTTCATGTTGTTACAAATCTGTATGACTGGAGATGTTTTTTCGGCCATGCAATGAAAGTGAATGGTGACTGAGGCTAACATCATCTTTTGTGTTTCAAGGGTTTGGAACAACATGAGGTTGAGTAAATGATGAAAATGTATAAATCACTTTAAAGGGGACCTATTATGCAAAATTCCCTTTTACATGGCGTTTGTACATAAATGTGTGTCGGCAGTGTGTGTGTACACAACCAGCCTACAATGATAAAAGTCCACCCACTCCTCTTTCTTATATTTCTATTAATCAGAAACAGCATTTCAAAATTAGTGACATGACGTCACGTTAGAGCAGGCCTCGTTCACGACTGGTGACTGACTCCACCCTATTATCATAGATCCTCCCCTGAGTGATCTACACGCAGTCCGCCATTTTTTTCTGCACTGGAGCAGATATAGTGAGAAGAAGGATGTATCAGCTTTGTAAGCATCATAAGTGTTCTGTTGTTGGCTAAAAAAGTTAACTTAAGTCTTCATGTACTCCCGGCATCAGAGCCACTGAAGACACAATGGACAAGTTTTTTTTTTTAAGGAAATATGCCCCAAAACATGCAAAATTGTGTGTATGTTTGTGCAAATAATTTTACACCAGACTGCTGTGTGAAAGAGCGCAAATATAAAACAGGATGTTTGCAAATCGCCTTTCCGAATGTGCTTGTTAGCTGATTCCACGTCTAATGCATCTAAAGTTACCATTGTCTCTGATTGTATTCACAGAGGCCAGAGCTATATCGGGGGGCAGGGAGCAGCAGCTCATTTGCATTTAAATAGACGCACATGAAAACAGCCTGTTTTTGATTGCACCCAGAGGCATTTACAACATGGTTTTATAAATGATCTGTAGGGTATTTTGAGCTGAAACTTCACAGACACATTCTGGGGACACTGGAGACTTATATTACATCTTGTAAAAAGGGGCATAATAGGTCTCCTTTAAGCAATTAGTATTTAAAAAATAAAAAAATATTTACAAATAAGGAGCAATAATGAGCATACCGATTCTCCCCAGCAACAGCAACAACATGTGGCTTCTTACTAAGGAGGAATTTCTTGAGGTTTTCAATGTCTTGAAGCTATGGAAACAAAACAAATTAATATTTAAAAAGCCATAATACTTTGGGGCTTGGATAGCTCTCCGAGGGAACGCGCTCAAGCCATATGATAAGGATGCGCAGAGTGACAGTCTCAGAGGCAACTGAGAGTCACTATGCCACCACGATGCCTTAAGAGTGCATTGGGAATTGAGCATTCCAAATTGGGGAGAGAAAAAAACCCCATAATACTCAAGTTAATTAATGGCTGCATCCTGAAAGATTGTAGGATATGGGCTTTCTTCTGTTTTCTCACCTTTTTCTCTCTTTCATCTTCTCTCCATGCATTTCTCCTCTTCAGGAAATAAGGAAGTCTGAGGAAATCCACAACCTCTCCCTCACCATTAATAAGGGAGCAGAACACTGGTGTGTCTCTATAGAAACATAAGCAAACTCAGTCAAATACCATTAATTCAAAAACAGATGAAATGCTCTTACAAAGTCTTATGCCCCGTTCACATTAACCTGGTTTTTGGAACACCAACACACCTGTAGCCCAATTCTATAAAATAATTTTTTAGTTTACAAGACTATAAACTATCAGAACTATTTGTCCAATAATGAGTTTACTTTCAGAATTTACTTACAATCTTTTGAACATTTAAAAATTTTGAAATATTTTAAATCTAACTTTACCTGGGATCGCATTTGTAGAGCTTCTTCAGAAAATGTAAACAATTGCATTATGATGCTAAAATTACATTGTAGATGACAATCAAGTTCAATTGGAAAGTAAAAATTTGCTGGACAAATATGCGGGACATAATGCAGTTGTGATGGCAATGATTTAGATTAGATGATTGTTCAAAATAGTTTATATATCAGGAATGTATCGTATGTAAACCCTGATCCCTGATTACACCTCATCAATTTTTCTTTAATAGCTGTGCACACAGCATATACACATCGATTGATGGTCCTTAAACTAAGACCGAACGTTTCCCCCACAACTTGGTGCAGGTTGCCATGACTATTCACTTTCGGGTCGGAACCGGTGGTAAATTGCGATTTCCTATCAGAAGGGCAACTGCTCCCTTTTGATGGCAATTCAGTCTTCTGATTGCATTTATTTGTGTAATTAAAATGACAGTGGGGACATCTGGGAGACAAAGGTACACAATTAGTGATATTCATACATTTCTGTATGAAAATGGCTTCAGGGCAGATTTCTTTTGCTATAAACCAAAACATATGTGACAAATTGTTTAAGCATGTCATCGCGCACACCATTTTTATAGATAAAAGGCCATTTGAGTGAAAACAGGCAGAAGGCGGCAATTTTTTTTTTTTTGCATTTTAAATAAACAGCACGAAAAGTGGATGAAAACTTTGTTAATGATAGCTGCCGACTTCCAGCAAGTGGGCGTGTCAAGGGACATGGCAAAGTTGAGAAAAGTTCACTTTTACTTAACGCAATATTGCAAAATCTTTAGTCGGATGAGGTAGATTGGATGATGTACCAGGAATTGTCGGCATTGAGTGAGTTTAATTCATACATGAACAGATTGTTTGTCTTGTTCATTGAGCACAGTTGCAGTTTATATAAAAACTAGGGCTGTCAATCGATTAAAATCTTTAATCAAATTAATTACATGGTGTCACGGTTAATCGCGATTAATCTCATATACAAATATTTGCTGAGAAAGCCCCTCATATAACAACAATTCAACATATAATGATGAAATAATTATACATAGTTATATTTAAATATGAAGATAACTTATAGGGAGGAATAACCAAGATATTTTTCTATTTTCTTGTGAAGAAAGTTAAACAGGCCTGGGATATCATGTGGGTGAGTAAATAATGAGAATTTTCATTTTTGGGTGAACTATCCCTTTAACTTGGCTAGAGGAGACAATGTAAACTTTAAAAAAAAACATCAACCACAATGTTAACACAAAATTGTAATTTCCTCACCCTCATGTTGTTCCAAATTCATATGACTTTTTCTTCCGTGGAACACAAAACAAAATGTTAGGCAGAATGTTTACCTAGAATGTGTACTGAAAAAATTATGAAAGTGAATGGTGACAGAGCCTATCATCTTGCCTTACATCTGCTTTTGTGTTCCATGCAAGACAGTCATATGGGCTTGAAACAACATGAGGTAGAGTAAATGATGAAAATTACATTTTTGCCAATTTTAAGCAATACATGCTCTTAACAGCCATTTAAATCAACTTGAGGAGAAACTGTTAAACTTTTTTTTTTATTACTTTATTTACTTATAACAATACATATACATACCTGCCAGAAGCAAAGGCCACCCCGAGCACACGGATACCCTTTCCCTGTGACTCATCCATAAGGTCATCATCCTCCTCTACCTGCTGATCAGGCCGATATGGTGCCACTTTCAGCCAGTTATACAGCTTCTTGCAGCATGACTGTTCCACACATACAAAAGAGACATGCCTTTATGTTTTATATCACATTTCGCTACATAAAATGCTTTTGGTAGGGTTCTAGGGAAATATGTGGTATGCAATCAACATGTTCCACCTTCACAATATTCTCCTTGGCTTCTGCGATGAGCTTGTTCTTGAGTTCTTTGGCCATATGAGGATATAGGAAATGCTGCAGGGCTCGTTCTATGGCCAGCGTTCTCTGCTTGTTCCATTCCTGCACCTGGTGACTGAACTCATCTCTGTAGTAGAACTGTTTAATCTCGTCAAAGTAGGTCTGATCTCCATAACTGTAGAAAAGCCAAACAGAACACTCTTAAGGCACTCTTAATTTTATTTTGCGTCAAACCTACGGCCTCTGCTATGGCCTGATGTGCACATCTTCAAAAATGTGACTTTGCGTTCACGCAGACTTCAACAGCTGCGATTCGTCCACTTTAACCAGAGCCCGCCCCCATTATGACAACAAGGATGTCTAACGTAGCGTTGCATTTTAACAAAGATTATTTTCATATCTATGCATCATATCACATTGTTGTTTTTTTTTGTGACTATTAAAGCAATTGTCTCAACATGGAGCATTTTTTTTTTTTTTTATTTTATTCTGTTTGCGTTTCATGAAATTACAAGCGAAACGCGACAAAAGATATTGGTTTACAGCTTAGAGACCCTAAAAGCTTTTTCTCCGGGGCTTTACTTGATATTAATTTGATATGTGAGTGAAATATATTTTGTATTCTATACGTGAACTTTCCAATCGGAACAATGATTTGACTATGTTTGACAGTATATGTTCAGTAAATAATCATATTTTGTTTATGAAACATATCGTAAGCTTCGCAGAATGATGGCGACACACCAAAGTAGAACTATAAATGCAATCCAACGCGTTGGCCACTACACAGAGCCTACGGCATAGGTTCAACGCAGAAGTATATATCAGCCTTTAGAATTCAGTATAATCACACACACACACACACACACACACACACACCGAACTTATTAATGGAATAGTTCACTCAAAAATGAAAATCCTCTCATCATTTACTTAACCTCATGCCATTCCAGATGTATATGGCTTTCTTTTGCAGAACATTTAGATTTTTAGAAGAATATTTCAGCTCTGTAGGTCCATACAACACAAGTGAATGTTGACCAAAACTTTAAAGCTCCAAATAGCACATAAAGCAGCATAAAAGTTATCCATTCAACTCCAGTGGATTAATGGATGTCTTCTGAAGCAAACGAAGCAGTCTTGGATGAGAACAGACCAATAATATAACTACTTTTTACTGTACATCTTGCCATTGCAGTCTCTAGGCACCATCATGATTAACCTCGATTACACTTCCTAGTGCCTGACGTATAAGCAAGGATAACTAATCAAGCTTGAAATCACGATCAACAAAGAGACTGCGATTAATATTGAAAAAGTTACATTTTGGTCTGTTCTCACCCAAAACCGATTGAATTGCTTCAGAAGACTCGGATTAAACCACTGTAGTCATATGGATTTTTTTTATGCTGCATTTGTGTGCTGTTTGGATCTTCAATGTTTTGGTCACCATTTACTTGCATAGTATGGACCTACAGAGCTGAAATATTCTTCTAAAAATGTTAATTTGTGTTCAGCAGATGAAAGAAATTCATACACATCTGGGATGGCATCATGGTGGGTAAATGATGAATTTTGAGAATTTTCTTTTTTTTTTTTTTTAATGAACTATTCCTTTAACCATTTCTTGGTAGTGGATTCAGGGATGTCGTAATGTTGTCAAAGGCTTTGAACTTACGCTGGTATCTTAGATGAAACCAATGTTTTAAAGACACAGCATTACCCTTTTACTCCCACAAGATCAATGCAGATGTCTATGGAAAGCAGGCCTTCCTCCTCAGCCAGGCACATCTTCAAGAACTGATCTCCACTGAGCTCCTTCACAGGCTTGTTCTTCAGGTACTTGAAAGAATAGGCATAGTGTGCCTCATCAACGTCCTGGGAAATGTGACAGACATTAGCTGATGCGGAACTACTCACAATACAGTTATTGGCATCATCAGTTAAACAGTTCAGCCGGAGTTGAAATAAATGGACAAGTTCACTACAAGGTCTAAACAATGCCTACAGCAAGCACTTAAATGCATCAATTGAACTTTCTAGCTAAAGCCATAACTCAAAATTCACATCTCTAAGCAAATTCTGTTGGGGTGGTTAGGTTATTATTCTGCGGATACCCTTTCCTTGACGAGACAAATATGGTCAAGCAACAAAATAGAAGATGAACATAATACAAAATGTTAGTACAAAATGTTAGTATACTAGCTCTCCCTTCATAGTATAAGGCATGTATGTTTATTTGGTTACAAACCCTATGTACCAACCTTTTTGCCCTTCTTAGTTGGCTTGATGTTAATCTTGGCCCTTTCCTGGAAGGTCTGTCTGAGCACATGCCTGACCAGAGGTTCACGGGCAATCTGCATGGCCACCATGTAGCGAGCGCCTTCCAGAACAGCCTCAGGAGTGTTGAATTGGCTAAGAAAACACGTGTTGGTATGATTTAGAGCAAATTGCTATATTTTCAAACCAATGAGGAGTGGGTAAAATACTTCATGACCACAGAGCATGGCTTGTTGATGAAGCACTTATTGATGCAATTGAAATCAACAAAAGTTATTTTTGTTTTGTCTATTTTTAAAGAAACTTTACAGTTCAGGCTATTTAATTACCTGCACACATAGTCCTTGGCAAGCTCCAAAGGCTCTGCAGGGAACTGCTCAGTTTCGTGCCTCTGATAACTGTCTCGCAAGTTCTCTCCAAATTGCTCTGGGGTGAGACCAAACTTCTTGGCAAGACCATCTGAGGGAAGGTAATGACAAGATAAACAATATGTACACAAGGACATATGCTGCAGAGACTTCGCATAAAGTATGATTTAAAGACTAACTCAGTTAAACAACACTTCTCAGGTTTGTCTGAATTGTAAAAATTATTTTAAACAATATTTGTGAGATTCACACACCAAGGCCAGCGCTCTGGCATATGCTGTACATATCTCTGCGTGAGGCTAGTTTCAAATCAGGCCCCTTTTGCTCCTCTTCTTCCTCTTCCGCCTCCACTTCTGCCTCTTCACCTAGCAGACCAAAAACAGTGTCAGCCCATTGCATGGGGGAGCATTGACGTATTTAAAGCAACTCGGGGCAAGTCAAGCTGTACCATCTTCCTCTGACACTTCCTTAATCTTTTTCAGTTTCTTCTTGTTGACTTTGGTTGCATTTTGCATCTTAGGAATGTCTCTGCCATAGTACAGCAGGAAGTGGTTGTACACATCCCCCAGTTCATCAAGAGACTGAACATCTTTCAGTCTGTCAATTTAGAAAGAAAAAGTGACAAGGACAAAATGAATTGTGAAAAAAAAAGGATGTTTGAAATCCGAAAAAAAAAAAAAGACCCAGAATTTGAACATACCTCTCCATATCAGCAGTGTCTAGGGGACGAGTCGAATCGGCCAGTGGCTTGTCTGGGTCAGCTGAGATCTGCTCAAACTGATAAGACTGCATTCTTTGGAACAGACGTGTCAGATTCTGCTTCCTGGTCTTCAGCTGGGTCCACTACGGAAAAGCGTAAACAGCCACATTGATAATTTAATCTTTCAATTAAAACAAAATAGCTTAGCGACCAGTAGGGGTGGGTAAAAATATTGATTTTCCAATGCATTGCAATCTTCATTTGAACGATCTCGCTATCGATTCTAAAATCCCAGGATCGATCTTTTACTATATGCGCCAACCTAAAATACAATGAGGAATTTACTACCATTTGCAACCAAATTTCACGCTATGCTACTAAAATGTATATATTTGGCAAATTGCTGGTAAATGTTTAGATTTCACTCACCAGTGATTGCGTAGCATAGTAGTGGGGTATTCAGCAGCGAAATCCTTTCACTGCATGTTGAGAGTAAAAGTTGTTCCATGTAATGAGTCCAAAGACAAGATCCACGTGACCCATTTGTCATTGAACAATGTCTTTTAATACACTTTCTGTTCTCTAGTCAGTTTTTGATCAAAAACAACAAAAAATAAACATTTCATTATAATCATGCATAGCAAAGATGAGATAAAGCCGTTCAGGTCTCTCTCGATAACATTCGCTCACCTACAGATGCCCTTTCCAGAAAAGCCAGTTTGTTAAAGGGATAGTTCAACCAAACATGAAAATTCTCTCATCATTTACTCACCCTCATGATATCCCAGGTGTCTATGCCTTTCTTCAGCAGAACACATTTGAAGAAAACTAGAAAATATTTTGGCTCAGTAGTGGATTGTGAGCAGACTTTTGAAGCTCCAAAAAGAATAGATACTCAAAAACATCATCCACATAACTCCAGCAGTTAAATTAATATCTTCTTAAGCGACACGATCGGTTTTGGTGCTAAAAAGATCAATGTTTAAGGACTTTTTAATTATAAGCCATCACTTCTGGTCAGCAGCATGTGAGTGTTATGTATACGCGTTGGCATGTTCACGTGAGAAGCTGACAGCCGCGCCGTTTACAACCAAGTAGGAGGAAATACAGTACAGTAATTTCTTTGGTTCATGTCTGTATACGTTACTCACAATGTTGTGTTTGTATGACCTACTGAGCGAAGATATTTTTCTACTTTTCTTCAAATGGGTTGTGGTGGAGAAAGTCATACACACCAGGCATTAGGGGTGGGTGATAAGACCAAAATCTCATATCACGATAACAATATATAATCACGATATAGTAAAAGTTTTCTGTAAAATAATAAAAAGTTATTTATATATTAAATAACCTTATTGCAATGCCTATTTTTGGAACTCCAGTAAATTAAATTAAATACTTTATAAATGAAAACAATTTTGGAACAAGTCAAACAAAAGTAAATAAGTAAAAAAAAAATAATTGTTTTAAAAATTGCACCTTACCAAAATGCAAAATTTCACAGTATGCCACATTTCAGTTTGAAATGTTGTTGACCAGTATTATTATTACAAACTTTCCTCATGAAACTGAAGATCTTCTCAAAGCAATGTGATTAAAGAAAATAAAAACGCACACAATGTTTTTTTTAAATTCCAATGAAAATAAACATTTATTTGACATTTATTTTCTTCAAGGAGTATAACATCTTGCCAAAATAAATAAACTACCGAATTATCGGTGAATTCATCTTTTGGCTTTCATATATTCTTTTGCGTGATTCATTTTGAGGTGGAAAAACAGATTGCTTGTATTACGAGTGATTAAATCAACGTGCGACAGTTTGCAGATTAAATTTTTCTGCTCTGTGCTAGATTTTGTGAACCCACACCACAGATATCACACCTGTCATCCCATTCTGTAGAGATTTCTTTCTCCATTTAGGTTTTTCCTGGGTCAATAACGATTTGAGTTGCACGAATGATGCCGCTCTGAATTCACCTGTCTCTGGAGCGCAAATATCGGACAGCCTGCTGTATTCACGTGCACTTCGGTGATCCAGAGACAGCGTACACTAGAGTCACGTGAAACATTCTCGTGTCAGATGAGAAGAATATTTAGTGCTTTTGAAGTGCCAAACGTGCAATGAAGGTCATTAAATTTGCTTTGACTCCGTAGAAAAACTTTCAATGCTGGAAATGTTTCTGTCCATGTTTCTTCAATTCTCTGTGTCAAGTGAAGCCCTACCCACAGATAGAGAAGCCCATGCTGTGCACATGGATATTTACATATCACAATATAGCAAAATCTTTGATTGACACTTTATATCGTTGCCACGATATATATCGTCATATTGCCCAGCCCTATCTGGGATGGTATGAGGGCGAGTAAATGATGAGAATTTTCATTTTTGGGTGAACTATCCCTTTAAAGAGACAGTACCAGATTTAGCACCCGTTAAATCATGTAAACAGTTCACATAATACATATTACTAAATACAAATTTACCAAAAAATAATATATCAAATATACAATATTATTTATTGAATACATGGATTTGTTAATTTTTAAGATATAAGACAAGTTATAAAGTCCTCTGAATAATGAACAGCATTAGTTGGAAAATACTTTATTTCATATGTAAGCAAAAGGGACATTACAATGGAAATATATCCATATAAATTGCTATTAAATCGAAATCTAATTGAAAGCTTGTGAATCAGAAATGAATTGGGAAATCTGTATCAATACCCAGCCCTAGCAACCAGAATTCACTTTAAGAACATTCAGCTTTGATTTTCCCATACCTTCTCATCCCACTGCCACACCTTCCATAGATCATTAATGTTTAGCTCTGGTTCCACGTACTCCTTCCTGTAGAAAGCAATGAAGGGGACCTGTGGAATTGAAGATGGCATGAGCAGGCAGGTCTATGTTAAAACCACACATCCTTCAGTCAAGCATTTGTACCATACTCTGGTTTGTTCCTTGACCTCAAAGTGCTGGTTCCTCATAAAGTTTAAGGCCTCTTTGATCTTAGCAATGGTACTAGGGCCCTTCCTGCTGAAATTGGTGGTTGTCCCACGATCCAAGTAATCTGTGCTCTCCTAGAATGCAAACCACCATCAATTAGAAGCTCAGAAGATGAAATGGATGGTTTTGCATTGTCCAAAACGATCATGCTGTTGTGATACAAGTACTAAGTTTTTACCTGCATAGAGATGGTTGGTGTGGAAAAGGCATTTCTGTAGATCCATTCAGCTTCATCCTCCAGCTCATCATCCTCAGCAGGCTTCACAGGGATGGCCCTCAACTGCAAGTCACAAGAGACTATGAAACTTCTTCAACCACACAAACTGAAGGAAGCACCAAAAGCATTTAGGTGACATACTGCAAGCCAAAGCCTAACACAGGTCCTTACCTGGAATCTTTCTGGCATGTCTGTAGAGCGGATGTCATTGTCCTGGTCAGTCATGTGGCTGCTCTCCAGCTCACTGGGTTCATAGATCTCAAAGATGCTACGACGGCCGATTCTCCTCTTCGTCTGCTTTTTCGGCCGATCCCATGACTCATCATCTTGATCCTCCTCTTCCTCTTCTGCATGATCGTACACCTCAGTGTCAAACTCAGCAAAGTCAAAATCACCCCCGAAAATCTCTTGAGCTTCTTGCAGGGCACTGGAATATCAGGAAGTCATAGAGGGTTGAAGGTCATTTTGATCAGGAATACAATACAAAGACCATCATACTATAGAAGGAAGTAGATTTTACCATAAATAAAACAATATTTACAGTTTACCCCACTTACGCATCAGTGTAGCCAGAGAATTTCTTTCCCTTCTTTTTTGATGTTATGGGCTGTCCATCATCATCCACAATGAAATCATCTATATCTGTAAAGATCAAAGCAAAATAACTTTCAATAAATCTCTGCAGAATTCTCAAAAGCATATAAAAAATGTAACATAATACACAAATGAAGTCAAAGGTTTACATACGTTTAGGTTGAAGTCATTAAAACTCATTTTTGAACCTTTTCACAGATTTAACATTAGTAGCTTAGGACATCTGTGCAAGCATGGGGGTGGTAGCATCATGTTAATAGATGAAAATTGATAGGCATCATGAGGAAGGACAATTATGTGGATATATTTGAAGCAACATCAAGATATCAGCCAGGAAGTGAAAAGCTTGGTCGCAAATGGGTCTTTCAAATGGACAATGACCCCAAGAATACCTCCAAAGTTGTGGCAAAAAGGACAACAATGTCAAGGTTTTGGAGTGACCATCACAAAGCCCTGACCTCAATCCGATAGAAAATTTGTTGGCAGAACTAAAAAAATCGTGTGCAAGCAAGGAGGCCTATAAATCTGACTCAGTTACACCAGTTCTGACTGGAGGAATTGGCTAAAATTACAGCAACTTATGAGAAGCTTGTGGAAGTCTCCCCAAAACGTTTGACCCAAGTTAAACAATTTAAAGGCAATGCTACCAAATACTAACAAAGTGTATGTAAACTTCTGACCCACTGGGAATGTGATGAAAGAAATAAAAGCTAAAATAAATTATTCTCTCTTCTATTATTCTGACATTTCACAGTCTTGAAGTAGTGATCCTAACTGACCTAAGAGAGAATGTTTTCTACATTCAAATGATATTACATACAATTAAATGTCAGGAATTGTGAAAAACTAATTTTGAATGTATTTGGCTAAGGTGTATGTAAACTTTTGACTTCAACTGTATATACAGTACTGTATAGAAAAGACTTCGGCACATAAGATGTTTCACAAAAAGCATTTGTCTTCAGATGGTTATTTATATAATTAGCTGACTTCACAAAATGACAACATTACTTTTGCAAATAGAAAAGATTAGAATAGAAGAACAGGCAGCCCTGCAACCTATGTCATGGCCCCCACAAAGCCCCCACTGAACATCTTGTCAGGCTGAGATTACATAAAGAGACAGAAGCAATTGAGACAGCCTAAATAGATAGAAGAACTGTGGCGAATTCTCCAAGAAGCTTACCTATCTGCCAACAACCAAGAAAAACAGTTTTGAGCTGTACCTAGGAGAATTGGTGCTCTTTTTAAAGGCAAATATGGTCACACCAAATATTGATTTAGCTTTTTTTATGTTTACTGGACTTTGTATGACATTAAGTGTTAATTTGAAAACATCCTCACAATGCAACATTTTTCACAAGTGCCTATAACTTTTGCACAGTACTAATATATATATTTAAATTAGTAGAAGTATTGTCTTTTCTACCAGATTCCTCATCTTCTTCCTCCTCTTCCTCCTCCCCTGGGTGAAGCGTGTCCACAGCCTCTCCTTCCTCCACCTCTCCATCTCCATCCCCAGTGAAGATCTCACCAGCAATCTGATCTTTGTCATCATCTTCCCCCTCATCATCCATGGTTTTAACACGTGAGTATTTCTTTTTCTGACCACACACAACAGAATGTTTCAAGTTTTAGTAAGACATCTTTTCACAAGTCAAATTGTGACTCAAACTTGGACAAAAAGTTTAGCTGTCAGAAGTTTCAGAACATGTCAACTTTCAAAGATTCAGTACAGGTAGAAATTTGGTGACTTACCCTCCTTTTCACTTTCACTCCCAGATTCTCTTCGATGAGGTCTAGATCATCGTCATCCAGATAGTCATCATAACCTGAACACAAACGCACATCCTTAATGTGAACAACATGTACACTAGTCAACTGACATCACACTCTAACCCACAAATTACTTTTGTAAACCATTTGGAATTATATTTCAGACCTCATAGATGATGAGCAAAACGTTTAAGCATTTAGAAGTTTTGCACCACTACTGGACCACTCAACCATCGATGGGACATGCTTTATAATCGGAGTAACTCACTTCGCTTCCTGCGGCGATGACGGACCTCTTCACCAGAGTCACTGTCCTCTCCCCCACTTCGCTCTACATGACCTTCTTCCTCTTCCACATCACCATCATCGATAAGTCCTCTCAGGTTACCGTGCTCATCCTGATCTTCAGTATTCTCTTCTTCCTCCTCTTCTGGAGGCATCAGAAACACAAACATTAAGTAATGGGTCAAATACAAAAAAAAAATTAATTCATGTAATGTAAGGTAAACACTGCAACAGACTTTCTGATTGCATCCACACCCTCTGTAACAAGTATTTTAGGGAACATCTTACCATCATCTTCCATAAATCTTTGTGTCTTCTTAGGCTTCAGGTCCTTCTCCTCAAATTCCTCCTCTGACTCCTCAGCCTCACTGTCAATGAAGTCAGACATGTTTGCAAGGCCTGAATGAGAGAAAAACAAAACAACAATAAAAACACGTGATGTGCCGCTGATGTTCCTACACAACTGTATATGGCACTGAATGGGTTACCATCAGAAAGGACAGGCAATTGAATTCAGAGGCTTGCGAAGTATGATTTTGCTCTGACAAAGACATTACACAGACATACAGTGCATTCAAAAAGTATTCAAACCCCTTCATTTGTTTCACATTTTGTTATGTTGCATCATTATGCTAAAATGCTTTCAATAATTTTTTTCCACATCAATCTATCATATCTATCAATCTCCATACCCCATAATGTCAAAAGCAAAAACAAGATTTTTGATAACTTTGCAAATCTATAAAAAAATAATTTAAATATCACATTGACCTAAGTATTCAGACCCTTAACTCAGTATTAGTTGTAGCACCTTCGGCAGCGATTACAGCCTCTAGTCTTTTTGGGTTTTATGCGACAAGCTTTGCACACCTGGATTTGGGGATTTTCTGCCATTCTTCACTGCAGATCCTCTCAAACTCTATCAGATTGGGTGGGGATCGTCTGTGCTGGTGGACTGCCATTTTCAGGTCTCTCCAGAGATGTTCGATTGGGTTCAAGTCCGGGCTCTGTCTGGGCCATTCAAAGTTGTCCCTAAGCCAGCCTTGCATTGTCTTGGCTGTGTGCTTAGGGTCATTGTCCTGTTGGAAGGTGAACCTTCGGCCCAGTCTGAGATCCTGAGCACTCTGGACCAGGTTTTCATTAAGGATATCTCTGTATTTTGCTGCATTCAACTTTCCTTCAACCCTGACCAGTTCCCAAGTTCCTGCTACTGAAAAACATCCCCACAGCATTATGTTACCACCACCATGTTCACCGTTGGGATGGTATTGCGCAGGCGATGAGCGGTACCTGGTTTCCTCCAGACATGATGCTTAGAATTGAGGCCAAACAGTTCAATCTTCGTTTCATCACACCAGAGAATCTTGATTCTCACAGAGTCCTTTAGGAGTTTTTTTTTTTTTGTGGCTAATTCCAAGCAGGCTTTCATGTGTCTTGCACTGAGGAGAGGCAACTGTCTGGCCACTCTGCCATAAAGCCCAGATCGGTGGAGTGTTGCAATGATGGTCATCCTTCTGCAAGTTTGTCCCATGTCCACACATGATGTCTGGAGCTCAACCAGAGTGACCATCAGGTCCTTGGTCACATATCTTACAAAGATCCTTCTCCCCTGATTGCTCAGTTTGGCAGGCCAGAGTCCTGGTTGTTCCGACTTCTTCCATTTAAGAATTATGGAGGCCACTGTGCTCTTGGGAACCTTCCTTTTTTTAAGCCTTCACCAGATCTGTTTCTCAACACAATACTGTCTCTGAGCTCTGCAGGCAGTTCCTTTGACCTCCAGGCTTGGTTTTTGCTCTGATATGCATTTTTTCAGGTGTAAGACCTTTTATAGACAGGTGTGTGCCTTTCCAAATCATGTCTAATCAATTGACTTTGCCACAGATGGACTACAATCAAAATGTAGAAACATCTCAAAGATGATCAAGAAAAATAGGATGCACCTGAGCTACATCTCAAGTGCCATAGCAAAGGGTCTGAATATTGTCAAATGTGATATTTCATTTTTTTTTTTCTTTTTAAAAACTCAGTTTTTTGCTTTGTCATTATAGGGTATTGCATGTAGATTGGTGTAAAAATTGTATGTCTCATAATCTGCCTCTAATAAAACCACAACACAGTCAGCAACATCATTTACAGCTAACTACCAATGGATAAAACTACTCAGATCCCCTGTCCATATCAGCAACATTCAGATCAGAATCAGTTTTAAAGAGTATGTAGCTGACACATGTCTCCAAGTAAACAAGACAGTCAGGATCATCGTCATATTATCAAAAAAAATCTACTTGCAGTTTACCTTGAATATTTTATTCTTGCACTAGATGTTCAAAACATCACTTGTTTACATTAATTTGAAGACATAACATCTGAATATTGATTTCGTAAAACCAGGCCTAATAAGATATCAAAACCAACACACCATGATGCTGGACATGGCATCTATGCGACCAGCTACATTATCCATAGACGAGAAGTTAAGAATAACTTAAGACGCGTAAACGTTTTAAATGAAAGCCTGTCGACAGAGACGAATTATATGTAGACAGGTTTTTTTTAATGTAAACTTAGAAGGGTTCTCTAGAGCAGCACAGTATGAGATCAAGGCACTCATGCTAACAAGAGAACTAAGATAAACAATAACAGATGTGACATACGGCACTGTAAAACAGCTGACATGCATTAAACATCCAGCACGAACGCTCACTTACGTTCCCTTGCGAGGCAGCTCGATTAAAGACGTGAAAATAAGCGCTGAGATGAAGAAAGCGTCAATTTTCAAGCTGCTTGTTGGTGACAACAAAAAAAATGGCTGAGGGTTATATCAGAATTCTGTTTCCGGTAAACATCAGATTTATCTTCCGCTCTGAAATATTGTTTAAAGTTTTATGGCAATATGAAGCATATTGTATTAAGTTGTGGATGTTTGTGGCATGAGTACGTGTAATTAGGTGTAAATAAGGATTTTTTTTAAAAATTATTATTATTAACGAGGGTTGCATGTCTGGGCTCCACATCAGATGGCGCTCTATTCTTTCTGTCGTTAATCTTGTCCATGTGACGTCAACTATGATTTTTAAAGATTTATTTATCCGTTGGGCTCGTTCAAAAAATCAAGTTATGGACGCGTCGCGGTTCTTGGGGGTCCAGTTGAGAATTCACCCCCTGTTTGTGAGCTGTTAAAGGGATAGTTCACCCAAAATATTATCTTCTCATTATTTGCTCACCCTCATTGCGATCCCAGATGTGTATGACTTTCTCTCTTCTGCTAAACTCAAATGAAGATTTTAGAAGAATATCTCAGCTCTGTTGGTCCATGCAATTTATGAGTGCAGTGACCAAAACTGTGAAGCTACAAAAAGCACATAAAGGCAACATAAAAGTAGTCCACACAACACCAGAGGTTTAATGTGTGTCTTGTGAAGAGCTCCAATTGGTTTTGGGTGAGAACAGGACAAAATTGATCTCCTTTTTCATTATAAAACTACATCAGCAGTCTCCTTGGTGATCATGATTTCAAGCTCGATTACACTTCCTATAGGTCGTGACAGTGCCCGCCACCTTTTTCAGCCATCTGGCTTACGAAAGTATTTTCCCCATTAATTTCTTCCATAGATTTTTAATAAAAATCCTTCATAAAAGAGCTGTAAGAGGTGAAAAACAACATCAAAATATATACGAATATAAAGACAAAGGCAAGGCTGTGTACTTATCGTCTTTCATGAGGGCACAGACTACAATCCCATGAAGTGTTCTGAAAGATGTCATTGAATAAAAAACTATGGGAATATATAAAGCTATTGATTTTAGGTTGTTGATTACAAGTATATAAACAGTATATTTGACGTTTATTGCAAAATATTCAGATATGTACAAATGGATAAGTAGTTTAAGGGTGAAGAGACACAGACTCGATTATGTCATTTACAGTGCGTCATGGGAGTGGGCAGTCAATCTGAGGCATGTTTTGTGGGCTTTGTTGGCCACAGTTCTCTGATTGGTGTAGCTTTCTCTGCTGAACCATGGGTAATGCAGTTGTTTATCATGAATTCCACGATCAAAAAATGTTTTAAACAATTAAACTTGTTCATTCGAAGCATATGCCATCGATGAATAAACTTGTTGCTCGTGGTAGGTCTGCCTCTAAAGGTCTATAAGTTATAGTTGAAAATCAATTAGTCTATTGGATAAATTAATGGGATTTTTACTTCCGGAACCATACTGTTGCACTCTATAGCGCCATTTGCACCAAATTCCCTTTCAAAGCAAGTTAGTCCACTTCTTCTTTGGGCAGGCTGGGCAGCTATTTTTCTATGTAAACAAGCAGGAAACAAGTTCAGTTCCTATGTACTTGAATTAGAAAAGACCAAAATCTCAAAAATGGCTGGTCAAGATTATGATCAAAGAACATTTTTACAATCTGCCTACACAGGTATCATAAGTTGTGTTTCTTTACCTCAGATCATGCTAAAAAAAAATGCTATTTTAGTGGCTTGTCTATCTAATATGCATGCGCATACTCAAATAAAACCTCTGGAGTCGTAAGGTTTTTTTTTTATGCTGCCTTTGTGTGCTTTTTTAGAGCTTTAACATTTTGGTCACCATTCACTTGCATTGTATGAACTTACAGAACTGAAATATTCTTATAAAAATCTCGTTTTGTGTTCAGCAGAAGAAAGAAAGTGCCATCTGCGATTATTTAAAATTTTCAGGTAATGGTCAGCAGTCAGTGACAGGTGTGATTGCAGTGGAAGACAGTAATAGCTACTGGAGCGTGCGGGGCACCAGTGAGGCTGGATGCAATCGAGGGACTCCTGTAGAATGTGGACAGAACATCCGCCTTACCCATGTCAACACGGGCCGCAATTTACACAGCCACTATTTTACATCCCCTCTGTCTTCGAATCAGGTTGAATTTTTTTTTTACTGTTTTTAATGCACAACACAATATTGAGAAGCCACTGTAGTCACACATTGTCTTAAAGGGATAGTTCACCCAAAAATGAATATTCTCTCATTATTTACTCACCGTCATGCCATCCCAGAAGTGTATAACTTTCTTTCTTCTGCTGAACACAAAGGTTTTTAGAAGAATATTTCAGCTCTGTAGGTCCATACAATGAAAGTGAATGGCGGACTTTGAAGTGGAGAAACATTTATACAATAAATGTCCACTTCCACATTTTTCTTCTTTTGTTTTTGGCTATTCACATTCATGCATATCGCCACCTACTGGGCAGGGAGAAGAATTTATTGTAAAAATTGACTTCTTCAGGAGATACATATTTAACCACTGGAGTTGTATGGATTACTTTTATGCTACCTTTATGTGCTTTTGGAGCTTCAATGTTCTGGCCACCATTCACTTGCATTGATAGGACGTACAGAGCTGATATATTCTTCTAAAATCATTGTTTGTGTTCAGCAGAATAAAGGAAGTCATACACATCTGGGATGGTATGAAGGTGAGTAAATGAGAGAATTTATGTTTTTGGGTGAACTTTTCCTTTAAAGCTGATCCAAGTTCATATGTCACTCTTTCCATTCAGGAGGTCAGTGCATTTGGGGATAATGGTGAGGGTGACCATCTTGACGAGTGGACCGTTCTGTGAGTAGGCTCAATTTGGCAGCGGGACGAGTCTGTTCGGTTCCGTCACACTGCCACTGAAGCTGTGCTGTCTGTAACAGGCGAACAGTATGGCAGACCCATCAGCGGCCAGAGAGAAGTGCATGGCATGATGATCAGCAGCCCACACAGTTACTGGAGAACAATGGAGGGCGTTTTTATGAAACCGATTGAGAGTGGATACAGTGATTTCGGCAGCCCACTACACACAGAGTTTTAAAGGAAGACTTCATGCCAGACAGCTGAACCTGCTGGACTTTTGATAGAGTTCAAGTGTTCTACCTTTTCTTTCTTACATAATGATCCTGCCATGGGCCATAAGAGGAACACTGAGCTGTTCGAAAAAACATGACATCATTTTTAATACTTGAAGTAAATGATTTTATAGTGCACAGTCAACATAAAGAGTGGACTGAAAATCAATCTTTTCAAATTCAAGGCTTAAAATAAAATTTTCTGTTTTTGCATGACAGAATGAAAGTACTTTTAGCTTTTCAAACTTTTTTCAATATGAATTCCATAATCTTATAAATCTTATAATTATAATGCTGAGCAAAAGTTTGACATCAACAGCCAAACTTGTGGTTTGAACATATTTTACCAAACTAGATCGCAGCCTTAAAGCCCAGGGCACCCCTGGGTAGTCAAGGGCCCATGGGCACTGGCCCCATTTGCCTGGTTACACTTGCAATGGAATTGCAATACAATACATAATTACATCTTCTGTTAAAACTAATGTATTGTTTGAGCTGTAAAGTTGTTTAAATTGTAATTTTTACAGGTTAAGGTTTTAGGGTTTGTTGACATTACATTGTTAAGGCAACAAAGTTGTAAAATTGGCTATAACTTTGCACAGAACAGGTTATTAAGTGATTTTGTCATACTAAAATATTTTTTACATTGATATCCTTTATGTCTTGTAGTTATACTTTTTATAAAGTATTTTAATGTTCAAATATTGCCCCATTCACTTCCATTGTAAGTGCCTCACTGAAACCCATCTTTTTTATTTTTTATTTATTTATTTTTTAAAGAAAAGGAGGGACAAGTGGAAATGAATGGAAATTATTCGAATGGTGTCGCATTGTTTGAGCCTCCGGAGTTCGGACTCCTAGTAGGGCTGTTGATTTCTCCAGCTCTGGTCCGAGTGATTAGGGGTACAGTTTATGTGCCAGTGGTGAATGTAGGGACTACTGATGCCCTACTGTTCCCTCGCCGGGTGACAGGCACGTTAACCAGTGTATATGTGGTTAGTTCACCTCCAGGTGTTACTGAGGTTAGGCCACTGTCAGGGATTGCTTGTTCTATGACTTAAGCAGGTGTTTCAACTGCGCGAGAACCTATTGATGCTGTGGATTTGTCTCTTCTGTCAGAGGAGGAGCATGTGCGTGGACTACCGTCAACTGAACTCTAAAACTAGGAAGGATGCTTTTCCTTTGCCTCGTATTGAGGAGTCGCTGGATTCATTGACTGGGGCCCGCTGGTTTTCCACTATGGACTTGGCCAGCAGGTATAATCAGGTTCCTGTCGCAGAGGTGGATAAGCACAAGACCGCTTTTTGCACCCCATTCGGATTATTCGAGTGGAATCGAATGCTGTTTGGGCTCTGCAATGCCCCCAGTACGTTCCAGCGATTAATGGAACGTTTGTTCGGAGACCAGCAGTGTCAATCTTTCTTTTGTATTTGGATGACATTATTGTGTACTCTTCTTCTATTGAACAGCACCTGGAATGGCTGGAGGTTGTCCTGAGTCGATTGGAGCAGGAGGGTCTCAAGGCCAAGTTGGAGAAGTGTGCGTTCTTGCAGCCAGAGGTGAGGTACCTGGGCCATGTGATTTCGGCTGAGGGTGTAGCAACAGACCCTGGCAAAACCCAAGCTGTTGCCCAATGGCGTCGGCCATCCAGTGCTACAGAGTTGCGCTCCTTCCTTTGTTTTGCAAGCTACTATCGACGGTTTGTTGAGGGATTTGCCAAGATTGCCGCCCCCCTGCATAGGCTGGTAGCAGAGTTCTCAGGTGCTAAGGCCAAGCCACGGAAGCGAGTTGGGTTTGAGTTCAGTGATGCCTGGCTTGAGCAGTGTCAGAAGAGCTTTGAGGAGTTACAGTTAAAACTCACCACTGCCCCTGTACTCGCATACGCTGATTTCTCTCAGCCATTCATTCTGGAAGTTGATGTCTGTCAAGGGGGACTGGGAGCGGTCCTCTCCCGGGAGCAGGAAGGCAAAATCCGACCCATTGCATATGCTAGTCGCAGTCTAAGGCCCACAGAGTCTAACTATAACTAACTATAGCTCCATGAAGTTGGAGTTTTTGGCACTCAAGTGGGCCATGACCGAGAAGTTTCGAGAGTACCTGTTGGGCAGTTGGTGTGTGGTTTTTACAGATAAAAATCCTCTTAGCCATCTGTCTACTGCAAAACTGGGAGCCACAGAGCAGCGTTGGGCTGCCCAGCTCGCTGCATTTGATTTTTAGCTCCGTTACAGGTCAGGGAAGAGTAATGAGAATGCAGATGCTCTTTCCCGACAGCACCCACCGGGGGAGTGGGGTGATGGGTGGACTGGGCCCAGGGACGACAGTGCCTGCATCATTGCAACCATTTGTGGGAACAGAACCACAATGGTAGGTACAACAATCAATGATTACTACCTTACCTAGCCAGTAACTTGCTGATTCTGGTTTATTGCAGGCAGTAGACCCTGTCATCTCCGAGATCTTGCCATTCTGGAGGAGGAAGGCCTGTCCTGGTCCAGAAGAACGTCAGCAGATGTCTACTCTGGCCTTGACATTGCTCCGTCAATGGGATCGCTTTGTGGAGAGAAACGGGGTACTTTATCGTAAGGTTTATTGTCAAAACGGTACAGTTACTGTTGCTTGTTGCTCTGAAGACGGAAGTGCTGACACAGTTGCATCAACAACATGGCCATCAGGGTATAGAGAGAGCTTCAGAACTGATTCGGAGGCGGTGTTACTGGCCAGGTATGTCATTGGACATTGTCCGTTGGTGCCAGGAGTGCGAAAGATGTCAGTCTGCTAAGGATATGCAGCCACCTGCTCAAAGTTTTATGGGCCATCTTTTGGCTTCAAGACCGAACGAAATCCTAGCCATTGACTTTACTTTGTTGGAGCCGTCTAGTTCAGGGGTCGAAAATGTACTTGTTATGACAAATGTGTTCAGTAAATATACGTTAACTGTTCCCACCCGAGACCAACGGGCTGAGACTGTGGCCCAGGCCCTGGTTACGGAGTGGTTTTATAAGTTTGGTGTTCCAGGCCGTCTCCACTCTGACCAGGGGCGTAATTTTGAGTCTCTGTTGATCTGCCAGCTTTGTGGTCTTTATGAGGTGAAGAAGTCTCATAGCACACCTTACCATCCAGCCGGAAACGGCCAGTGCGAGCGCTTTAACCGGACCCCTGAACTCTGCCAGTTTCTAGGAAGAGGGACTGGGTAGCATGTCTGCCCCAGGTCCTATTTTGTTATAATACCACCCCTCATCAATCCACTGGTGAGTCACCACATTTTTTAATGTTTGGTCAGGAACCACGGCTACCAGTGGACTTTTTGTTATGTAGGGTGGAGGAGCCATTTGTAATATTGCGTTGTTCATATTTTAGTGGCCTCCGCTGTCACACATTCATCTGCTTCCTGTGGTGTCTCTGTTTTTCATCTGTTCTCATAAATAAATAAATGAATAATCTGCTATATGCTCGTCCTCTAAATTCATGATTAATTATGAAAATGTGAACGAATATAAAAGCTATTAAATGTCTTATTATCATTAAAATGACGAGTAATAAGAGTATGATGGAATTTAAACGACCCTGACCGTCTAAACAACGGACGATAAGTAAGTCTAACGCAAGCACTGTATGTGATTTATTTATTTATTTTTGCATAGCCGAATTTCAAACATTACAAGTAAATACGCTACTAAGACGGACATAAAACATGGACAAGTTCTTGAAAAGGAAAAATATTGACGATGGTTAGCCTATGTGGGATAGTGGTGTGCCGTATAATTTTTTAGTCATAAAAAGTGTGCCATGGCAGATAAAAGGTCTGGAAACACTGAACTAGACCATCACAACCCATGCATATACATGAAATGGGTTTTGAATAGCTGTCCACTTTAGTGACCACTATGCGTGAAAGGGTTAAGGTGTGCCTTTTTACACATAGATGCTGTAAAATTTTGATTTAAACTTAAATGTCATTGATTCATGTTGGGTTACTATTTCTTGATATGGTAATATCTTAAGGTTACCATTATTCTCTTTACATGGTAGGGGTCAAAGTTATGTACTATTTTTTTCTTGGTATGGTATTGTTAGTGTTCAATCAACAAAGTAACATGGAGAGGAACACATTGATAAGATTTTTGTAATCTTTATTAACAAGCATCTACAGTATATTACCTCAGACTGCGTTCACATTCTAGTTCAGGTCTTGGAAAACTGTATTTTTTATTAAATATGACAAAATTTGATACCTGATGCTATTTAAAAATGCTTTAAATTAAAGAGGTCAAGGCTTTTTTATTTATGGTGCTTTTATTTGTGTGCATATCTATGTATGCAGAGCTTGGGGGAAAAAGAGAAAAACAACATTAGCATAAAACAGAAAATGTAATGCCTTAAAACGTATAGCATTTGAAGCACAGGAGTTGTTAATGAAAATTTCGAATATGAACATTTGTAACTGCAAAAATGCATGTTTTCAGTAGAGGTCCGGGTAATGTTCAGTCCTCGTGGTTGTGATCTTCCATCTTTCTTTCCTTTAGAGTTACACTGACTTCATCAATTGCAGATTTAATGCTAAAGAGAATAAGAATAAACACACCAGGAAAGAAATACGAAGTGATATGGGTGATCGCAATTGTTTAGACATGAATATTTTTATGCACAAATCTCACCGTTCCACTGGGATGTTTTCCTCACAACATGCTTAATGAAGTTTGTGCAACTTCAATCTTTCTCTGTCATAAGTCATGAAGAGCTAACAAAACTTATCAAAACATCAAAAGCCACAACTTGTTTGTTAGATCCTATACCAACTAAGCTCTTAAAAGAGGTATCTCCTGTAATCTCAGAACCTCTTCTTAATATCATTAACTCCTCACTATGCTTAGGACATGTCCCAAGAAACTTTAAAATGGCAATTATCAAACCGCTTATTAAGAAGCCACAACATGATCCTGGAGAACTTGCTAATTATAGACCGATTTCAAATCTCCCGTTTATGTCAAAAATACTAGAAAAGGTAGTATCCTCCCAAATATGTTCATTTCTACAGAGAAATAGTATATACAAAAAAATTCAATCAGGATTTAGGCCTCATCACAGTACAGAGGCTGCACTTATCAGAGTTACAATGACTTGCTCTTATCATCTGATCGCGGCTGCATTTCTCTTCTAGTGCTTTTGGATCTTAGTGCTGCATTCGACACGATAGATCATGACATTCTCTTGAATAGGCTGGAGAATTATGTTGGCATTTGTGGAGTTGCATTAGCATGGTTTAGGTCATATTTATCAGACCACTACCACTTTGTCTATGTAAATGAGGAATTGTCAAACCAAACAAAAGTAAAATATGGAGTGCCACAGGGATCAGTTTTAGGGTCTCTGCTTTTCTCCTTATATATGCTTCCCCTGGGAGATATTATCAGGAATCATGGGATAAGTTTCCACTTTTATGCTGACGATACACAACTTTATATTTCTACAAAACCTGATGAGATTTCACAATTCTCGAAATTAGCAGAGTGCATCAATGAAATAAAATATTGGATGGCCAAAAACTTCCTTCTACTCAATTCTGACAAAACAGGGGTACTAATTATTAGACCAAAAAACTCTAAAAATAAGCCACTACAATATAATTTGACTCTAGATGGATGTACTATTACATCAACTTCAACAGTGAAGAACTTAGGTGTAATATTTGATACCAATCTGTACTTTGAAAATCAAATCACCAATGTTTGTAGAACAGCATTCTTCCACCTAAGAAATATTGCTAAATTAAGGTATATGCTCTCTGTTGCTGATGCCGAAAAACTAATTCATGCGTTCATGACCTCAAGACTAGATTATTGTAATGCATTACTGGGAGGATGTCCAGCAAGATCAATAAATAAACTTCAATTGGTTCAAAATGCAGCAGCCAGAGTGCTAACAAGAACCAAGAAATATGATCACATTAGCCCCATTTTATCATCGTTACATTGGCTACCTGTTAAATTCTGTATTAACTTAAAAATTCTGTTAACTACGTACAAAGCTTTGAATGGTCTAGCTCCGCAGTACATAAGTGATCTTCTACCACGCTATATTCCAACACGTTCATTAAGATCACAAAATTCGGACCTGTTAATAGTTCCTAGAATATCAAAATCCACAAAAGGAGGAAGATCCTTTTCATATTTGGCTCCTAAACTATGGAATAGTCTCCCTAACACTTTTCGAGATGCAGACACACTCTCTGTTTAAGTCTAGACTAAAGACTCATCTATTTAGCCAGGCATACACCTAATTTATCCTCCAACCCACAATTAGGCTGCTCTAGTTGGGACTGCCGGAAGCAGAAACCAGAAACTTTGATCATGATCTCTAACTCTGCAATAAATTGAATGGCATCTATGCTAATTTGTTTCCATGTCTCAACCTCGGGACTCCTATCCTGAGGTCACCAGAACCGGCTGGATCCAGCACCATTCCTGCTTCATGTTGGACTCCACTGCTACATGTCGTTGAATGATGATGACTAAATGCAGCCGGTGCCAGCCAAACATCACTTCACTCTATTACAATGGACTTCAGAGGATGAAAGGTCAGAACACTACAGACCAGAACAAGCTGCTGGATGACAATCAGTCAGGCTTCAAAAGTGGACACTCCACCGAGACTGCTGAGACAGGCGAAAGCTGAAACCAGATTATCCGTCCTGATTCTGCTGGACCTTTCTGCAGCCTTTGACACAGTCAACCATCAGATCATATTCTCCACCCTCTCTACTCTGGGCATCACAGGAACTGTGCTTGAATGGTTTAACTGGCTTGGTTGATCGTGTCTATGACAGTAGGTGGTAGGCCAGCTAGATTTCTGCATCCCGTCCAGGGGCCAGACATAGAGGTTCCAGAGGTCTGGGCACGGATGCCAGAACGTGCCCCATCCATGAGAAAGAAGGTCCTTCCTCAGGGGAATTCGCCAGGGAGGGGCTGTCGCGAGGAGCACGAGATCCGAGAACCACGTCCGAGAGGGCCAGTAAGGGGCCACCAGTGTGATCTGTTCCTCATCCTCCCCGACCTTGCATAGCACCTGTGCAAGAAGGCTCACTGGAGGAAATACGTACTTGCGCAGCCCTGTGGGCCAGCTGTGTGCCAGCGCGTCTGTTCCGAGGGGAGCCTCTGTTTGGGCGTACCAGAGCAGGCACTGGGAGGTCTCTCGGGAGGCAAAAAAGTCTACCTGTGCTTTGCCGAACTGTTACCAAATCAGCTGGACCAACTGGGGGTGAAGCCTCCACTCTCCGCTGGGCAAGTGTTGTCACGATAGCGTGTCCGCTACCACGTTGAGGTTGCCCGGGATGTGAGTGGCACGCAGTGACTTGAGATGCTGCTGGCTCCAAAGGAGGAAACGATGGGCGAGTTGTGACATTTGGCGGGAGCGTACGCCGCCTTGGCGATTTATGTATGCTACCGTGGTGGTGCTGTCTGACCTGACGTGACTGTGAGTGGCGCGGGCAAGCATGTCGGATATCTGGGCGTCAGCCTCAGACTGGGGCGTGCTGACCCAAAGGCGGCAGCACAATCGAGTCTTCCGCGTCAGATGCCGGAACACTCTCCGATGCAGCGGTGAGCTCATCCAGCTCAGGGGGCTCAAGAGGATAGGCAGGCTGGCCGTGAAGCGAGCCGCTGTTGTCTCGAGCCCGGACAGTAGTGAATGAGCGTGCCGGGTGGTGGGTGGTTTCTGGGGATTTAAATCACGCCATGTGCTGAACCGATTTAAAAAATGAATTAAACACAAAATGGCTGAAAGGGGTGTATTTATGTAAATGTCCACATTGCCACAATATATATTTGTCAATAAATCAAATGTAATTTTTCAAACCTAACCTTCAAGATGACATCACTCTGAAGTACTATGCAAAGAATGGCCCACATTTGCCTTTAGGGGACGCTACAGTCCATGCCCAATTTTTGGGTCCAAAAAATTGATACTACAGGCCAACGGTAACCCCTAAACCAATAATGGCCAACATTTGCCCTTAGGGGGCGCTACAGGCCATACCGATAAGAGACATTGTCTGGTCAAAATTTTTCCAATTGTGTACATTGATACTACAGGCCAACATGAAACCCCACACCAAGAATGGCCGCATTCGCCCTTAGGGAGCGCTACAAGCCATGCCCAAATGTCCTATTTTCAAAGTGATGGCATTTCCAACCCATTTATTCAATTCTTCTGAAACTTAATGTACATACCTCATTTCTCATTGGGAACAAAAAAGCCTCAAGGATCCATAAGGTCCTCCAGCATGATGGATTTTCCTGTGCACTGAAAATTTTTAGTTTAGAATTCAGACGGAAAGACAAGTAGTTTGGATTCCTCCATTGGGAGGGTTTAACCCCAACCCTCTACTGATCAATTTTAAATGATTTGCCATTTTGAGGAGGAATCACATTGCTGCTTGCAGCTATATTTATTCTTACTCTTCAAATGCCCTTTATGCAAAGATTAATTTGTTTTTGATTTAGACTTTCAATCTTTAAATATTTCAATATTTAGTTTGTGAAAATGATGAACTATATTCAATTTATAAACAATTCGAAACATTCGACTGTTCCACCATGACTACCAATTTTGTACTGTATGTCAGCAGTGGTACATTGTTAGTAGACAAATTAAGTAAAATAGTGAGAGTGTGAAAGTGTTTTTACTGAATTTTTTTTTTTAAGTCCACCTGGCCAAATGTGCCCAGACTAAAATGATATTAAGAAACAAAAAGATGTTTCTTGTCATGTTCAATAAATAATTTTCTTTTATTCCTTTATATTCTTTACACTTAATGATACAACTGTATTTAGAAACATATTGCTGTAATATGACTGTCAATCCGCATGCAATATGTATATTGTTTTGCATATTAATAAACTTTCTTTTAATATACTCCATAAAAATACATACAAAAAATAATGTATTTGGCATGCTCCAAATTCAAATTAAATGAAATGAAATTATAGATTCAATAAACCTTTACAAGTAAAAAAAAAAATCAAAGTATCAATAGAAAACATAAACTAATATTATAAATTAACAAAATAGAAATAAACATGGAAAAAAAAAAAAAACATGTACCGATTTATGGATTCAAAATGAATAACCCTAATGCCCATAAATTAAAGGGTGAGGCCAAGTGCACTGCAAATATTTGAGACTTTGATTCTGACAACAAGATGGCAACAAGCATGGCATACATTGATTAACTTGGCAATAGGAAATGATGCATGGAATTTTTAAACTTTAGTAAACTAATTTGTGATATTCAAAAGGTAATCAACAGTATTATAACGAGTATATTAAACAAAATAAATAACATCCGACAAATTACCCGTTTATTAATTTTGCATATTTTATAGATTATATGGAATTTACACTGGATTATAAGAAATAAGTATGTCATTTAAATGTCAGTGAATACAAAACTCTCAAAACCTTCTGTTCTACTGATGGTAAATGCTACTTCCACACAACTATTTTAAACTTCCTTTTGGTTTAAGCTACTTCCTTTTTTACTACTGTTACTTTATAATTGAAAATTACATCTTTACCACTGTCACTTTATAATTTAAAAAGAAAGCCCACTAGATGGAGCCATTGATTTGGAAGTTACCTCATTCCATTCCTTTCCATTCAAGGCTGACAGAGTACATATCTTTAGTCTTCTATCAAGCCATTCTGACATACTAGAATGCTGACAAGAATTTTGTCCAGAGAAATGCTTCCAATAACCTGTTTTTCTCATTTCATGTGTATTTTGGCACAGATTGCTGGTACCTCTCTTGGATAAGGTGGCTCAGGAAAGAAATGGTTGGAGTTAAGAAATTAAAATGATGGCCTCAGCAAATGCCAGCAAGCAGTAGAGACCATAAAAAAGTGTTGGGAACATGCAAATGTGACACTGTCAAACAGACATCCAAAAGACAACTCTATATGCATAAATACACATGCAATATACAGGGGAACATGACAAACGATCATTAGTATACATACTAATAAGGAACACGAGGAGGGGAACTGATATGCACACATATTATAAATATACAGAACAACATGTAGACGAATATTTATATTACACACACAGCTTTGGACTTTAACAAAAGAAAAAGGTGCTTCTATAGAGATATAAACTGACAGTTTGCTCTTTGAATTTAGATCTATGTATGTTGCATTCACTGACAATCTCAGCCTGAGAGTGAATAAAAACTTAAAATGGACCAAAACGCCCAATTATGTAGCATAGACACTTCCGCAGAAGTTCAATGTACTGTGTTTTATCTAGACAATATTTGCAGATATTGAGAAGACCTTGATACACCAATAAAAAAGAAAAACAACAACAACAACAGTATTCTACAATCTTCTCTCAACTAGATACACATGATAAATAACATCAGAAAGTACATGAGTATGGAATGAATGAAGCACATAGATCTCTCATTTCCTTATAAAATTACAGGATTTTTACCCATGATGTTTTCACAGGGAATACCACAAAATGGAAACACATTATTAAACAAATGATGAGGATTTAGTTTGCTTTTGAAGGTATGTTCAGAATTGAATATTACCATACTGCTTAATGCATATTGCACAGTATATACTGCCTATCCTGAATACTTCTTGCTTTTTTAAGAATAGTATGTGGAACAGTGCACAGGATGTAAAGAAAACTGTTTCTGATAGTAGTATGCTACATTGTTGTCACAACATGTCACTAAGTTGCACGTATCGCCCAGTTCGAATTTTGGAAATAAATAGTTTTGCATTTTTTATTCCAATGTTGTCTAAAATCTAAAATGAGTGTGCTCTTATTGTATACTGGACATTTTGCCAGATCTAGTGGGTAATCCAGGGTTTTTTCAATTTCTTTTTAGAAAATGTGCAGACTGTCCACAGCAAATTCACTACATACTGCAAAAATAGAATAAGCAGTGAGGTAGTATGCCGTTCAAAACATAACCCCACAGACCCTTCAATATTTAAAACTATTCTGTCAAATATTTGACTGACCTGAACATTTAAATATATCTTCCATATATTCCATAAATGAGCTGCAACAGAGGAGTGGACAGACCATTTGACATGAACATGGACACATTGTCATGCACACACTCTTGTAGCCAGATACCCTGTGGTGACTCTGTTGGACAGGCTGCCAATCACTTTACTCCTCATCGTTCCCATCTGACATGGCTTGGATATACAGTACAAAGACAAGTCCTGGCTTCTCAAGGAGAAAGAATGAGAAAAACACAGTGCAGAGGGGCACAGGATGTTATTGCATTCAACTGTATCAAGTGAGGAGCCCTTGCGTGTCCCTGTCAAACTGATGATGGAGGACAAATGATCCCTCACTGTTGTTGTCAGTGTACGTGCTATAATAAAAATTAAAGGGAGCTTGATTTTCAAATTTGTATGCATTCTCTGGATGATAAGAAACAAAAAGTGGAAACGCTTTAGCAGTTTCTGATGATTGTTTCTCAGGATGTACAGTACCAGCAGAGGTCGAATCACCCAAGGTTCACAGTGGAGTGGGCTATTCCATGCCATTGCGCAACATCTGATTGGCTGCGATTAGCATGACACTGATGATGAATGCCATTGCGAAAGCACAGATGAGGCTCTTGCGGACACATGTCTGCCGGTTCTTCTTTTTAGAATGCACTAAGAGTAGAACAGAGCAAATATGAAAGAGATGTAAGAGAAGAGAAGAGAAGAGAAGAGAAGAGAAGAGAAGAGAAGAGTGAAGCTACAAGTAATTTTGGACTTTGAAACAGAGCATCAGACATTATGAGAAGAGATGAGAGCACACAATAAGCAAAAGCCATCCAAACAGCGAGAGTGATCCAGCACTGTTGTTTGACACTGTGCATAATGAGTCTAAGAATAAACAATGATGAAACAGAAGATGCAATTCATATGGCTCCAGTTAAGCTGCCTCAGTGGACTAAGTAAACATTACATGCTACTGATTGTCCTCTCTCTTTGCCTGCATCTGACACACACAGACATAGCATAAACGATTCGATCAGAACTGTTATAGACAAAAAGCAAAGTGTAACATTTCAACATAACAAAAGCATGCCACGGTGGAGGCTAATAATCCACACATTTTAAAACACTTAGACAGGCTAATTGGATTTTGAGGCAGGAAATTGTTTAATTGTATTCACCTTCTTCTCAGGCCATGCATAACTAACTGATTCCATTCCATTTCATAAATTAGTTTTGTTAATCTGGGCTGCTTCTTGAGATTAAATATTAAACTTCAGGCAAAACAGTGAGACAACTGGATACAAGCCTTTACAATCATTTTCCCTTTTCTAAATTCCAATCATTCCCCTACTTTTGTCAGGTGCTGAAAACATCTGGTTGAACAGCTGGTAAAATGTATATGTAAAAATTCAGGACATAATTGAATAACAAATTAGACATTTACCAGTCGCTTCTATTTAGCAGGTGCTTTTCATCCAAAAAAGGAACAAATGTGATGCTGCATGATTCTGATTGCAGTAAATGTCAAATTCCTGGGTCACCCATTCTTAAACAGTGTAACAGCCTACATGTAATTTGGATTATGTGATCAGATTACAAAAATCAAATACTGGACTTTCAGGGTCTTACAAATAGGAAATTGTTGATTTCATGTTCATTTATGTTTAATGAAAGGAGCGTACATTTGTAATACACTTAAAATAAGATTCATCAAACCATGAAAACGTAATCCAAAAGTATTCAGATTAGATTAACTAAAAGTGTCATCTAAAAGATTGTTACTGATTACAATTATAGTTGTGTAAAAGTAATCTACCCAACACTGTCCCTTAACCATCAGTATACAACCACCACTGCCAACACAACAAGTTATTTCCCATGTGAAGGTGGTTATAAAACCATTGAACTGATACAGAAGTGAATTTTAAAGCTACTGTACTGTAAAGCAAAACTTCACCCCACACCTCATTTAAACTTTCCCCAGTGTCTGTAAACTTGAATCATTATGAGTATGTTACACAAACTGTTGCAGGATCCGTCGATAAACATGAAACCTGATTGCTCTCTTTGCTATTTACCTCCCTGAAATTCAGTCTGGCAGTTTCCTGAGTTCTCCTTCAAACTCTCCTCCTCTGTGATAATGATGTTCTCGATGTCCTTCATGGTGAGATGGTCTCTGAAGGCTTGGAATAGGATGTGTTTGAGCTCCTCCAGGGACATCTGTTGCATGTCAAACTGCAGGGTGGAAACACAAGTGGCCTGTCATCAAATATCAGTATGGCTGGCTTGTCACAGATTCTCTGTGGGGCAGTGCTCAGATTGTAGAAAGTATGATGTGCAGTGATTTATAATTGGAGAATTTCTTTTGAAAGTGAAGCTAGTCGGAAATGATGATAATGACCTGTGTAGCATTGTTTATTAGCCAATGAGCTTGCTCGAAAAATCACAAGTTAATCACTTGTTTATTTGCACAATCACATACTTGCTCACTCACTCAGAACCCTAAATCAATCAGTAATACACTGGGCATTGCTGCTGTATATTTATCTTTCTGACGCAAACTGAGATATCAACATCAGCATTTTTGCATACAAAAGTTCTTCATATTTACAAACCTCCCACCAAACACGGCTGTCAAAACTCCAAATGGTTTTATCCACTGATTAAATGATTCATGAGATTTTGCTAATTGTGGTCAGCAATAAGAGATTACACATTTAAGAGTTTGTCTCAGAAAAAGAAAACAGTCTAATTAGAACTGCAGCTCTGTTCTCATTATACACTATAATAAATAATTGAACCACATATCTGTAGAGACAGTGCTACTACCTGATGCTAGGTGAAAGCTGAATAAAGAAGGGGAGAAGAAAAAGATTAGGAGAAAGAGAGAATTTTTTTTGGGCTGGTTCAATAATTTACTATCACTGAGAGAGAGCCCTGAACTTTTCCAATTTCCATGGGTCATGTGTCATGGGTCTTCTCAGAATCCTTGAATGAGCTTTGGTGGCAGGGGGTGTTATTCCATCTAGGCAATAAATTATTGAACTCTATGAGAAAATATGTATTACATTGCTTAAAATGTCCTACTCCATGATTCCATCCTTTTCAAATGAATTTCTTCCAGACTCTTGAAATATTTGCAAGTTGTACATTTGATTATTTTCATTGATGCTCCAACATATAAAATGTGCATCATGTAAATACACAGTGATTTAATTACGCCGCCTTCCTTTCAGGACCTGCTAACCAACTAAAAAAAGGGCCAAAGCTAGTGTACATACAAGTCTGTAAGTCTGTATTGCATTACACATACAGTATATAATCAAATGAATACATAAATGTACACATTTACAACACTAAAGTAACATACAGAGGATTAAACATTTCTGAATCATCATTCTGTATCCTTCAATTCAAATGGAAACACACACACACGCACGCAGGCACGCACGCACACACAAACAGACACACACACACACACACACACACACAGCCCACACACAGTCCTCCTGACCTTCAAAAGCTCATGATGGTTCAGTTATTGCACTCACTTCTGCCCCCCAGAGGACAGATGAAAAATCAAAGCTGTAGAGATGTTATCACAGAGGACTGACAGAAGACGCCACTTAAACAAAGCCATGTGTAAAGCCTCTGTTGGACACTATCAGCTGGGATTCTCTCTTTTGAGGGGTAAGATGACAGTACTGAGTTTGTATCCCTGTCATTCAGTTATTCACACCCATCCACATACATAGCCTGCTCTCTCATGAGAGCCTTTTCAACATCCAAACTTAGCTCTATTTCCAACACATGTTCTCTGACTCGAAATCAAAGCTACATCAAATAGATCTATTGATATCTTGGTGATGGAAGGTGAAGGTTTCATTTCGGCATTCCTTGCATCAGGCTGTTTTTTTGTTATTGTCTATAATTGCAGGTATATAGATGGTATAGACAGTGGCATTTCTGAAGTTTTTGGGGCCATAAGCAAAACCACTCTTTGGGGCTCCCGCCTCCACAACACACCATCCACCCCAAGAAAACTACCTACCCCCTTACCATAGGAATGGCAAATTTAATTCAAATTCCAACATGTATTGCAGTGTGCTCCTTCACTTTGATAATATTTCATTTTACATCAGAGAGTATCTTAATCAGGGAGTTTCGTAAATAGCGTTGCCTCAACTTGAGCGTCACGGTCCGCATTTGGGTTTCTGATTGGTAGATTTAGCTCACAGGAGGGAGAGCTTGTGCTGGAGAATGAGCATTATGGGTCGGGTATGGGGATTTAAGGGTAGGGTTGCACCAGTTTTGTGTAAGGTCTCATTTAAGGTCTCATTTAAGTTGGAATGTAAAGTTCCATACATGTTTGTTCCAGAGTATGATTCCGAAATTGAAGAAAATGAACTCCCACCACAAACACCACAGATACTGCAGTCTGTGACAGCGCGGAAAGTAATCACTGTAATTTACTTGCCTATTTGTGTAAAAGGTATTACTTTTATTCTTGTTTAAACCAAGACGCGACACAACAGTTTGTATCTTGTTACACAGTTGGGGCATTTTCCAGTTGTGAAACATTTCCGTGCTTTACAAACACATGACAGTACCAAATAAAGTGTAAATACATGGTGCTATCACATTTATAACTGTGAAAGGATACCCTTACCGTGCAACATGAAAAACGTATAAAGGACACATTCACCACTGTCGTTCATCATATAATCATCTTTCATCATATATTCGCTGTAGTGACAAATGCATACATTGTTAATTACAATGAGTCTTCTGAGGTTTTCATTAAAAATGAAACTGATTGTCTAAATATATTGATTGCATACTCTTTAGGTGCATCTGTGGCAATTGTGCCATCATGCCAACTGAACATGAAAATACATGTGGCTTAGAGATCCCTGTGCAGTAAAACGAATACTTGAGCATCTAAAATCACTAGGATCAAATCAAATACATCTAACTGTCTGTAACATATGAAGCAAAACAATTAACATGAATACTCACACTTGTTTGTTGCGACATCTCTGTCGAGTCCAATGTAGTTGGCACTGCATCAACTTTTAATTTAAGTCTCTTTGCAAAGCCTAATTTTTTGAAAGAATCATCGGTAAAATGAAGCAAGCAAACAAACACATTCTAAACGATGCAATCTGGGACTTCATTAAAAATAAAGGTCAGCCACTCTTTCTTAATGTTGGGATCCTTGTGAAGCAAATGCAAGAGACCTAGTTTCCCACAACCTGGCACTGCACAACGTCTTGACATCTTCATGGCCATCGTGATGATGAATGCCATTGCGAAAGCACAGATGAGGCTCTTGCAGACAAATGTCTGCCTGTTGCTCCAAAAATAATTTCACGACTCTAACCGAAAGACCAGTGGGCGGGCCTAAGCAGTGTCGACGATAAAGTAGGCATTGATCTGTTTATGCAGAGGCTGGCCTGTGCTGATGTAATAAATCACTATGACGTATTAGTGAGGAGGAAGTAGAGAACAAGCCATTTTGGCACCTTGGTTTCAAAAAAGCCTTTTTTTTTGGACTAACAAAGAAGTTTTCGGTTCTGAAATTTACAGTAAGTTTTTATAGTGCTATGAACTCTTATATGTCAAGATATCATTGTAAGTTTGATTTTCCAATTCATGACCCCTTTAATGTCCTGAAATACATATTCTGCGCCCATCTACTGAGGTACTTAAACTTGGGAGTTACCATTACTTGCGTTTGAACATCATATTTACGTGCATATTGGCGTTATTTGTTTTTTAAACATTTCCACTGGAGCAAAGAATTGTGGGTTGTGAGTGCCCACAAAGGATACACCTCATGCATCCTCCGAATTCCCGTGAAAGAAGGTTCCATTTGAATGCTGCATTTGAAGTATCCTCCTCACTTTTCTGAAACGAGACGACGTATGCGGCCGACAAATGCGACTTCTGGAGGATGCAGCCAAATGAGACACAGCCATTGTGATCAGTTGAATGCCACTTTGGTGAATAAAAGTACCAATTTCTTTCCATTAGAGCAAAATCTGTACATTACTCCAAATATATATATATACAGAATATATATATATTCTCTGTAGCTTCGCTGGCTTTTTTTTGCTCTTCACTGCACCTCTTTTGTTGTGCAATTTCATGTTTGCTTGTTTTTTGTTACTGAGGTAAGCTAATATATTCGGTCACAGCTAACTGATAGCCAGCTGCAACAGGTAAAGAAATCTGAGTGATGAGGGAGGAGTGGGGTTCCTCTTAGGGGGAAGTTAAATGGCTTACATAATTGTGCAATGACATGAGGTTCAAGGTTGGGCAAATAAAGGAGGAAGCCATTTTATTCACAAATAACCAGCAATTGCTGTACAGCTTCACTCAAAACAAAAGACAGATTTTCAGCATCACTCAAATAAACAGTCCACTTTTCAGCTTCACACAACACAAGACTCTCTCTCAGGGGACTGACACAAAGACTCTGGTCTGCCTGTCTCTCCTCTCTCTTTGAACTGGCCGTCTTTTTATTTCTCCCAACTCTCACTATGAACATAGAGATGGTAATTAGTTACAGTTAATCTCAGGTGAATGTCCTTACCACTTTCTCTCTCCCCAGACATGTGCTCAACCACGCCCTCACCTCCACAGATAGCCTACGAAATTATTTTATTTTTATAGCTGCAATCCCTAATTCATTGGTTTTGCATCAAGATTATATGTAATTTATATGACATGAACATCAGGGAGGATTCAGCCTTTAATTAAGACAAGGACAAATGTACAACTGCACAGCCTCACCATTGCTCGAGGTCCCACTTTGACAGAGGCCCCAAGCAATTGCTTGGATTGCTTGTACTCCAGCTTTGCCTCTGGGTATAGTGGGACGTGAAAAAGAAAACTGTGTAATTTCGGGAAGCCTGAGTGAAAATAGTTATTGTTTTTGCTATTCTGTATGGTGACAGTGGTGCAGTGAACTGCTACTGCAAGACTGAGCTACTTAAATGTTATGCACAGAGAGAGATGTGAATGGATTGGCTCCTCAATAATACTGTACTTGAAGGAACTAACCAGATTACACCAAGCAAACTGATTGGTTTAACATGTCACATGTGAGCGAGCCAACTGGCTGACGGAATACCATTAGGAATAACCAGCTTGCGCCCAATAAAGTTTCCTGGCTGAACTTGGGTAATTTTTTCCCTCAAGTATAACACTTAAAGCGTGATTTCCCCTTACAAAAGGGAATGGATTGAGGGTGTTGCATATAATCCTTCAGACATTTCTCTTAGGTAAGGGAAACCGTTATTTGATTTACTACAGTGAGTGAGTTTTTACCATAATAAAATTCTACTGTTACCATGGACACCACGTGTCTCTGCCAACTTTCAGAAGAACTGAAAATTTTACCACATCGAAAATACTTTTACTTTATAATATGTTTTTATTAAATTTTTAAAGAATATCAACATTTCTCAGTATCATTATTAGTGTGTAAATTATTGTCTGACCTCTTCTGAAGCAACGCATAAATGTCATTGTCACGTGTCACCTGTGCTGTTTTCACAGCACTTTCAGAATGCACCAATCACAGTCATTTGTAATTACTGCATAAATATTTTTTTCAAGGTCATTTTCTGGAGGACACATAGTCGGATTTCCATTTGTATCTGAGGTAACATCCTCAAATTTAATCGAATCAAACACTTTTTGTGTACACATTTTTCCTGTGCAAACATCCTGAGTTTTGCATGCAGACCAATTAATGGAGGATTTAGCTTTTTACAGCAAGTGCCCTTTTGAGAAAGACCAGTGCCAGGTAGGGGTGGATTAGAGGTGCAAGTCTAGATGCTTGTCTAACTGTGTAGAGAAATGATTGCAAACCCAAATTAAGAATATTAGTGGTGGTCAGTAGAGGTGTTGGATAAAAAAATGGCAATATTTTGCAAATTAACTTAAATGATTTTAATTTATCCATTCATACTGTTTATAAAGATGCAGAGAGTATATAATACTAGGCACATTTCTGGTTTGTGTGTTTCTATTAGATCACCCTCCCGCATGTTAATGATTTCAAATAATGCGTGACTGTGAAATATGTACTCCTGCAACAGTTTTTCATAGTTAAAATGATCTATACTGGGTTCTACCTATCACAAAAAATGTGCCTCTGCCCGAATACTTAATGCCCTGTTTGGGCCATTGAAAGGTGCCCGGTCGAAAAGCCGTTACTGAGCAGTACGCTGTCAGAGCTAAAGCTTCGTATTTAGACCAATTATCTCTAATAATTCTGATAATTCGGTGGAGGCTAGGCACAGATCTAGTGGAAGACAAATAATAAAATATCAGCTGCTTAAAGTAAAAGCCTATGTGCCACACCTTCCACCATCACCCATGGAAAATCATCCTCCTTTCTTATAGCGCTGCTAAAGTTTCCAGGGCAAGACAATAACAATAATGGGGGAAGAGGGCAACCATGCCGAGTGCCCCTATTAATAGTAAATTAATCTGAAATTAATACATTTGACTGTAACGCTGCTACATGGTGTCTATAAAGTAACTTAATCCATCCAATAAAAGTATTTCTGAACCCATATATTTCCAAAATCTTAAAAAGATAATCCCTTTCTTCCATACCAAACAAATTTTTGCCGTCAAGTGAGATGGCAGTGACTGGAGACTGATCATTCGCCATTGACCACATGATATTAATGAAACGCCTAATGTTGTCAGAAGAGCTGCGGCCCCTAATAAACCCCACCTGATCTATATGTATAAGAGATGTCATAACTTTACTTAATCGGTTAGCCAGAATTTTTGTCAGAATTTTTCCATCTAGCTGGATCAGGGAAATTGGATGGTAACTTTTACTCTTTCTTGGATCTTTGTCCTTTTTAAGAATCAGACTGATCCGGGCTTGCGTCATGGTTGGCGGAATTTCCTATAAACATCTCACAAAAGTGGAGCCAATTCTGTAGTATAAGATCTAAAAAATTAAACGGCAAATCCATCTGGCCCCGGAGCCTTGCCAGTAGGCAGAGCCTTAATTACCTCGTCAAGCTCCTCCAATGTTATCTCAGAATCAAGAGAATTTTTTTGCTCAGTCGTCAGTTTAGGGAGTTCTAATGGTTCCACAAAGTTTCTAATATCTTCAATAGTAGACGAAGACGTGGAATTATAAAGATCAAGATAGAACTCTTATGTGGCATTATTCCACTTGAGCAGTCAAACAACAGATGTAAAAAATCTATTCTAGAATTAATCTTATGGACTGATGAAAAAAATAAATAGTTCCTAACAGATGGGTTCAAAAGTCTCAAAAATATCTGCAAGACCAAGATTTTTACACATCTTGTGAAGTGTCAGTGTTGCTCTATGGGGCTTACACACATTTGCTTCACTATGATCAAGTCAATCAAAAGATTAAAGTCTCCTCCCAATATTATATCATTAGGGGTGCCAACGGCTTGCAACATCCATTCAAGATCTATAAAAAGCCCCGATGTTCAGCGGCGTAATATTAGCCAAAATCAACCTTTGACCCCTGAATTTCTCCTAAAACAATAATGACTCTTCCTAATTTATCTGTACTCTGTTTGAGACAATTGAACTTTATATGTTTATTTATCAGTATAATGACTCCCCTACTCTAAAGAAAACATTTCCACCTCATATCTTACCAAATTCTTCAACCTTCTCTGGGGAAAGATGCATTTCTTGAAGAAACACTATATCATATTCTTATGTTTAAGAAAAGAAATAACCTTCCTTATATTTATGGTGTGCCCCAACACATTCACATTCCATGTGGGTAAAGATAACCTACTCATATTAACATTTGACATATTGATATAAAATGACATATCAGAAAATACTTTTTTTAACAGACCCCAGCCAACAGGCAGAATAAACACAAATAACATATATATATATATATATATATATATATATATATATATATATATATATATATATTCATTCACAGAGCTGTCTCGAAGGTGTGTTCCTCCACAAAACAACTTCTAGCTGATATAAAGCCATTCACCTTCCTCAGAACAGACAACCAAGTGATCAGTGAGCCGGCTGTTTACGAGTTCAGCAGATGACATAATCATTCTAATGTCCCTCAAAAATACTCCACAAAAATAAATTCCAGCCAACAGGAGGCATTAACACAAAGACCGAACAGATTCATCCGCAACAGTCCCGAAGCAGTGTTATTCCACAAAACAAACTCCAGCCACTAGGCGGAACCAGCACAAAAAGAAACAAAACAGGCATTCCGGTACCTCGAATGATCAAGAGCCAAACTCACTCAGGGACTGCGCAAAAAAAATAAAATAAAAAATAGACTGTGAATTAACTTTATAAAAGACATTTATGTGAGCATGTAGATATTTTGCGGTAATCCATAGTGTCCATATCTCAATCTGGCCAGGAACTTCAGTGACATCTTCTGTCAATGCAAAAGTTTCTTGAAGGAAGTGTCATTCCACAAAACAAACTCCAGCCACTAGGCAGGGCCAACGGAAAAATAAACAAAATTGGCACCCAGCTTCCTCAGACAATCTGTCACTGAACAACGAATCAGTCCACTAATATAAGAAACATCAAATGGCTTTCTCACTCCAATATATTTATGAAGGTGAGAGCATGTTTGGGACATGTAAATACTTTACAGCCATCCTTCATTTCTATTCTCAGTCTGGCCGTAAACACCAATGCAAAAGCGATCTGCAGATTTTCTTACATTCCTTGAACCGATCGCGTTTCTCTCTTGTCGAATTCACAAAGTCCGGGAACAAGAAAATATTTGTATTCTTCCAAGAATGCTTTCCTTTGTTCCTCGCCTGGCACAACACAAGATCTTCATCTGATGATCTCAGAAATTTGGCCAGAATTGTTCGGGGCCTGTCTCCCTCAGTAGATCCGTGAGCTGGGACTCAGTTCGCTCGATTTCCAGTTTATGGCATTTTATGTCAGGAATAGCTCGTCAAAGAATTTCACCATATTATAGTTTTTCCAAAATGTTTTCCAAGTCTGTTTTGGACACGGGCAGATTAGCGGATAATTCCCTTTCTGATTACCCCAGATAATCGATCCATTTCTCAACATCAACAGAATATTGTTTCCATTGCCGTAATCGACACGATCGGCCGATCACAAATTTAAGACAAATTTGTGGCACATTCCTACATCACTTCATGTTTCTCCCTTCCAATTAATTGTTAGGGGGCGCATTCCAATTAGCAGCTACAGAAACACAAACAGAGGTGCATTCTGACATACTGACAAACCGTGTTTTTTATGTATTCTACATAAATGTTATTTTAGAAAATGTGTAAAAGTATTGTACTTTTAATTGAAATTTGTAATTAACTTAATTATAAATCCGTAACTGTAATCTGATAACAAGAATTTAAATTGTGAAGCAATACATTACATTTTAACTAAAATGTAATTAGATTACACCCAACACTGATAATCACATGCAATAAGCAAAATATAATTCACAAAGCAATAACACTATAGCAACAATGCCATCTTTCAGTCTTTCATACAATGCAGGATCATGAGATAGTACCCAAACATTTTACAAACCTAGAAAGCCAAGAGCGTTCCAGTTAAAATAGCCTAGATTATTGTTTAACAAAAAACATGGAAATTAAATGCTGATTTATGAATACAGTACCCTCTTTTACTCACAGAAAAAATATATTGCCCCATGATAACATGATAAAATCTTTATCTTGCACACTCAGTTATCTGATGACACAATAAAGGAGAGATTGCGAAAGAGGTCTGTGGTGTGTGAGTAAATACTCATTTATGTGTGACTGCTGGATGTAAGCAGTCTGTTTGATCTGACAAGCAGCTGAGGGGGCTTTCCTTATTATAGATTAACACATATTGTGTTGCTTAATTTTCAGTGGTGCAGTTTAAAAGCCTGCATTGATTCCTATCTTTGGCCATCAATCTGAAGAACCGCCCGGTAACAGCAGGTGATTAATGTTTCAATTACCCAAGCACTCTCATTTTAATGACAGGTACAAGATTAATGCGAGAAAGTAAACATCTCATTGAAATGATTTGGGGGAGCTCTAATAAAAAAGGCAGAACAAAATAATTTCATAATAATAAACCAATTCAGAGAGTCAAAACGGCTGCACTTGTCCTAATTTATGATTTGCATAAACTATTTGTATTCAGTACATGCCTTTTGAACTGTAAATACAACATCATTAGGAGGATTTCACTGTGTGGCTAGTGGCGTTTATTTGCACATGCTGTCTGCGTTGTTTTAGCATCTGATTCACTGAAGGAAATTCACAGGTAAAAGTACAAACACACTGCCAAAATTTGTGCTGATTGCAATTTGCTAAAACGATCAATAGAAAATTCACACAACCATCTCTTTTCAATTAATTTTCATGTACCACCTACTTCCATGAGCCGTAACAGCACATGTTAATCACGGCAGGCAAATAGCACAGACTTTTGTGAACAAGACGCAATCTATAACAAACCTAATTTACATAGAATGGAAGAGTGATGTATTGTTGCGTGTTGAGTCGTGTTTCCAATGAAAAGAATGACAATGATTTTATTTTATTTATTTTGTAACACTATTTCAGCACATTTAGAGGCTGATCAAACTGGATTTTGGCCGGTTAGTGAAAAAGACAGGTTTTTACAATCAAATACAGTGCATTCAAGTGGCACACCTGTTTAGTGAATTCACCTCCTTGTGTCTGAAACACCCCAAGATCACCCTCTACTCCTAATCCCTGGCACCCCCTAAACGTGGTTTTAAAAGTGTGTCTAGTATGTGGCCAGCTCTCATGTCTCACGCATAAGCGGACCTGCTCGCTGGGGGGAGATGGGCCATGAAGAAATCTGTCAGAGGTTGATGTCTTTGTCTGACCCACTGAGCAAGGAATGAGGGTGGTAAGTGTCGTGTTGAAGGTGTCCAGACACATTTGTCACAGTGAAAAAGGAGCTTGGCTCTCTTTCCTTCCCATTCCCATCTACCTGCCCTCCTCTATAACTCAAAGCCGCATTACCATTGACGTAGAGCGATAAGCTACACTGATAGCAGAGAAGTGCGAAGGAAGATGTCAGCTGACTCTTTAGGGAGACTTGGAGCACAAAACAAGATAAATTTCATAAACTGTTTCACACTGATTAATGTTGTGCATTTTTGTATACTTTTAATAGTGCTTTCAATTGATTAAGAAATGTAATTACATCATATGCTATTTAATTAACCAAATGAACCACTATTAAGCTAATTTGTCAATTTCAATATTTGCTGTGAAAAGCCCCCAAATGAAGATAAATCACATTACATTATTGTGGCAGACAAGTGAAGCATTGAAAATACATTATAAAAACTGGCAACAGAGGTCAATATACAGTTTGTATTATTTATTTTCAACTTTATTCTCATTGTGCAGAGCACAGGTACAGAGCCAATGAAATGCAATTGTTTTCACATATCCCAACTAAGCTGGGTCAGCCATGAAACAGCACCCCTGGAGCAGACAGGATCAAGGGCCTTGCTCAAGGGCCCAACAGTGGTATCTTGGCAGTGCTCTTCATCAGTAACCCAGAGCCTTAACTGCTGAGCCAGTGGTATTGAGTAGCATTGAGACTTTTAATGTACTTTTTATATTAGAATGCTGATCAAATATGTTTTTTCTAGACGTCCCTCAAAGCCACGGTTGAACTGAAGTAAGCAGATCTCTAATCAGGACAAGATGATTCAGAATATCTCTCACAGTCTGCCAATCGATACTATATCACTCCTTCAAGCCATCAGGGGGAACCATCTGTAGTGTCTTATCAAAGACTCAACTATCTAAGTTGTGTGTGCCAAAAAAGCACTGAAAAATGATTTTAAGAATATTATATTATATTATACCCCTACTATAACTTGATCTATAGCCTTGAACTACAAACACACACACACACACACACACACACACACACACACACACACACACACACACACACACACATGCAGGTTGTCTGTGAAATAATTTCCAAAGCACTAACAGTCTGTAATTCAGCTGCCAGTTCTGGAAGTGTGAATTGAACAGATGGTATTTGGGCGTATATGTTGCATCTGGGAGCAGGGCGATTGTAACAGGAGGGCCCAGGGTTTATCAGCCATACATTACTCTGCATGGTCTCATTTTCATTCAGCTCCACAAATGCTGGACCAATATCACCTCTAGTTATTCTGCTAGAGGCTGTGGTAGATCAACTACTTGCACCATGACCTGGCTAAATATTGCTTTAAATTTAATTTCCCAGATTCCTATGGTCACAGCACATACTGCACACACACACACATACTGCACACACACACACACACACACACACACACACTTGTGCATGTATCCCATAAGCAGCACTATCAAGCCAAAAACAAACCGAATATGATGTTTATGACCCATCTGCTCTTGGGCCTGATTGTTATCTTGTCATGTTAATGAGACTCAGTGTGAAAGAGGAAAAGTATATGTCCTACTTTTTTCTGCTCTCCATTAGCCAGAGTGTCCTAGAGGAGGGAAGGCAATCAGCTGAATAATTACTGACCAGCAGGTATGAGAGAAAAAGTATTATCTTAAAACACTTAAAGCACTACATACACCATATCGCTTCCCAAAATGTGGTGTCTTAAAGGGATATTTAATAAAAAACTGAAATTTCTGTCATCGATTACTCAACTGTGTTTTAAACTACAGTAACAGTAAAAAAAAACTATGCCTTTCTTTGTTCTGTGGAATACTAATGAGGTTAGGTAGAATGACAGTAACTATTAATTTTCAGTGCATGGAAAAAAGATGTAGCCTAATAAAAGTGAATTTTGACCATTTCCTTTTTGTTTTATGGAAGAAAGTCATATGGGCTTGGGACAACATGGGGTTGAGTAAATGATGTAAGAATTGTAATTTTTGGGTGATCTATGCCTAAAAGGGACATTCACATGAACAGCAATTTGCAGAGACATCTGGAAGTCAGTGATTTTCAATACAAGTTGGTGAGACAATGTGGGAATGTCCAGCAATATGACAAAGTTAACAAGAATTGTCAGCATTCTAAATGAGTTTGATTGATTCAGTTATCATTCATCTTGATCAAGATATGATGCATAATGCACTTTATAAACAGCATTTTTTGTACAAATGATTTCCTCTCCAGAAGGTGAATCAGCAAAAAAATTTTAATTAGTGTAGCCACGGTTGTAAAGAAACAACACAGGTTACAAAAATATATTTTGGGGGTTTTAGTCTGATGGCTTCTTTAAAAACAAAAAAACAAAACAGCGGTCGATGGGGTTGTATAAAAAAGTACAATGAAAAATCAGTGGAAAGAAATACGGTATAATGAAATATGGTAGAGGCCAGTCATCACATGTGTGCCAAAATGTGATAAAACTCCACACATGCAATCCATATGCATCCCAAAAAATTAACAACTGATGAGCAAAACCGGGAGCTCTCTTGCCCAATGTATGCTTTCACGTTCTCATCAGCACACATGTGAGTAACACAGCAGGTGTTGCAAAACTCTTAAAGGGGCCACGTCAAATTTTTGACCAGTGTGAAATTCTATGAAATTTTCCCACTTGGCTACATTCTCCCCTGCTAAAAGTAATTGTACCCGATAACTATTTTATATGACATATTTTTCACTTTTTTTTAACAGCTTCTCTAAAGGACGCACCTGAGAGAAGTCTTCAGGACTAAGTGAAACAGCATTGCATGCTGATTTTGGCTCATTAAATGGGTTTGAGTTCTTTTAGTTCTTCTTGGTGCTGGTACAGGCTTTTGACCTTTAGAAGTCTACATAATAGATCACGGAGAGTTCTGATAAAGTGCTCGCACTGAGTGTTACACTGAGGCCGATAAGGTGTGGTACAGGTTCTCTTTATACCATACGTTTTACACAGCTCGGCAATCATGACGCTTTTTCAAATTTTTCCCCTGATCAGAATGCAATCATTCAGGCACACCATATTTCACGAACCATACAAGCAGATGGTGGCAAAGAGAAATGCTAGTGTCATTCATATGGACTGGACATGTAGGACAGGGCTGGCTGATTCACAGCTTAACTGAGTTGCGTTCACTTTTATTGTAAGTGCCTTACTGTAACTGTGATTTTTTATTTTTATTATTATTTTCTTTTAATGAGTCAAAATAATTTTTTGTGGTAATCAACAGTATGCAACAAATTGAGCTTAACTTGTATTGAACCCAAAATATTCCCTAAAACCTGACCTTGCAAGCAAACAGCGGGACACAATACAAAGAACTCCAACTGACGCATGAGTACCTAGACCAACAATAAAAAAAAAACACTGATGCAAGGGCGCATCCTGTGTGAATGGCCACTTCCATTTTTTTATGTTTTTTTTTAACTACTTCAAATTTAAGTCTCCATTAAAGAAGATTTGAAACAAAAGTAAGGCCTGAGAATATACATATGTATTAGACATTACAAACAGCAAGAATATGCTGTTAATCTTTGGTGTTACTGGTTTATGCTGACTTGTTTGTCTCAAATAATTTCCACTAATGGGTGAAAATGGGTCTGCTGGCAGCAACACTACTACTACACACACACACACACACACACAAAATGCAGGTTTGTGTTGAGGGTGGGGAAAACAAGCTTGTTTATGCCTATGTGTTCCAAAAAATCCATGATAGCCTGTAGCTCTTGGCTCCAATCAGATGTCCCCATTGACAATCTTGTTTACTTCAACATTTTAAAATACCCCCACTATTAAGTGCACAGTCTTTCATGTTTCAAAAGGGCTGCAAGGTTCCAGGGATAAAAAAACATCCTAGTCAACATGCAAATCCAAACAGAGATGACACCCCAATAAGCACACCGCAAAAACCACACACACACAAACAGACACACTATTTCTTTGTACTAACTACAGTTCACAACAAAAGACTTGTGACTGATTTATGAATCAAATCTGCATCACAGGTTTATAAATCAATAACTTTTGATGGGGTGTTCTTGCTCCAGTCCATTTCAACTGCACTGACTATGCCCCCGTGTCTTCCGTGGCTCTGTCCCCCAAGTCTTCTGTGACTCTGTCCCCCGAGTCTTCCGTGGCTCAGCCCCTACCCCCCAAGTCTTTTGTGGCTCCGCCCGCTCCTCCAGAGACTCAATTCCCTGAGCCTACAGAGGCCCTGCCCGCACCTCCACCAGATCTGCCCACTCATCCTACTGAGCCTCCTAAGGCTCTGCCTCCTCCGGCTCCACCTCCTGTGATTCCAATCCCTGAGACTCCTGTGGCTCCGTCTCCTTAGTCTCTGCCCCTGTGTCTCTTCCTCCTGCAGCTCCACCTCCTAAGATGCCAGTGGCCCCACCTACTGAGATTCCAACATGACCCTCTGCCTTGTTGGGCCCTGTTCCACAGACCAGGGCTCCTCCCTGGCCTCTGGACCCTGCCCCCTTTCTAGTGTCACCACACAAACTGACAGAACTCACTCCCTTCCTGGAGCCACGAGCCAGGACTCCGGACCCTGCTCCCTTCCTAGTACCACCTCCCTGGCCTCCAGACCGCTGAACCCATTGTTTCTTGTTTTGTTTTTGTGTTGGCATCAGGAGCCGCCCATTAAAGGGGTGACTCTGTCTCATATCAACTTCCCTCAGCAGCATGTAGGGATCGCTAGAGGGCAGGACTCAGGCCCGGCGCCACGAGGGGGCAAAAGGGGGCATTGCCCCCTCAGATCTGATTTGTGCCCCCTCAGTTTCATTTATGTATTCATGGATACAAATAAAATGTTTAACCTTTTGAGCGGTACGGACGGTCCCATATGCTATGGGATTTAGAATATTCATTGACGTGACATAACTGCCAGATTCAAACTGCTTTCGCGTGTTGGCTGGCGCTGAGCCAGAGACGGACGAGCTCAGCGCTGTCATAGCCTATTACAACTATGTAGTGTTTTCAACATAATAATGTTTATTTTAGGTTTCATACATTCAAATACACATAAGCACTAGTAAAACAATACATTTGGAGTTTGTAAAATACACAATGATGATGTCTGTGGAAGCAGCAATAACAATATATTCAAATATAATTTGCCGATGTGTGTTATTCATAACAGACAAAAACAGTGAAAGTAACTATAAAGTTAACTCTATTGTTCTCACAGTTCACCGGCCATTTTCTTACATGTATTTCGGGAGAAACTGATGACAGACAGGACTCTGAACTGCGGATCATCAAAGAAACATTGGTGGTAACTTACCCCATCTCACGTTATAGATCAAGATTATTTATAAAGGTTTTAAACGACCAAACACACTCACTAACACATATTTGAGAATCGGAATATCAGATAGATGATGACATGGTAAGTTTGTGAATATTTTGAATAAAAAAGGAAAAAGGAAATAAAAGCGACACGGTCTGTCATACATTGTTATTGTGGCTGCGGTGTGTCACGTGACAAATATGACGCGTCGCCATGGAAACATTAAGGGGGAACAACGGTCGCCTTGAAAAAACCACTCTCGGTAGTCAATTAGAATATTTTAATTACTTTATATTTAAGTGTGAAATGGTTAATATATGCATAATAAATTATGCTGGCTTATCTTTTGTCGACTGTGTGCGTTCTTATTTCCCGAGGTGAGTGGAAAAATACAGTCAGTAAAATTTAAAGGGGCGTGGTTTTAATCCGATCCCGCGCAATACGGTGTCTGGTGTCCGCCGAGCAAATATCAGTTGCAAACTTGTGATAACATCAGCAATTCAGTTGCAATTCAACTAAAATGTGAATTATTATTAATATTCAACAATGGACATAAGAAAGTATATGCAGCGTATTTCAGACGTGAAGAAGGACACTGAAAGTGTGATTGAGAGTAAGATTGACGATTGCAGCTCTTCTAAAAAGGTAGGACATGATCTATCATCATTACGTTGTTTAAACGTTGCTAGTCAGTTTCTGGTTACCTGGATGTGCAGTTGTATATGGAGTGTTTTAGGGAGTGCTGCATTTAAAAATCTGTCGTTCTAATCTAAAGCGAGATCTCAGTGTGTATTATTGATGGTATAAAGTTAAGCCCCCTTAACAATTTCACATGCCCCCTCAGTCATTTCATCCTGCAGCCGGGCCTGGCAGGACTTCTATTTTGAAATCTGATTTCCCTGTTTTTGCCTTGTCTCAGTTCATTGTGTTTGCGAGCGTGTGTGAGAGCCCTTGCCCTCGTGTTCTCCCTGTCTTTTGTCTTGCAATGTATATTTTAGCTTTTATTTTTTTCATCACATTCCCAGTGGGTCAGAAGTTTACATACACTTTGTTAGTATTTGGTAGCATTGCCTTTTCATTTTTTAACTTGGGTCAAACATTTTGGGTAGACTTCCACAAGCTTCTCACAATAAGTTGCTGGAATTTCGGCCCAATCCTCCAGACAGAACTGGAGTAACAGTGTCAGGTTTGTAGGCCTCCTTGCTCGCACAGACTTTTTCAGTTCTGTCCACAAATGTTTTATTGGATTGAGGTCAGGGCTTTGTGATGGCCACTCCAATACCTTGACTTTGTTGTCCTTAAGCCATTTTGCCACAACTTTGGAGGTATACTTGATGTCATTGTCCATTTGGAAGTCCTATTTGCGACTGAGCTTTAACTTCCTGGCTGATGTCTTGAGATGTTGCTTAAATATGTCCACATAATTTTTCTTCCTAATGATGCCATCTATTTTGTGAAGTGCACCAGTCCCTCCTGAAGCAAAGCACCCACAACATAATGCTACCACCCCCATTCTCTGCCCCCTGAGTCTTCCATGGCTGAGCGCCTTCTTTGTTTCTTTTTGTGCTAGTTTTTTGTGTTTTGTGTTTGAGATTCTTTGTGGAATAACACTCCTTTGGGACAGTTTGTGGATTAATCTGCCCGTTCTTTGTTCTTGTGCATCCTATTGGCTGGAGTATGTTTTGTGTAGTATTTTTTATTGGACATTGGAAAGATTACATTATCTGCTGCACTTATGATACACCATATGAACATTCGTTTGACTGTCTGAGGAAACTGAACTGCTTTTTTTTTAATGTGCTGGTTTTTGCATCTGGAGTTTGTTATGTGGAGGAACTAACCCTCTGGACAGTTCTGTGAATGAATCTACATGTTCTTTGTGTTTATTCTAAATATTGACTGGAGTGTGTTTTACAGAGCATTTTCTGTTATGTAATTTTGTCTCACAAAATTTGTATAGAAGCACCGGACTTGAGCAATTCAACAGCAAATTTGTTGCAGGGGCTCTCGAAGGTGTACATGGATTTTTTGAGTTTAGAAGGTTGGCCATGTCGTGCGTGGAGTTAAAAAAAAAATGTACGCTTTTTTTTTTCTTCTTGTTTGGTTCTGGGGGAAGTTCAGGGTGTGGTTGTTGCACTAATGAGGAATGTGGTCTTTATAATCTTGTTTTCGACAAACATAAGTGTAATATAAGTGTATTCTCTCTCTCCACGTGGAATGTGAATGGGTTGGGGCACCCCATAAAAAGAAGAAAGGTTATTTCTTTTCTTAAACATAATGTTTTCTTAAGTGCGGGCTCAAGTAAGAGCAGGGGGGTCGTTAAATTGATAAGTAAACATCTACAATTCAAATGTCTCAAACAGAGTAAAGATATATTAGGAAGAGTCATTACTGCTTTAGCAGAAATTCTGGGGCAAATGTTGATTTTTTTTAGCCATATTTACACAGCTAACGTTGATAATCAGGGCTTTTTTATAGATCTTGAAGGGATGTTGCAAGCTGCTGGCACCCCTCATGATATAATATTGGGAGGAGACTTAATCTACTGATGGACTCAGTCCTTGATCATAATGAAGAAAAAGTGTAAGCCCCCTAGAGCAACACTGATGCTTCACAGGATGTGTAACAATCTTGGTTTTACAGATATTTGGAGAATTTTGAACCCATCTGGTAGGGACTATGCATTTTTTTTATCAGTCCATAAGATTTGTTCTAGAATATATATATATATATATATATATATATATATCTAAGTCCCTCATCTCATCTGCAGTGGATTGCTCAATTGGAAACATCTTAGTCACTGATCATGCCCTGGTGAGTTAAGAGGTGTTGCCATATATGGAGAAAAATAAATCAAATAGTTTTTTAATAGTTAGCACTTTAATGTATCCCTTTTGCAAAATCCTGATTTCCAACAAATGTTAAAGGCTGAAATCAATGTTTATAAGGAGATCAACTGGTCCTCAGTATCCTCTGTGGGTGTGGCTTGGGAGGCACTTAAGGCGGTTCTTAGGGGCACGGATCTAAAGTGCTGAATGTCATCTGATGGCCTCAGAGAATTGACCCGATTGAAATACAGATGTAACACTATTTTGTCACGGAATGTGGAGTTTTGGTTATTCAGGGCAAAACAGTCATATTTTGAGTCGGGGGACAAAGCAGTGAAGCTTTTGGCTAGATATATTAAGCAGAGAGAATCTTTTTCTACCATTCCCTGAGTGAAATCTGCTGGTGGTGAAATTTTTAACTCAGCCATTGATATTAATAGTGCTTTTAAAGAATTATATTTTGATCTTTATAGTTCCACATCTCCGTCTATTGATGAAGATTTTAGAAATTTAGTGGAACCATTAGAACTCCCTAAACTGACGACTGAGCAAAAACATTCTCTTGATTCTGAGATAAACTTAAAGGAGCTTGACGAGGTAATTAAGGCCTTACCTACCTCTGGGGTCAGACGGTTTTGCTGCTGAATTGTTTAGATCTTATGCTACAGAACTGGCTCCACTTTTGTTAGAAGTTTATACGGAATCATGGAAAGCTTCCACCAACCATGATACAAGCCTGGATCAGCCTGATTCTTAAGAAGGACAAAGATCCAAGCAAGTGTAAGAGTTACTGTTCAATTTCCTGATCCAGAGTGATGTTAAAATTTTGTCAAAAATTCTGGCTAACCGATAAAGTAAAGTTATGCCATCTCTTATACAAATAGATTAAGTGGATTTTATTTGAGGCAGTAGCTCTTCTGATAACATTAGGCATTTCATCAGTATCATGTGGTCAGAGTTCATTTTGACCCTTTAATACAACACAATTTACTCTTATGTCATGGAGGTTATGTCATTGTGCCAATATTAAATCTGTATGGGTCTCATAATAAAATCAGAGACAGCAGGGGTGATTGGTATGCTGGTGTGATGATGTTACATGGATTACTGTTGCTGTTATGAGTCATTGTGTTCCACTAAAATTGTGTTCAGATGAGCATTTAAATCACCTTCAAGACAACCAGTGTCAGCGACCTTGTTGTTACTCACACACACACACACACACACACACGCACACACACGCACACACACAAGCACGCACGCACGCATGCACACACACACACACTCATTGCTTCCTCAAAGTCAAGAAGTCAGCAATTATTTGACTTTGAATTCTTATTTTTTTAGAAGCAGAGATAGAGAGAGATAGATTTCAAATCCTTGTTCAAATGTGTATGATGAATAATTCAAAAAGCTTTCAAATGTACTTTTACTTCATTACATTGGGCGGCATACCTGTTGTTACATTGCATACCTGTTGTTACATTACATTACTGTGTTTAATTTCAATTCATGTGTAATTTATTGAGAGATTATTGAATGGGACTTTTACGACAGTGGATGTTCACAGCAGTGCGTGCTGTAACAGACTGTAACTCAAACCGATTCTATCACTGTTGCAGCATCCTGCTCTTCAAACAAAATGAAACACTTTCTTCGCTCCGCACAGTGAAAAAAGAAAAGTTTTGTCATGCAATGCCTTAATTTAACACCAAGACAAGTGAATATTTCAACATTAAAATTGCAGCTCCAATTAAAGGCCTCATGCTGATGTACGGTGTGGCTCTAATGCTAACGCGGGCTTAACTGTGTAATGTGATGGTCATTTTCTAGCTGATTCTGTAACTGGGCTCTTCTGACATAACTTTATAAGTGTACATTTTCAAATCAGTACAGCAATATATCGGTGTGCTTTGTCCCGCATGTCATGAGCAGTATTTACGCATTTACCCCGTGCCTTCGCACTGGCAACTATGGAAGCTACTTCGGGCTGATTAACTGTATAAATCCATGTAAACATCCAAATTAAGTGCAAATGCCTTTTGCTCTGCTGTTTGCGTTATTGACAATTGGAGTGTGAACAGACATCTAATGTACATTATTGTATTTATTTATTATACTTTAGTATCTTTAAACCCCAATACAATCTGGGTAGCATTTCTGGGTGCATAGTGCTCTCATCGACCAAATGATCATAACGTACGTTTTATAACAGGATATTTAAATCATCCATTGAATTATAATTTTTTATTCTTATTGAAAAATTAATCCAGATTTTACAAGAGCAATTAAAGGAATAGTTCACCAAAAAATGGGTGCTCACCCTGCAGACTGTGTAGGTCCTAATGCCACAGTATATTGATGGAAACACTATACTGTAAAAAGGCACCGTCCTTCGGATGAGCCATTAAACTGAGGTCCTGACTCTCTGTGGTCATTAAAAATCCCAGAATACTTCTCAAAAAGAGTAGGGGTTTAACCCCAGTGCCCAGGCCAAATTCCCCCCATTGGCCCTCATTAAACTTGGCTTCATAATAATCCCCATCCATTAATTGGCTCTATCACTCCACTCTCTCCTCTCCACCAATAGCTGGTGTGTGGTGAGCATACTGGTTCACTATGGCTGCTGTCACATCATCCATTTTTCTCACCCACACCTATCATATCACTTCTGAAGATACGGATTTAACTAATGGAGTATTATGGATTACTTTAGTGCTGCCTTTATGTGCTTTCTGGAGCATAACAATTTTGGCACACGTTCACTTGCATTGTACTGACCTACAGAGCTGAAATATTCTTCTAAAAATCTTAATTTGAGTTCTGCAGAAGAAGGAAAGTCATATATACCTGGGATTACATGAGGGTGAGTAAATGATGAGAGAATTTTCATTTTTGGGTAGACTGTCCCTTTAAAGTGATAGCTCAGCCATAATTTAATATTCTGTCATCATTTCCCAACCCTCATGTTGTTGCAAACCCGTGTGACCTTCTGTATTCTGTGAAACACAAAAGATGTTAGACAGAATGTTACAGACTTACTCGGTCACCATTCACTTACAAAATATAGAGGAAAAAAACCTATTCACTGAAAGTAAATTTAATTAACGTCCATTATGTCATTTGTGAAAGTAACAAGTTACTCACTTCATGAGTACTCTTTTAATTAGATTTTTTTTTACTCTTACACAAGTAATTATTTATGTTAGTACTTTTAATTCTACTTGAGTAATTTTTGTTGATTACTCTACCCACCTCTGGTCACAGAACAGAGGAAGCAGGTGGGGAGGGCAGAGTGTGACCCGTAATCTAATCTCTGTACCCAGAATATAAATATACACCTAAAAAGGGGAGGAAAAGAAAAGAGCAGAGGTGTACAAATATGAAAAGAGAAATGTGTTTTTCGTACCTGCCAGAATATGCTGTCTATAGTGCTGCCTAGGAAGCCCTCTCTGGTTTCAGAAGAAAGGAGTTTGGGTCCCAATATTGTCATAAATTCATCAAAATCCACCTGTCCATCACCTGAATCAGAAATAGAAAGTTTGGTTGAGAGTAGCCTCAACATAGAAAAGGTAAGATTTTTGAAGCTGACAGCATTGCTAGACTGCTGCAGTCTTGACAGCAGTGCACAATGTTAGGAGGTGAAACTGCCAATGTAACATTTAACTAAAGCAGAACTCAATCATATCATTACAATAGAATAGAATAGAATAGAATAGAATAGAATAGAATAGAATTTTGGGGAAAACAACATTTCAGGGATCAATCCGTTACATCTATCTAATCTATCTCTAAGGAACAATTTACTTTAATAGGATTCATTGTTATGCTGATTGCTCCATTGTGTAGTTTTTACTGGTGCATATAAGCTTAATGAAACCATTCAGGATCTTTAAGCTTAGTAATAAGCTACCAATCTGATACTTTTTAATTCACTTGATTTACCTATTAGGGCAACAGGCTTCATGATTTGTACTTTTACAATTTGACTGACTTTGATTTCTTGAACAGTTGAATTCAATAAAGCAAATATCAGAGAATGCCAAAATGCAGATCATATGGGGGGGGGGGGGGGGGGGGGGGCACATAAGCTTTGTTTCATGATTTATTTGAACTGAATGTAACTATCATCAAGGGTGCATGCTCTTGACCATACATCTGACCTTATGAAATCTTTTGAAAGCTTCACTTATGGTATGTGACCCATGGGCTCACAAAAGCTGAGCATGCATGCTAACAGCTATGTCCCTACAAGGGAAGAGCGCTACCCTCGGGGCAGATGCACTGGCACACAGCTGGCCTGCGGGGCTGCGCAAGTACGCATTTCCCCAGTGAGCCTTCTTGCACAGGTGCTGTGCAAGGTCAGGGGGGATGAGGAACAAGTCACCCTGGTGGCTCCTTATTGGCCTACTTGGGCCTGGTTCTCGGACCTCATACTCCTCGCGACAGCCCCTCCCTGGCGAATTCCCCAGAAGAAGGACCTTCTTTCTCAGGGACAAGGCACGCTCTGGCATCTGTACGCAGACCTTTGGAACCTCCACGTCTGGCCCCTGGATGGGACGCAGAAGATATAGCTGGTCTACCACCTGCCGTCATAGATACAATCAACCAAGCCAGAGCCCCTTCTACCAGGCATCTTTACGCCCTGAAGTGGCGCTTGCTCGCAAATTGGTGTTCTTCCCGGGCTGAAGACCCACAGAGGTGCGCAGTTAGGTCAGTGCTCTTATTTCTGCAAGAGAGGCTGGAGGGAAGGCTGTCCCCTTCCACCCTAAAGGTGTATGTCGCTGCCATCGCAGCCCACCACGACACAGTAGACGGCAAGTCTTTGGGTAAGCACAAATTAATTATCAGGTTCCTAAGAGGTGCCCGGAGGTTGAATCCCTCCTGGCCAAGCCTATTCCCCTCCTGGGATCTCTCAGTGGTCCTCGTGGGCCTCCAGAGACCTCCCTGCGAGCCACGGAATCAGTTGTATTCAGGGCCCTCTCTCTTAAGACTGCCCTGCTGATCGCGCTCACCTCCATCAATAGGGTCAGGGACCTACAAGCATTCTCTGTTAGCGACACTTGCCTGGATTTCGGTCCGGCAGACACATATGTGATCCTAAGACCACGACCGGGCTACATGCCCAAGGTTCCTACCACTCCCTTTAGAGACCAGGTAGTGAACCTGCCAGCGCTGCCCCGGGAGGAGGCAGACCCAGTCCCTTCGTTGCTGTGTCCAGTACTTGCTTTGCATACCTACTTGGACCGCACGCAGAGCTTTAGATGTTCTGAGCAGCTCTTTGTCTGAATTGGCGGACAGTGGAAAGGGAACGCTGCCTCCAAACAGAGACTTTCCCACTGGGTGGTGGATGCCATTTCATTGGCCTATCACACCCAGGCCATGCACCCCCCGCGGGTCTGAGCACACTCAACAAGTAGTGTTGCGTCCTCGTGGGCACTAGCCAGGGGCACCTCCCTGGCAGACATATGTAGAGCAGCGGGTTGGGCAACACCTAATACCTTTGCGAGATTCTACAATCTCCGGGTTGAGTCAGTATCGTCCCTTGTTTTCTCAGGTCTGAGCCGGTGGAACTCGGTAACATGCTGACGAACTGACCGGGTGGATCCCTCGGCCGAGGTAAAATTGTGCGCTTTCTCTACCAGGAGATCCCACTCATTCGGATCCATGGATGATTCCTCCCTAGCCCTTTGGGTCCGCAGTTCAGCAGAGGAACTCGCCGACACAATCCACTGCGGGTACTTAATCTACCCTGTACTGGAACAGGTGCTCCACAGGTCAGAATTGTGTATTGTCTGCGGTATGGTCCCCTTACAAGTGGACCCGCATCTCCCTTAGGCAGTCCCAGCTGCCCTCCGGTCGCCGTGTTGTAGCAACTCCCCCCTCCTAGCGAGGCTGGATCTCCCACTGCGCCACTTTCCACATGCCGCCTAAAAACCCATGTGGTGTATTCGCCACTCTTACCTCCCCTTCCGGGCAGGTGTGGTCTCCGCAGGGTCTTTTCCCCCTGAAAGAATAGGAAACTGGGTAAGACCCCCTTCCCTCGATGCGTGTAAGGGCCCCGGCTGTTTCTTGCTATATGCAGAGAAACATAAGAGAGAAAAGAGGCCCAGTCAGGCTCGGCCCGTTCCCAGGTTGGTAAGCGTTGCCTTGTTCTCCTGTCTAGGGTAACCAGAAGGATTCAGACCACTTTTTTGGGGCATTGGGGAAGGGTACGTGCAGTCTGACACAGCTGGTCGCCTTTGCACGTAAAATACCTGCCCGCTCCTGTGACAGCAGAACACGTACACGGCTCAGCGCATGACGTGATTTAAATTGGACCCCTAGTGTCGCTTCTTCGACACAACGTCAAAGTGAGCGACAGACGGGGAATGTCTAGGTTACATTTGTAACCTCCGTTCCCTGATGGAGGGAACGAGACGTTGTGTCCTCCCGGCCATGTCGCTGAGCCGAGCCACTGTAGTGGCCGGACCATTTCCGGCTCCTCAGAAAAATCCTGAATGAACTTGACGTATTTCCCTGCTTTTATACCGTATGCCCGGGGGCGGGGTATGCAAATACTGTCTGCCAACTTCACATTGGCCTTTTTTCATAGATCAGAGGCATATTCGGCGCTCAAAAGAGACCCCTAGTGTCGCTTCTTCGACACAACATCTCATTCCCTCCATCAGGGAATGGAGGTTACATACGTAACCTAGACGTTATATGATGGGCTTTCTCAGCAAATATTTGTATATGCGATTAATCACGATTAATTAATCGGGACACCATGTAATTAATTCCATTAACAATTTTAATCGATTGACAGCCCTAGTATATATAAATAATGGATGACTGTGAATAGTGAACTTCTACAATGGCATCAGTAACCAAAAACCAAGTATGTAATCAAATATTATAGAGTGAATATACGTATCTCTAGAGTGCATTTTCCATTACCATTTTTGATCTGAAACTAGCAGCTCCTAAGCAAAAAATATTAAAATTTATACCAAATAAATGTTGATGTCCACATATGTGGACAGTGTGATTTTTTTTTTATTAAATTGTTTGTTTCCAGAAGTGTTGATTATTCATATTTTTGTGACATTACAGGCATTACATAAAAAATGTGCATAAACAATTCTGATTCAAAGTAATGGCCAGCATAATCCAATAACTGCCAACCATGTTAAAGGTGCTGTAGGCGATTTTAGCCTTCTGAAGCTTTCACGTGACTGTGCCATTGAATTAGTTATGCCCCCTCTTTTCAAAACCCCGGCCTCCAAATTTAATATTGAGACCAAAACCGAGCAAAAGAGCAGCATTGTTTGTTCCTGTGGCGGTCAAATTCAACAGTGGCACAAAAGCGCACTCAACTGACAATTATAAATCATACACTGTAAAAAGTGATTCATGTGTCAAGTAAATTTTATTAAAACAAATTAACAAGAAACATATAACTATTACGGATATTTTATATTTGAAATTATGGCTTTGCATTTTCTGAAAAACATTGGGTGGGTGTCACGTGACGCAAATGGCAGAGTAGCAGCTCGACGCCTGGTCTCCCGCAGCTCACTACTGTTTTCTTTTTTATTCCAGACATACAATGGCAAAAGGGAGTGAGAACTTTCGGCAAGAAGTTGGCGAATCCCAAACACTCATAGGAAGATCACCCTCACGGCGAAATGCGCTAAATCAGGAAAAGTTAAGTTGCCTTAGAACAGTCAAGCAAACAAGGCAGACCAGGTCAAGTGGAGGCCGACATTTTAGTGGAAAGAATAACCACTGAAGTGCTTAAAGTCGTGGAAGCCTGCTTTGTCAAAAAGATTGACCCGGTTCTTAAGAAAGTAGAAGCTTGCTCATCCAAAATCGTCACACTCGATACGCGGATCACCAAAGCAGAAAGCTACATCTCAGACTCTGAAGACGCTGTAGCAAACTACATTGCTAAACTCACTGAAGTTGAGAACAAGCTAGAGGAAGCCTTAGATAAAATTGACATGCTGGAAAATTGTGGACAGTGCTGTTATTGTAAAGTTTCACAACTTTCAGGGCAAAGTCCTCATCATGCCCTGTCATACAACACCGCCGCAATCATGTTATTCGAGGATTACTCTACAGCTGTGATAAAGAAGAGACAAGAATTGTACCCAGTAAAACAGCAGCTTAAGGACAGGGGAATCATTTTTGCCATGTTGTATCCGGCCATCCTCAGGATTAAATATGACGGGCAGGAGTGATTCTTCAGACAACCCAAGGATTTTGCAGACTTTCTGGAAAAAGTCTCACAATGTGGATGGTCTCCTTCACGGGCTCCTGCTGACTGAGGAAATCTCTCCATATTTTTTTATGCATACATTTGTGGTCATTTGCTGAGCTTTCCAGACAATTTAAAGTTTGGTTAATTTTGATTAATTGGTAAATTTCAGCATATTTACATTGGGTTTGGTAGTACCACCTCCCTGCCCTCCTCATTTTTCTCCTATAGATATTCACATACTTATTATCTAATTTACTAATTATGTAGAGCTGCAGGCTAGCAGTTGATATATGTTACCAAATAATCTAACAGCATTTTAGGTGAGAAAGAAGCTTAAAAGCTGGTCCAGCATCTTCCCCCATATATAAAGTGAAATTAGCTTGTGCCTTTAATGGGTGTAATAGGCCAAGGACTGGCCCCTATGTTTACCTGTTGTCTCTACCTGTTGGGTTTTGTACATAGTTCGGTTTTAAAAGTTAGCAAAGCAAAAACATTATATTTCTGTTTTTACTGTGGGTTTCTGCTTAGTTTGTGGGAGTATGGGATGCATTCTCATCTACAGTCTCATCTACATCTAGCCAAGATGCTTTACTTAATATAAAATGGTGTGACAAAAGAGTGAAAAATTCATACTTAAAATTTGCAGCTGGAATGTGAGGAATACACAACCCTGTTAAGAGGAAAATTTAAGCTTCTTAAAAAAGGAACATGTTCACACAGCTCTTTTACAAGAAACCCACCTGTCCACTACTGAACATTTGAAATTAAAGTGGGATTGGGTAGGACAGGTGTTTAGTTAATCTTTTACTAGCACAAGCAGGGGGGTTGCCATTCTAATTAATAAGCACCTGCCTCTGTCTGATGTTCAAACGATCCCTGTCAAATCTGGTAGATTTGTTATGTTAAAGGGCTGTCTCCATGGCCAGAAAGTATCATTCCTGAACATTCCACTTATACAGTCTAATGATTTCATTTCCCATGTTTTCTCTAAATTTTCTGATTGGCTTTGTGACAACACTGTAATAGCCAATGACTTTGACGATTATTTTTGTTCAGGGATGGATAGATCCCCACCAGTGCAAAGTCAAATGTCTAAACAAGCCAAAGCTGTTTCAGATACTTGCAGCGAACTTGGCCTGGTTGATGCTTGGCACATTTTCACATTTTACATCCTAATGACAAGGAATTTATATTTTACACAGCTGTACATTAAGCAAGCAGTAGAATCTACTTTGTTCTGACCCCTAACATTTCATGTAGTAACATAAAGTGCTGTAGTAATGGTGATATTATATCGGATCATTCTCCCACCTTTATAGGCCTAAGCATTTCTAATTTTGCCTTACTGAATAGACCTTGGAGATACAGCCCTTTTCTAAATCATGACCCTAGTTTTAAAACAAATTCTAAAAGAACAGTTGAATAATTTCTTTAAAGAAAATATGATCCCTGGGCTCACAGCTGGGCTCAAAAAGAACAGTAGAAAAGAGCAAAGAAAATTGGATCTGGAACTTCATGACTTTCAGGTCAGATATAACTCCTCCCCATCTGACAAATTTAGAAATGACATACAGATGATCAAAACTGCCTTAGAGACCTTACTAACAAAGAAAGCTGAAAAATCTATGTTTTTTTGTGAGGCAAAGGATGTATGAATTCGCTAACAAACCTAATCGCTATTTGGCTTATCTTCTACGAAACAGGGCTTATGCCCAGAATATTTCCTGCATTAGAGATTTGAATGGCACTGTTAACTGTGATAATAAAGAAATTAATAATATATTTAAAATATTTTACAAGCAGTCAAGTCAAGTCAATTTTATTTGTATAGCGCCTTTCACAACACACATCGTTTCAAAGCAGCTTTACGATAAAACTGTAATGTCTATAATGTCGATGAATCATCAATGTGTAATTAGATCAAATACAATTGTTAATCGTGTTTAAATATAAGTAATTAAATAATAATTGTATTAATAACCCCAGTGAGCAAGCTGAAAGTGACTGTGGCAAGGAACACAAAACTCCATAAGATGTTGATTAATGGAGAAAAATAACCTTGGGAGAAACCAGACTCACTGTGGGGGCTAATTCCCCTCTGGCTAACATTATGAATATCAGAATCATAATCAGAATCAGCTTTATTGCCAAGTATGCTTACACATACAAGGAATTTATCTTGGTGACAGGAGCTTCCAGTGCACAACAATACAAACAATACCAAAAAAACAGCAGCAAGACATAGGTAATTAAAAACAAAAAAAAGACTAAAAATAAATAATTATACATATACGTACATACACTCACCTTCATACATACCCACATACACACACATAGTGCAAATCTATTACAATCTGATTATAAAGAACAAGACACAGTATATTATGTACAGAGCAATGTAAGTAATGGCAGAAGTGGATATGTTGGATAATATAAATAGATTTAAACTGTGTATTGCACATAATTATTGCTCAATGGGGCAATTTAATTGTTCATGAGATGGATAGCCTGAGGGAAAAAACTGTTCCTGTGTCGGACGGTTCTGGTGCTCAGAGCTCTGAAGCGCCGGCCAGAAGGCAACAGTTCAAAAAGGTAGTGGGCAGGGTGAGCGGGGTCCAGAGTGATTTTACCAGCCTTTTTCTTCATTCTGGAAGTGTATAGTTCTTGAAGGGGGGGGCAACCAATAATCCGCTCAGCAGTCCGGACTGTCCTCTGTAGTCTTCTGATGTCTGATTTCGTAGCTGCACCAAACCAGACAGTTATTGAAGTGCAGAGGACAGACTCAATGACTGCTGAGTAGAACTGTTTCAGCAGCACCTGTGGCAGGTTGAACTTCCTCAGCTGGCGAAGGTAGTACAACCCCTGCTGGGCCTTTTTCACAATGGAGTCGATGTGTATCTCCCACTTCAGGTCCTGTGAGATGGTAGTGCCCAGGAACCTGAATGACTCCACTGCTGCCACAGTGCTGTTTAGAATGGTGAGGGGGGACAATGTTGGGGTGTTCCTCCTAAAGTCCACAATCATGTCCACCGTTTTGAGTGTGTTCAGCTCCAGATTGTTATGACTGCACCAGACAGCCAGCTGTTCAACCTCCTTTCTATATGCAGACTCATCCTCATCCCGGATGAGGCAGATGACAGTGGTGTCATCTGCAAATTTCAGGAGCTTGACAGAGGGATCCTTGGTGGTGCAGTCATTTGTGTAGAGCGAGAAGAGTAGTGGGGAGAGCACACATCCAACTATCCACTGACAGGTAGAGGTGGGAACAGGGAGTTGGTTTAACTTAGTCCGGAGAATGGCTGGGATGATTGTGTTGAAAGCCGAGCTGAAGTCCACAAAAAGGATCCTTGCATATGTCCCCGGTCTGTCCAGATGTTGCAGGACGTGATGCAATCCCATGTTGACTGCATCATCCACAGTCCTGTTTGCTCGATAAGCAAATTGAAGGGGATCCAGAAAGGGTCCAGTGATGTTCTTCAGGTGGGCCAACACCAGTCTCTCAAACGACTTCATGACCACACATGTCAGGGTGACAGTTCTGTTGTCATTAAGTCCTGTGATTTTAGGTTTCTTAGGGACAGGGATTATAACTAAGTGTTTGAAGCAGCATGGGACTTCACACTGCTCCAGTGATCTATTGAAGATCTGTGTGAAGATGGGGGCCAGTTGGTTAGCACAGGAACGAAGGCACGCTGGTGAGATGCCATCTGGGTCTGGAGCCTTCCTTGACCTTTGCTTCCGAAAGACACGGCACACATTGTCTTCACAGATCTTGAGTGCAGGTTGTGTAGCAGGAGGTGGGAGGAGGGGGGTTGCAGGAGGTGTTAATGTTTGTGTGAAATGAAGGTCTGAGTGCGTGTGGGGTGTGAAATTGGGTCTTTCGAATCTGCAATAGAACACATTCAGGTCATTCATTGGTCAACCACAGGGTTGGGGGTAGGAGTCCTGTAGTTAGTAAGTTGTTTGAGGCCACTCCACACTGATGCAGGGTCGTTAGCTGAAAACGTCTCGGTTACATATATAACCTCCGTTCCCTGATGGAGGGAACGAGACGTCGTGTCGAAGAAGCGACACTAGGGGTCTCTCTTGAGCGCCGAAAGATACCTCTGATCTATGAAAAAAGGCCAATGAGAGTTGGCGAACAGTATTTGCATACTCTGCCTCCGGATACGGATATAAAGGCGAGAGAAATACGCTCATTCATTCAGGATTTTTCTGAGGAGCCGGGAGTGTTCCGGGCACCTCAGCGGCTTGGCTCAGCGACGTGGCCGGGAAGACACCACGTCTCGTTCCCTCCATCAGGGAACGGAGGTTACATACGTAACCGAGACGTTCCCCGTCTGTCGCTCACTTCGACGTCATGTCGAAGAAGCGACACTAGGGATCCACTTCAAAACTCGCCATGCGCTGAACCGTGTACGTGTACTGCTGACACAGAAGCGGGCAGGTATTTCTACGTGCACAAGCGACCAACTGTGCTCAGGCTGCACGTACTCTTCCCCAATGCCCCAAAAAAGCGTCAGAATCCTTTTGGTTACATTAGGGGGGAACAAGGTGACGCTCCCAACTAGGGAACGGGCCAAGCCTGGCTGGGCCTCTTTTCTCTCTATGTTTTCTCGGCATAGAGCAAGAGCAGCCGGGGCCCTTAACGCACGTCTTATTCCCGAATCCCTATTCTTTTAGGGGGAAAAGACCCTGCGGAGGCCACACCCACCCGAAAGGGGAGGTAAAGGTGGCGAAATACATCACATGGCCTCTTGGGTCACATGTGGGAAGAATGGCGTGGTGGTAGATCCCGCCTCGAGGAGGGGGGAGTTGCTACAACACGGCGACCGGAGGGCAGCCAAAGACTGCCTAAGGGAGACACGGGTCAGCTCGTAAGGTGACCGTACCGCGGAAGTACACACAGGAGGAGTCCCGTAGGAGGCCTGATCTGTGGAGCACCTATTCCAGTAGGGGTAGCCTGGGGTACCCGTAGTGGACTGGACCAGCAAGTCCCTCTGCTGAACTACTGCGGGCCCGAAGGGCTAGGGAGGAATCAACCAGGGACCTAGGTTCTCTGGGAAAGAAGGCACACTGTTTTACCTCGATCGAGGGAAACGGCGCTGGAAACAAGCGATTCACCCGGTCAGATCGTCGACGTGTACCGAGTTCTACGGGCTCGGACCTGAGAGAACACGGGACGAGACTGACTCAACCCTGAGATCGTAAGGGTGTTAGGTGCTGCCCAGCCCGCAGCTCTGCAAATGTCTGCTAGGGAGGTGCCCCTAGCCAGTGTCCATGAGGATGCCACGCTCCTAGTAGAGTGGGCTCGAACCCGCAAAAAAAGGGGGGGGGGGGCATGGCCTGGGTGTGATAGGCCAACTGAATGGCATCCACCACCCAGTGAGACACCTCTGTTTGGAGACAGCGTTCCCTTTCTGCTGTCCTCCAAAGCAGACAAAGAGCTGCTCAGAGCGCCTGAAGCTCTGGGTGCGTTCCAGGTAGGCACGCAAGGCACGTACCGGACACGACAGTGAGAGGACTGGGTCTGCCTCCTCCCGGGGCAGCGCTTGTAGGTTCACTACCTGATCTCCAGAGGGCGTGGTAGGAACCATGGGCACATAGCCCAGTCGAGGTCTTAGGATCACATGAGTATCTGCCGGACCGTGCTCCAGGCAAGTGTCGTTAGTAGGGAACGCTTGCAGGTCCCCGACCCTCTTGATGGAAGTGAGCGCGATCAGCAGGGCCGTCTTTTTAGGAGAGGGCCCTGAGCCAACTGATTCTAGCGACTCGGGGGGATCTCTGAAGACTGGCGAGGACCACCGAGAGATCCCAGGAGGGGAACAGGTTTGGCCGGGAGGGGTTTAACCTTCGGGCACCTCTTGGGAACCTGACGATTAAGTAGTGCTTACCCAGAGACTTGCTGTCTACTGGGTCGTGGTGAGCTGCGATAGTGGCAACATACACCTTCAAGGTGGATGGGGACAGTCTCCCCTCCAACCTCTCCTGTAGGAACAGGAGCACAGACCTAACTGCGCACCTCTGTGGGTCTTCTGCCCGGGAAGAACACCAATTCACGAACAGACGCCATTTCAGGGTGTAGAGTTGCCTGGTAGAAGGGGCTCTGGCTTGGTTGAACGTGGCTACGACCGTGGGTGGTAGACCAGCTAGATCTTCCACATCCCGTTCGGGGGACAGACGTGGAGGTTCCAAAGGTCTGGGTGCGGATGCCAGAGCGTGCCCCGTCCCTGAGAAAGAAGGTCCTTCCTCAGGGGAATTCGCCAGGGAGGGGCTGTCGCGAGGAGTACAAGGTCCCAGAACCAGGCCCGGGTGGGCCAGTAAGGAGCCACGAGAGTGACTTGCTCCTCGTCCTCCCTGACCTTGCACAGCACCTGTGCAAGAAGGCTCACTGGGGGAATGCGTACTTGCGCAGCCCCACCGGCCAGCTGTGTGCCAGTGCATCTGCCCCGAGGGGAGCCTCTGAACGGGTGTACCAGAGCGGGCAGTGGGAGGTCTCTCAGGAGGCAGAGGGGTCTACCTGGGCCTTGCCGAACCGTTCCCAAATCAGCTGAACCGAGTGGGGGTGAAGCCTCCACTCTCCGCCAGGCAAGCGTTGTCATGACAGCGCGTCCGCTATCACATTGAGGTTGCCGGGGATGTGAGTGGCACGCAGCGACTTGAGTCGGTGCTGGCTCCAAAGGAGGAGACGACGGGCGGGTTGTGACATGTGACGGGAGCGTACGCCGCCTTGGCGATTTATGTACGCGACCGCAGTGGTGCTGTCCGACCTGACTAGGATAAGTTCGTCCCGAATTAACGGGAGAAACTTCCGCAGGGCCAAAAGGACGGTCAACAACTCGAGGCAGTTGATGTGCCAACGCAGCTGGGCCCCTTTCCAACGGCCTGAGGCTGCGTGCCCGTTGCAAACGGCGCTCCAACCCAATCTGGAGGCGTCGGTCGTGACCAGGACGCGTCTGGACACCTGCTGTAGGGGCACTCCAGCCCGTAAGAAACAGAGGTCTGTCCAGGGGTTGAATGTCTGATGGCAGGCGGGGGTGATTGTTACCCAGTGCGTGCCGTGGCGCCATGCTCGTCTCGGGACTCGGGTCTGGAGCCAGTGTTGGAGCGGTCTCATATGCATCGACCCCAGCGGCGCGACCACCGCGGAGGACGCCATATGCCCCAGGAGCCTCTGGAAAAGTTTTAAGCGGACCGCTGTGCCTGGCCTGAAGGCGGCGAGGCAGTTCAACACTGACTGGGCACGCTCGTTGGTGAGACGTGCCGACATTGAGACCGAGTCTAACTCCATCCCGAGAAAAGAGATGCTCTGAACTGGAGTGAGCTGGCTCTTTTCCCAGTTGACCTGAAGCCCCAGACGGCTGAGTTGCCTGAGCACCTGGTCTCTGTGGGCGCATAGTAACTCTCGCGAGTGGGCCAGAATGAGCCGGTCGTCGAGGTAGTTGAGTATGCGGATGCCAGCTTCTCGGAGCGGGGCAAGAGCTGCCTCTGCGACTTTCGTGAAGACGCGAGTGGACAGAGACAGGCCGAAGGGGAGGACTTTGTACTGATACGCCTGGCCCCCGAACGCAAACCGCAGGTAGGGGCGGTGTCGGGGCAGGATGGAGACGTGGAAGTACGCGTCCTTCAGGTCTACCGCTGCGAACCAATCTAGATGCAGGACGCAGGTTAAGCGTGAGCATTTTGAACGGGAGTTTGTGCAACGCTTGGTTGAAAACTCGCAAGTCCAAGATTGGTTGTAAGCCGTCGCCTTTCTTGGGTACGATGAGGTAAGGGCTGTAGAAACCCTCCTTCATCTCAGTTGGAGGGACAGGCCCTATCGCGTCTTTGGCCAGAAGAGTCGCGATTTCCACGCGCAGGGACTGGGCATGTTCGCCGTATACTGCGGAAAAGCGGACGCCCATGAAGGGGGGGCGGGGGCCTGGCAAACTGAATTGCGTAACCGAGTCGGATGGTCCGGGCCAGCCAGTGAGACGGGTTGGGAAGTGAAAGCCACGCGTCCAACCTCTGCACTAGGGGCACCAAGGGGACGATTAATTTTGACGTACCCGGCAGGGCTTCGCAGCGGGGTGGAGCAGGCAGGGCAGCGTTGGGCGGCGACAGGGCGACCCGCAGCTGGGGTGCTGAGAAAGACTCAAAGCACTTACCTTGCTCCACACACCCGGCAGGGGGCGGGTTAGCGACTGAGGAGGAGGTCTCGGGTAGGCGTCCTCTAGACTGGTCGGAACCGGCCGGCCGGGGGGGTCGTGGGGCTGGAGACGGGTGGTCCGTGTCCAGGAAGCCGGGACTGCTGAGATCTGGTGGCAGAGTGCCGTGGGAACGGCATTTGCGGGCCAGGTGACCCAGAGACAAAAGGAAATAGCTCGTTACAGAGAATATGAGAATGTGAAAACTAATTCGACAAAAAATTCTCCTCCCGGCCCTCCACCGGGGACGGAGTGGTCTTACCACCTCCGGAGCTAACATCTTGGTCCCTGGGTTGAGCGTCTACGGACAGCCTGGGAGCCTTCCGGGTCCTTGAGGGGGTCCGTGAGACGGGGGCGTCTGCTTCCTGCAGAGTGCTCGACCCTGGGGCTGAGAGCTGGGCCCGGGTTGAGGCAGAGCAGGGTGTTTCATAGCCGCAGGAGGACTCCCTCGGCGAGCAGACGGGGCATGGCCCATGGCGGCAGGCTTGCGGCGGGGCAGGATGTGCAGTGGCCTCCGTCTGCCTCACCGCTGAGGACTGCTGGGCAGAGTCGTCAACGGTGGCGCCGAATGGACGGAGCTGGGAGACGGGGGTGTGGGAGAAGGTGTGCCTTGTCTGCCTCCCACATTTCGACCAGGTCCAGTCCACAGGTGCGTTTCTGGACCACAAGGGGTGGCCATCGCCTGTTCGAGTGCCAGCGCTTCTGACCTCCGTGTCCCGGGGCGCGGTTGGTCATCCAGCGCAGTTCCTGCAGCACATCAAGAACAGGACTACCCAAGGTGCAAGTTTTGAAGTGCCTTGGCCTGGCGTTGGTTGCAGGAAGGGCCGTGGCGTGCAGAGTGGAAGCGGTCTGGGACCGTTCCACCGCGAGGGTAGTGAGAGCGGAGGAGCGAAGAAGCCTTGGCTTTGCTCAACTCGTCGTGCACGTCCGGGAAGAAAGGAAAGGCGTGGCTGTGAGCCCGATCAAGTAGCCTGGGAAAGCATAGCGGATCTCCGTGCGTCAGGCTCAGGCTGGGCGGCAGACCCGAAGGTGGCGGCCCAGGCGAGCGATCAGCATCCGATGCCGCTGTAACGCTCTCCGATGCAGCGGTGATGTCATCCAATTCTGAAGCAAGCAAGCGTGCCGGGGAGGCGGGCGGTTCGAGGGGGTTCCCCGGCGAACAGAGCCCGTCATATTCCCCGAATCGCCTTCATCGCCCGCGGCGCCTGCGCCGATCCCGTAGGATGAAGGCGGAGCGCAGGGGGTGGCTGAAGTGGCTTTCTCTCATTACAAAAGAAAGCCGTGCGACCGCAATGCTATAACGGCCATGTTCTCACACTGAGAAGATGAACCATTGGAGAGAATGCTCATCCCGAGCTCAGACGGAAGCAAACAAGCGTGCCGGGGAGGCGGGAGGTTCGAGAGGGTTTACCCCTGGTCGTGTGTATGCTGACTGCATACACACGACCATCGGCTCTGAAGAAAATTACTGAATGAACGAGCGTATTTCTCTCGCCTTTATATCCGTATCCGGAGGCGGAGTATGCAAATACTGTCATTGGCCTTTTTTCATAGATCAGAGTTATCTTTCGGCGCTCAAGAGAGACCCCTAGTGTCGCTTCTTCGACACGATGTCGAAGTGAGCGACAGACGGGGAACTTGTTTTTCAGCTTCTCAGAGTAGCTTCTTTTAGCCACTCTGATTTCCTTATTCAGTGTGTTCCTGGGCTGATTATACAAGACTCTATCCCCACCCCTGTAAGCATCCTCTTTGGCATGACAAAGCTGTCTGAGTTTTCCTGTGGACCATGGTTTATCATTGTTGAATGATAAAAATGTATGTATGCTAGTATGGATGCACATGTCCTCACAGAAACTGATGTATGATGTCACAGTATCTGTGAGCTTGTCCAAGTCTGTAGCTGCAGCTTCAAAAACACTCCAATCAGTGCAGTCAAAGCAGGCTTGTAGTTCCAGCTCTGCTTCATTAGTCCATCTCCTTACAGTCCTTACAACTGGCTTTGTTGATTTTAATTTCTGCCTGTAGGTCGGAAGAAGATGAACCAGACAGTGATCAGAGAGTCCCAAAGCTGCACGTGGGACAGAGCGATATGCATCCTTTAATGTTATATAGCAGTGATCCAATATATTCCTGTCTCTGGTGGGGCATGTGATGTGTTGTTTGTATTTGGGCAGTTCACGGGTGAGATTTGCTTTGTTAAAGTCCCCAAGAATAATAATAACTGAGTCCGGGTATTGTTGTTCTGTGTCTGAGATTTGATCAGCCAGCTGTTGCAGCGCTATGTTCACAGACGCGTTTGGAGGAATGTAAACACACACCAGAATAAACAAAGAAAACTCCCTCGGCGAGTAGAATGGCTTACAGTTAATAAAGAGCACTTCCAGGTTAGGACAGCACATCCTCTTTAACGTTGTTACATCTGTACACCAACTTTCGTTGATGTAAAAGCATGTTCCACCGCCTCTCGTTTTCCCCGTTAACTCCGCGATGCGATCCGCTCTGAACAGCTGAAAGCCCAGCAGATGTAATGCGCTGTCCGGAATGGCTTCACTCAGCCAGGTTTCAGTGAAGCTCAGTGCAGCAGAGTTTGAAAAGTCCTTATTTGTATGTGTGAGGAGATGTAGTTCGTCAGTTTTGTTGGGAAGAGAGCGGAGATTCGCAAATGTAAATAATGTAAATATTAGTTATGTATAGTTAAAGTCATGGTTTAAAATTATTAAACTAAGTAAGTGTTAAGGGTCATTGTTTAAACATCGATTTTGTTTGAACTGTAAGATTAATGACCAATGTCTTTTAAATCCATCCTGGATTAACTGCAGAAGTTCACATAGATGCAATTGTCCTTGTTATTTGGCTGATGTTACAAAGGCTTTTGTTGGCAATTGTTAGTCTATGCATTCCATTTCAAGATCATAGTCCATCTATGACAGTCCATCCAGACTGAGGTGATGCAGGCAGAGATCAGGGATGTGAAACGCAACTCAACCTGGCCGGTAATTTTGGTAAGGTTCAAGCAGATATATACCTCGAAATTTAATCTACACTCAAAGCAAGACATGATTAACTGTTTTGCAAAGATGGATCTTCCACAAATTACAAATCAGCAGAAAGTTTTATGTAAACCATTTACTTAAAGTGAAATTAAGAACTATATCCAATCACTCTCTAACAATAAAGCACTGGGTCCCAATGGTCTCAATGCAGAATTTTTAAAAACGTTTAATGGCATTATAATCAACCCATTAATTGAAAAGCTACAATCCTTGTTTGAGGCTGGTGCCCTCCCTCCATATCTAATGGAGGCAAATATTTCCTTTGTACTTAAAAAATTTAAATCGCCAGAAGAATGATGCTCATACAGGACCATATCTGATTAAATTTGTATTTGAAGCTTCTAGCAAGGGTCCTGGCTTCACGTTTAGAATCATCATTAATGATCAGACTGGTTTCATATGAGGGAGGTTTTCTTCTCTTAATGTTAGAAGACTTCTCAGTGTTATTCATCATTCCTCTCTGTATAGTTCTGAGGCCTTGGCTGTTTGAAATTTCGTATGGAATGGCCATATCTTTCAACAATTCTCCTCTATCAGTCATAATTACTAATGGGCTCAGGTCCGGTAATTATAATATTGAACAGGGTACCAGGCCGGGATATCCCCTGAGCCCACGGTTGTTTGCTTTGGCTATGGAACCCCTAGCTGCAATTCTAAGACAAGATATCAACATAAAAGGAGTCTCTTTAAATTGCATGCAGAACAAAATCTCACTGTATGCTAACACATTTTGATTTATCTAGACTCCCCAAGACAATCAATTACCAAATTGATAAAGCTAATTTAGTGACTACGGTCCTTTCTCCGGCTACAAGATACATTTTTCTAAGAGTGAAGCCATGACTCTTTGTAGCTCACAAACATTAGACCCAGGCTTCTCATATCTAGGTATAAAAGTTTCCCCACAGTTAAAAGATCTAAAGACTAAAGTATGCTCCCCCATTACAAACCATAAAACACAGCATTGAAAGGTGGAGTGGGCCCTTATCTATACTAGGTTATATCCATCTCATTAAATAAATATTCTCCCATGCCTCCTGTATTTCTTTCAAATGCTCTCAATTAAGTTGACAAAGAAAATTCTGGTACAGCAAAATAGTTCCATAATATCATTTATTTGGTGTAAAAAAAGACCTAGACTAATATATAGCTTTCTTTGTCAATCCGCTAAGCATGATGGCTCGGCAGCACCATCATTCCCAAATTTCTTTTGGAATGGTTCACAGATGGCCCGAAATCCACCTGGCTCGGGCGTCAATTAGCTTCCTTAGATGAAACCCCCTGTAGAACCCATTTTATATTTCTCTGGGAAAAGTTTCAGTGATGATTAAAGAAAACATAATTCTAAATATTGTTTTGAATATATAGTGACAAATCAGGAAACTAGAAGGATACAGTAATTGTTTTTCTTTATTAACACCTCTTTATGAAAACCCAGACTTCCCACCTGGCCTTCGGGCTGGACTCGCTGATTAGAGCCACAGGGGCATCAAAGTAGTTGGAGATAGGGTTCAGGGTGGTTCAATTCTCACATTCCAGCAAGTGAAAAGCAAGTTTGGTGTAACCAATGATGATTTCCTTAAATTTCTTCAGGTTCAGAATTTTATTTTGACTAAGTTAAAAGGTTTTTCTAGTGGATTTGATATCTCTCCTATAGAGTCTCTGTTGGTTGATGATATGCAGCTCAAATTTGTTACTAAATGGCTTAATAATATACTTTGCAGCCTCAAGGCAGACAACTCTGAAAATGTTAATGGAAAATGGGAATCTGATTTGGGGACTATAATAGAACCAGAGGCCTGGAGTGCCCTGTGAAGCCGGCCTCCTAGCGCCCTAGCATCTACTTCAGACTGGAAGAGACCATTTAAAATCTTGTGCAGACATTATATTACTCCTGATCCCAGGCACCAAATTAATTCAGATATATCAGATCTCTGTATTAAATCAATCTGCAGTCGGTTCATTTTTTTAATTGCTTGTGGAGCTGCCCTCTTGCCCGGCAGCATTGGTGTACGATTGTTCAATAGCTTGATTAAATTTTTAAGCATCCTTTACAGCTTGGTGTGAGGACTTTCCCACTGGGACTGATAAGCTACTTGCTGATTTTTTTTAACAGAGACCTTTTCCGTATTCTATTGCATTCTGCTTGGAAATGCATCTTAGTCTTGTGGATCAACGATAAAGCTCCCACTTTAAATCAGTGGCTGCATACCGTGACAAGCATCATCCCTTATGAAGCTTTTTCCACAGCTTTAAAATATAAACCCTTCTTACACCAGATCTGGGACCCTTTTTTCAAATATTTGGGAGCCACTAAATCTCAAAGGTTGAAGTCTGGATTAATAGACCTGTTCTGGAAAAAGGACGTGGAATTATAGCTTGGTATGATATTGTAGTGCAAAGGGTACCTGGCCTTCTATATGTAAGAATGGCTGTCACTATGGGTTTCTGTAACGTTCCATGTGGTCTCTTGTTTTTGTACCTTCACTCTTAAGTTTCTGGCACCTGTTTAACTCCATATTGCACTCTTATTTTGAAACCAGTCTTGTCATGTCCTGTTTCCCCTCCTTGTTCATGTGTCTGTTTTTCATTGGTTCATTGTTTGATTGCTTGTTTATCAGTTCTAGTTTTGTCATTGGCTTTAGTTAATCACCTTATTAAGTCCTGTTTGTCTATTGGCTGTTGTTTCCCCTGTTCATGTATTTAAGTCCTCATGTTTCCCTTGTACTTTGTCAAGTATTGTAGTAACCTTTACCCCTGCCTTATGTTACCCTGATGTTCTTGAGTCCAAGCCATAGTCTATCTATGTTCCAAGTTCCTGTCTTGTTCCTGTATCACCACTATCTTCAATAAAGCTCCACTTGGGTCCTACTCCTCGCTTTCACCGTCATCATTGACTGCCTCCCCATTCGTTACAGTTTCCTCCCCCAATTTTGTTTGGTTGTCTTTATAACGTGGTAGGTTATTTTGTTGTTAATTGTTTTTGTGATTTTTTTTTTTTTTGTGAGTTTAATAAAAAAAATTATACAATTATTGGGTACATTTAACAATTTTGTGATTTAATTTATGGACACCAACTAATAAAATAGGGAAAAGACACCCTTATTATTTGGGGAAATTTTGTGTAATTTTTTGGTTTGATTTACGGACACCAATTAATTTGAAAGTGAACAACTGCTGATTTGATGATATTTTGGCCTGATCATGGATCAATGGTCTGATGAATAAAGGGCAATGATTGTTTTATAATGCCCCTTTCTTCACCCATTCGCACGGAGATGGCACATAAACAGGTGATGGTTATGCAATATTAATTGTAACCCAAAAAACAAAGATGTGCTTCCGAAACTGTTTGAAAACCAACATGAGCAGACTAAACAAATGGTCACGTTTGCTTTATCTCATTTTTTGTACATTGAAAACATATTTTTCTAAGTGATGCATGGGTGACCAGACATCTCGATAAAGACATTGGCTGTGTCCCGTGTCCAGATCGAGTTACAGAAAATGCCACATGACCTGATTTGGGTATGTCAGATAAGGGTGTGGCAGGGCGTAGGGCGGGGCCGGGTCGTGATCCTACACACCCGGTCCCGTATTAGGCTAATCAAGCCTCTGAGTCCAGACGGCATTCCGGGCCGCGTCATCAGAGCGTGCGCGAACCAACTGGCTGGTGTTTTTACAGACATTTTCAACCTGTCCCTCTCCCTGTCCGTAGTCCCCACATGCTTCAAAACATCAACCATTGTGCCTGTACCTAAGCAATCAAAAATCACTTGCTTAAATGACTGGCGTCCTGTTGCTCTGACCCCCATCATCAGCAAATGCTTTGAGAGGTTGATTAGAGATTACATCTGCTCTGTTCTGCCCACCTCTTTGGACCCATTACAGTTTGCCTACCGCAACAACCGCTCCACTGACGATGCCATTGCATCTACAATACACACTGCTCTCTCCCATCTGAAAAAAAGGAACACATATGTGAGAATGCTGTTTGTAGACTACAGCTCAGCATTCAACACCATAGTGCCCTCCAAGCTTGATGAGAAACTCCGGGCTCTGGGCCTAAACAGCTCGCTGTGCAGCTGGATCCTGGATTTCCTGTCAGGCAGACGTCAGGTGGTTAGAATGGGCAGCAACATCTCCTCATCACTGACCCTCAACACTGGAGCCCCGCAGGGCTGTGTTCTCAGCCCACTCCTGTATTCCCTTTACACACATGACTGTGTGGCGACACATAGCTCCAATGCCATCATTAAGTTTGCTGACGATACGACGGTGGTAGGTCTGATCACTGACAATGATGAAACAGCCTACAGAGAGGAGGTGCACACTCTGACACGCTGGTGTCAGGAGCACAACCTCTCCCTCAACGTCAGTAAAACCAAGGAGCTTGTGGTGGACTTCAGGAAGAAAGACAGAGAGCACAGCCCCATCACCATTAATGGAGCACCGGTGGAGAGAGTCAGCAGCTTCAAATTCCTCGGTGTCCACATTACTGAGGAACTCACATGGTCCGTCCACACTGAGGCCGTTGTGAAGAAGGCTCACCAGCGCCTCTTCTTCCTGAGACGGCTGAGGAAGTTCGGAATGAACCACCACATCCTCACACGGTTCTACACCAGCACTGTAGAGAGCATCCTGACTGGCTGCATCATCGCCTGGTTCGGCAATAGCACCGCCCACAACCGCAAAGAACTGCAAAGGGTGGTGCGAACTGCCAGACACATCATCGGAGGTGAGCTTCCCTCCCTCCAGGACATATATAACAGGCGGTGCGTGAAAAAAGCTCGGAGGATCATCAGAGACTCCAGCCACCCGAGTCATGGGCTGCTCTCACTGCTTCCATCAGGCAGGCAGTATCGCAGCATCAGGACCCGCACCAGCCGACTACATGACAGCTTCTTCCCCCAAGCAATAAGACTTTTGAACACATGATCTCTCACGATCAACAATCAGCACTGCACTTTATTAATCTTCATCTTGTATCACACACTGGACTGTCAATATATTCTCCCCAATTCACTTAGTGTATATATATTTTCATATACCCTATCTAGTGTATGTGTATTCTATATTGTGTGTACTGTTTACTGTACATTGTATATCAGTACTATGTTGTGTAATTATGTGTACATTTGTTATGTAAATTGTGTTGTGTAAATATGTTGTTTATTGTAATTGGTATATGTCTCGTCACTGTCATGACTGCTATGTTGCTCGGAACTGCACACAAGACTTTCACCTACTGTTGCACTCGTGTACAGAGTAGTGTGACAATAAAGTGATTTGATTTTGATTGATTTGATAAAGGCTGACTGCAGAGGATGGCACGGGAGAGAGAGAACATTTACGGACATGTCCGTCGCGTGTGTGTTTGTGTCCTTTGGATTAAGTTTATAATTAAAATATGATTTATATTGTCAAGCCGGTTCTCGCCTCCCTCGTACCAGCCTCTGCAGTCGGCCTTTATGGCTCACCATCTCACATGAAGCTTAATTCATGAACATTTGACATGGACTTTGGGCTTTTCTTATTTCACTACTATCCAAATACACAGCCGTGTGTAGGATTTTACCAAGAAATTGACAAATGCATCTTATGCAGATGATAACCCAGACAATTAAATTTGTAAAACATGTATTATCCATGTTTAAAACTAACAAACTACATAGTTTTATCATGCATTATAACTGAAATTTAATAAGAAAGTACAAGTGTTTGGTATGTAATAAATTGTCTCTTAAAGTCCAAGTGAAGTATTTTTGGGTTATTTGCAGTTATATTTCTCATATGAAATTCATGATTAAAATGGTCACTTTTTGACCATTTGAGTGGGAAACTCACAAACCTTAGGTCATACGTAATAGGTACGTATAGACATAATAGGTCATAAATGAATTATCTTGAGGGGAGGACAGAAATTACCATGTGACCCAGCAAAAGACACCTCTGATTGGCTCAAGTTACCTTTGGGGGTGCAGCCAACTTCAAATAAACAAAACCTCTCTGCCTAGGACAAACATTCTCTTCTTCTTCGACTCTTATTTCACACACACTTCTGAGTTCTGTCTTTTTTTTAGGTTTATAGACTCCATATTTTTCTGTTACAGATCATTTTTCATTCATCTTCTGTCAAAGTTCACACATCAACTTATGACTGTTTGTCTGTATTAGATTAGTTGTATGTTTTAGTTTAGTTAATAAAGTCTTTTTTTAGTATTTTGTAGGTTTGTATTCAAAGAAAAGCTGACTGTGTATTTAATTAAATCACATCAGTCCTTTGAAATCTGTCGATCCTAAAACTTACATGCTCATAAACAGTATTTCAATCTATTTGTGATATTATTTTCAATGGCCATAAAGTAGTATTGCTGTAAGAATTAATCTTACATTCTGTTCATCTCATTGCTGGCCAGAGACTTTGATCAGACGTAACCATTGATTCTTTTAATATTCCCCAATCAATAGCTAATAGTGGAAGATATGCTAATTACCAGCTGAAAATACATATTTACCAGATATCAGTCTTTTTCTTCCTTTCATTATTTATTTATTTACTGAGGGGAGGTGGCAAGTTTTGTTGTTGTAAGTGACATTTGCTCAAATAAGATTATCAACTGTAACCATCAAATCATCAGATTCATCTGCACGGAAGAACAGAGACGAAGCTCAACTCGTGTAATTAAACAGCGTTACTTATAAGTAACTTGTAGTTTATGCTTTAACCGCTAGAGGGCAAAAAGTGATATAGCGTAGCTTTAAAATAACATTTTGCAAGAAAATTCTAAATCTATGTATTTATTACCATTGTTCCATGTCTGCCAAACATGTTGAGTGGTCCACACATCATCTGCAGCCTGAAACTGAACTTTTGAATGGATGTTAGGTGTAACTGCACTTGGCTACATAGGAAAGCTGTAGGATGATCTCTTGCACCCTTATTAGGGAATGACTTAACCTCCAGTGTGCTGTCTGTCTGCACTGGTCTCAGTTTGAAACAGTTTGAAATGCATCTTATTTTCATCCTAACTCTGTATACAGCCTCTATACAGCCTCTGAAAGCAACATTCTCCATCTTTTGGATGCATCTATTCTCAATGTGATAATGCATAGTGAATCTAGGACTGGGGTCGGCATCTAGAGGAGTAACCACTGGGCGAGAGAGGAGTACACTATTTTATTTATTTAAATTCTGAACCTGGATTCCGATCTACATCTTGATGTAATCCATGCTCATGTTTTCTTGAGCTGAATGGAAACTAAACAAAAAGTCCAAGAAAACACCACTATTAATCCTTGAGGTTTCAAACCCAGCATACAGGTACACACTCCTTGACATTACTCAAAATGACATTAAACGATAAAAAAAAAAAAAAACATAAACCACATCGTGGGGTTCAAAAATCTTTTCAAAATATAAATTAAACCTGGATATAAAGTTTTAGGATTTTGCAGGTGCGATTCACCGAAAAGGGCTAAATAGTTGATCGGCTTGTGAAGCGCAAATGACTTGCCTACATATGGCTATGAATGGCTAGGCCTACACATAGAGGCACAATAGCCACATATATATGAACACCTCCCTCGAATGCATGCATTAAAATATACATTATAAATACTATAATGTAGATCACAATACAACGAATACATACAGGTCATTCTGTGTAGTATTTAATGTCAGTCTCTGACATTTGTCTGTAAAATACATGCTTTTTTGCATTTGTGGATATTGTTATGTTTACACAAAAATTACTTGCATTTATTTGAGGATTACAGTAAATGTCTTGGTCATGGTCCCGTCAACTTGTCAGGTTGGGTTTCTGTCTGATGGGACCATGGCATCATCGTCCCCTGTTTGTCTTTTGTTTTGTGTATGTTCTTTGTGTGAGTGCATGGGTCCGGTTGTTAGTGATCAACGTGTACGAGTTACCACTGTGCGATCTCCGATGATATCATGGTCCTGTCACCTAGTCAGGTTGGGTTTTTGTCTGACAAGAACCGTGGCATCATCGTTTCCTATCTGTCTTGTATTTCGTGTCTGGGGCATGGTGTCTGGATCCTGACTTCCTGTCTGGTTTGAGTTTGGTCTGTATAGGGATCCAGACACTCATGATACATGTTCTGTTTGTTTTGTTCCAAGCATGTTGACGTTTTCACCCTCATGTGTTTCAGGTGCTGCTGGCATGCATAATCAGTGTTCTCATGGGAACACTTATTGTTTCCATGGGAACGCTGATTATCCCAACTTTCAGCTGTGAGCGGCACCTGCCCCTTGTTTGTTCTTGCCTATTTTAATCCCCTTGTGTGTCATGTCCTTCGCTGATTAAATGTTAAATATAGTTCAGTGCTGACTGAATGTCTTGCAGTATTGTTGTTTGGTGTGAAGTAACTAACATCACTCTCTCTGCCTAATTGGTCCTGTCTCATGTTTCTGTTGGTTGCCCATGTGTTGGGTGTGTGGTTGCCTTCCAGTTTGCTGCATGTCAGCAGCATGTCGGAAGCAAGATCGCCCAACCCTGCTGGGTGTTGTTCTGCACCTCACTAAGCATCAACAGAGTATTCCACAAATCTATTCCTGACTTCCACAATGCACACGCTCATTCTACGAACACACACTTCACGGATTACCCCGGGTTCGTCCACAGCACGCGGTTCACTCTCATCTCTCCCCACTGCTGCAGCTGGTACCGAGATCCTCGACATCCACAGTGACTGCTCACATTTATTGTAAATAAATCCTTTGAACTATTCCTCTGCATTTGGGTCTGTTTTTCTTGCTATCGCTCATTACTGAACAATCCAGCCACAGCATGGACCCAGCGGAGGAATCCACTTTCAGCAGGGAGCTTTGCTGGGATGTCAGTAGGATCAAAACATCTAACCGGGCTCTGTAGATGAAGGCATCACAGCTCGATGACCTCACCTGTGTCATGCAGCAGCTCTGCCTACCTCCCAATGCTGGCCCTTCTCAGGACGCATCTTCCCTGGCTCCGGCAGTTCCCCATGTTTATGGATGCTCAGAAGCCTGTATTCCCCTTCCAGACCCATATTCAGGTCAGGCTGAATCCTGTAGTGCATTCTTTTACAATGCTCCTTGTTCTTCAAGTTACCGCCATCTGCTTTCCCCTTGGAGAGAATGAAAGTGGCTTACGTCATCCTGCTCCTCACTTGAAGGGCAGTTGTTTGGGGAACCGCCATGTGGAACAATGAACATCCTTGTTGTATGTCATACTTAGCATTGGCCACGGAGCTCAGCTGAGTGTTCAATCTGGCCATGCTCCAGTGTGATGAACCTATCACTGCCCGGAGGAGGGGGAAGAAGGGGAGGAGGAGCCAGGCACCCACTCCTCAGTCGCTGACAACATCCATGGTCACTAAGGCAGCCTGGGGATTGGACCTGCCGCTGTCAATGGCTGGGCCAATCCCCTGCCATTGTCTGTGCTCACGGCCATGAAGGCCGTTCCCCTGCCACTGACAATGGCCACAGCCACAGAGGCCATTTCCCTGCCGCTGACAGCACCCACAGTCACAGATGCCATTCCACTGCCAGCACCCATGTCCATGGAGGCCATTCCCCTGCCTCTGCCATTGCCCACAGCCATGGAGGTTGTTTGCTCTTCCCTGCCTGTTCTCAAGACCATGGAGGTCATTTCCCTGTCACTGCCAGTGCCCACTACCACGGAGGTCGTTTCCCTGTCACTGTCCATGGCCACAGCCATGGAGGCCATTTCCCTTTCTTTGTGCTCATGGCCATGGAGGCAATTTCCCCTTCCCTGCCTGTGCTCAGGACCACGGAGGCCGTTTCACCTTCCCTGCCTCTGCTCATTATCATGGAGGTCGTTTCCCTGTCACTGCCTGTGCCCCTGACCACGGAGGTCACTCTCCGGCCACTGCCTGTGCTTACAGCCACGGAGTATGTTCCCTAGTCCATGTTGGTCCTCACAGCCATGGAAGCTGTTCCCCAGGCACTTCCTGCGCTCATAGTCATGGAGGCTGTTCCCCAGTCCGTGTCGGTCTTCACAGCTATAGAGGCTAGTACCCTGTCACTGCCAGTGTTCACTTCCATGGAAGCTGTTTCCCTCTAACTACGTGTCCTCACGACTGCAGAAGCCGCTCCAAAGTTTCTGTTGGCACTCATGGCCACTGAGGCCATTCCCCAGCCTCTGTCAGTGCCCGCGCTCCCCAGTTGCAGATGTCAGTGCTCATAACTGTGGAGGCCCTTCCCTTTCACGGCCAGTGTCCACGGCCAACGAGGTTGTTCCCCAACCTTGACCAGAGCACATGCCTAAGCCATTCATGGCTCCGCCTACTGAGTCACTCCCCCTGAACCCTGTCCAGCAGCTGCTGCCCAGCTCACTGTCCCCTCTTCCCTGAGGCCACCTCCCAGGCTGCCAGACCCTGCTTCTGCCCTGAGGCCTCCTCCCAGGCCTCCAGACCAAGCCACTTTACTTAAACTCCCTAAATTCTGATCATGCATTGGCTGCGAGCAGCACCTGCCCCTTGTTTGTTCTTACCTATTTTCATCCCCTTGTGTGTCATGTCCTTTGCTGAATGTGTTGACTGAATGTCTTGAAGTATTGATGTTTTGTGTGAAGTAACAAAACTCACTTTCTCTGCTAAGTTGGACCTGTCTCGTGTATCTGTTGCTTGTCTGTGTGTCAGGTGTGTGGTTGCCTTCCAGTTCCAGTTCCAGCACCTCACTAAGCTTCAACAGAGGATTCTACAAATCTATTCCTGACTTCTACAATGCACACACTCATACTATGAACACACTCTTCACGGATTGCCCCTGGCGTGGCCACAGCACGCATGCTTCTCTGTCATCTCTCCCCACTGCTGCAGCCAGTGTCGGGATCCTCAACATCCAGAGTGACTGCTCACATTCATTATAAATAAATCATTTGAACTATTCCTCTGCATTTGGGTCTGTTGGTCTTGCTATTGCTTCTTACATTTTCAGTTTTGTATTTGTGGACGCTTTCATTAACTATAATGCATAAGCAGCATGAGTACATGAACACATTTGTAGACTTGATTTATGCAAAACTATATTAACGGTTATATTTGAGGTATTGTGTTTGGAGATTTTATTTTGTATACCTGGCTGATGACATCACACAACCCCTCTGTCCATTCACCACCCCTCAAAAAAACTATGTCTATTAAAATTGGTCTAAGATGCAAGCTCACATATAAACCAGAGAAAAAGTGCAAGTCAAAGAGAGAAAGAGAGTCTGACTCACCATCCATGTCCAGTCTCTGCATGATAATAGCCAGCTCCACCTCACTGGGCATGTACCCCAGAGAGCGCATGGCCATACCCAGCTCCTGCTTAGAGATGAAACCATTCCCATCTCTGTCTAGAACACGGAATGCCTCTCTAATCTCTGCAGGGACAAAGATAGATAAAGAAAAATGGAGAAAAGAGCTAAATCATTTCAGTGTTAATGGGGTGCCAAACAGTAAGTAAACACAAAGACTGTACCTCAATTTAAATTCAGACTCACAATTCACATTCACAACTGATTAATAAACCCACAAGTGAAATAAATAAATGTGTTCATGTTATCGGTGAGCTTAAAGACACTTTTTAGCTTTTTCAGATGTACAAAACAATATATGGCTTAGCCTATTTCAAAGCTGTGTATTCTGTGCATGCTCTGTGACATAATGTTTATCCACCATTGCTACCTGGTTATGAGGTGTTAAGTGTAAAGGGCCCACAAAACAAGTCACAAGCTTCAATTACAAAAATAATACACATATCTCTTGTTATTTCTGAGGAGTAACTACTCTTTTTTTCTGCTGCGTGCACTCTAATGCATTTACGAAAAGCCTGTATGTCTTTGCACAGCTCTAAAATAAAACACCCTTATGTTTATTTCCTCATCAAACCTTCAAGATCTGTTTGGCATCTGAAAGACCCCAAGGCCATTTTAATAGCTCAAAAACATACTTAACACTGATGTATTGGTACATCATGACATAATCTTATCAGATTATAAACAAAGTTGATAATATGGTTCAAAAATTCTCTATGAAAAAGCTACATAATTTATGTTTGGGGCCTACGAGACCCCAGGTATGAATATTAATAAATCCAATGATCCTTCACATATTTTTTTTCTAATTGTATACACTGTAGAAGTATACTCCTACCGGTGGTTTATCTTAATTTGAGTTATTACTGGGGTCATATTGACCCCAAACAGACACTACACTTGGGGCTACACTTGGGGCTTTTCCACTGCACGGTACAACTCAACTCGACTCTGCTTGCTTTTTTGGGGTTTTCCATTGTGGATAGTGCCTGGTACCTGATACTTTTTTAGTACCACCTCGGTCGAGGTTCCAAGCGAGCCGAGCCGATAATAAATGTGACGTCAAAATCCTGCAGATCACTGATTGGTCAGGGAGAATCGTCACTACCCGCATCACTGGATTTCCGACACGCAACATCAACCCGCTAGTTTTAAAGTTAGCAACAGCGATAACAGTATCATTTGTAAACGCAACTTTCGAATTGGGAAAAAAGAAGTGGCTGTGCGCAAAACCACGCCATGGTCAATAAACGAGGTGCAGACGGTCCACTCGTTAGCGATGAGCGAAAATAAAAAGTCTCTCAGGAAGTGTCTCAGCTGTTGGCCGCACACGGCTACCAACGGACCTACCAACAGTGTAGGGAAAAGTTAAAAAAACTTAAATGTGACTACAGAACCATCAAGGAAAAGTGGATGTGGACGCTATCTAAACCAGCGAGCATTGGGAGGGAGAGTGCCCTGGACTGGTGTTGATCCACGGTGGAGGATGGTATGTTTTGTTATGTTAATTCTATACTGTGCTTGAAAGCTTCACTTTATCAATGTGTTTTTCAATTAGAAGGAAAATATAATTAAGATCAATCAAAAGGCAATAGAGACAGTTAATGATTTTAAATATTTTGTGTTATTTTAGATTCTCAAATGAAATTTGATGTGCATGTAAAGAGGCTTTGTAGAACGATCAGAACAAACCTTAACTGTTTTTATATGATTAGACTGTATTTATCGCTAAAAGCAGCTAAGTTATACATGCATGCAATGGTCTTCTCACATTTAACTTATTGTGTGACTGTCTGGAGTCAGGTTTCTCAACTGACCATCAAACCTGTTAGAACTCTATATAAACAAACACTACAAAATTTGGACAAGAATCCAATTAGATGGCATCATTGTAATATTTTACAAAAAATATAGTTTCCTTAGCTTTGAACATTTTATAAATTTGTCTCTCATTAAAATGTTTTTAAATGTGTAAATAATCTTGCTGCAGATATCATATGCCAATTAATATCAAAACAGAGTAGTAAGGGGATCACTACAAGAGGTACAACTTATCAGAATTGCACAGTATTGATGAGAAAAACTAAATTTTCAGATCAAGGCACATTGCTTTGGAACAGCCTACAGCAGAACTGAAAATTTAAAAAGGGCTGAACATTTTTCAAATAAATCTTAAAAAGTGGTTCAAACAAAAGCAGGTTTGTGAACACTGATGGTCATGCACAGTCTCAGCTTTCTTTTATTATTGTTATATTGTTTGCTTTTTGCTTAGTTTTTGTGTGTAATTATTGTTTTATTATTGTTAAAAAAGCCTAACCAGGAACTGGGGTTCACTTTCGAAGACAGTATGTGGAGCATAGGTTGCTTGAAATTGTAGCAATGTTTCTGCATTGTCCCTGTTAAATAAACTAATAAATTAAAGTAAAGTAGCAACAACTGCTTTATGCAGCACAATGAGCTAGTAGCTAACTTCTACTATTGTCAGTTTGTGTCGTGTTTAAGATGATGTCATGGCAGTAGAGCGGCACAACTATGACGATCAGCCTATAATCCCACCCACGTTGAGGTGGCACTAAACTGCAATGGAAAAAGCAAGCTCGGAAAAGTAAAGCGAGTAGAATTGAGGCGAGTCGACCGTAACATGCAGTGGAAAAGTGACATTAGGGTAGTGTATAACAATCACCTTACTGAAACGTACATGCCTATAAAGATTCAATAACATCTGTCTGCTGGGTTTTGGTCAGAAGAACATCTTTAAAGAATTTGAAGGGAAAATAACAGGTTGATTGTGAAATTACTATTGTTTACACATCAAGCGTTAGGGGTCTTTTAGGGCCCCTAAAAATAAAGAATTCTGCCATTATCACAGCCAAATCCTCCCCATGTCCTCTCTGAACTTTTTGCCTTGCCTGTGATTTGGAACCAGACTGAGACAAATGTCCAAATGTTCATAACATTAAGGAAACTAGACTTTATTCAAGTTATCAATTCTCTATCCAAATAGACTAGTTGATCCAGTGCCAGTAATATCTCTAAAAGTTTTTATTTTGGCAAAAGCAGACCTCAATCAATTAACTGAAATTACCACTCATAATTCTTACCCCTCATCTTATAAATATGCAAAATATGGCACCTCTCATTGTGGGAAACCCTCAGTCTCTGTCTGTCAAAACATGCATTTTCAAAGGAGGTATTGGAAGCTTTAATTCAGAGAGTAATTTCACTGACGAGAGTTCACAGCTTAAACCAGTGTATTCACAACACCCTCAAAGAACAAGTCAGACCATCGACCATTGTGTGCCCTGGGGCAGTGCCTTATGCCATGACTGGCGAGACATTCCATATGAGGACTGAGAAGTGAGATTTACAGTCACAGGGGGCTATATTTGGGTAGCAAACATGTGTAGAAGGATTTTGTCATGTTTATCATAGTGAATGTACAAGTGGGTAAACCCTGAGTTTCTTCTGAATACCCTCTGGTTACTCAAACAAAAAACTGTGAAAACAGGAAACAAAGAAAAAGTTATATTTGTAAATGGCCATTATATGGCACCATAAGACTGCATATATGGAATACATTTATAGAACTTGTATAGTACTTTTTTGTCCTTTTTGGAGCTTGTCAGATGTGGTTGCTTTAAATTGTCATTAGAAAAGAGCTGCTTGAAGAATCTTCCAAAATGTTCCTTTTGTTTTCAGCAAAACAAATCAAAACAAAACAGTCTTTATTTTTTTTGTGAACTATTCCTATAAGTCTCAGAATACATTAATTGTAATTTAAATCAGAATTACATACAGTACATATTCAGAAAAACAGACACCCCCCCCCCCCCCCCCCCCCCCCACACACACACACACACACACTCACCACCAAGCTCCTCTGTGGAGATGTTGGCAAGCTGCTCCTCACTGGTTTCAGAGAGAGAGTTCCTCAGGAAGTTGTCTGTGTAGAGCAGCCCTGCTCTTACATGGTGAAAAGGCATCTTCACCCTTCAAGGGAATAACAAACAACAGAGATGAATCGATGAGCATGCATCCACTCTCTGCCTGCAGCCTCAACGAAGCCTCCAAAAGTGAGTAATGAACTCATGACTGTTGTTGAAATAAAGTTACCAGACAAAGAAACAAGGACCAGACCAAACCAAGTGTACAATATAAGTTACATACACACAAAAAAAGTGGCAGTGTAAGGTGCATTCAATCAGAGTTCATTCTTCATGTTTCAACTGCATAATCTGACCCACATACACACACAGATTGTAAATTCATGGTACTTGCCTACCCACCTTGCTGTCAGGATTCAGAGAGACTGTCATGGTTTGAATAAATGTCTCTAACAAGCAACTTCATTCACAAATACATACAAACATACCTTGTGTTCAGAATGCTACTTGACAAAACAATTCAAAAATATGAAAAAAACTCTTGTCACTCTGATTTACTGTATATGACCACACTGGTTGAGCATTTAATTCAGTTATTTTCATTTCTGTCAGCAATGTCAATATTACTGTCAAAAGACATAAGTGATTTCTCTAGCTTAGTGAGAAATAAATGTGTGTTTCTGAAAGCTCATTCTTTCAAGTCATCGATTTTACCCTATGTTGCGAAACAGCTTTTATTCAGTAAAACAATGATAGTGTTAAGGTTGATAAGTTACCTGTTTAATATAGTAGCAATTATTTTATGGATTGATACTGTGTTGTCAGTCAGACAAAGATGAGAATATTTTTTTATAACAGTTTTTTTTTTTTGTTTGTTGTTGAATGTTTTGAATTCTTTTCACAGTCACATCATCAGAGAAAGCTTTGAATATGTCATGATTCTCTTGTCTGTTTTACTGAGAAATGTAGTTAAACTGGAGCACTGGCCTGAGAGATTCTTTGCAAGTCTGCAGACACATCTGAAAAACACAACCTGGTGTCATAGTCACTTTACTACAACTAAATTTTTGGAAAATTATTTTATATGGCTAATTGTGCATATTGCGGAAGTTTCCTGGTGAAATAAACACTAGAGTTCTGATATATGGTGCAGTAGCATCCCGGGTGATCCATGCCCGACTCAAGGTCCTTTCCTGATCCTGACACCCCTCTTATCCCCAGTCATTTCCTGTCTATCTCCACTAACTTAACTATTAATGTCAAAAAAGGCCAAAAAATATACTCATAACTTAAAAAAACAGTAAACTGTTTAGGGGAATATAAAACTCGCTTTTAGCACCACACAGCAGGCATTTTAACTCTGAACTACTGCAAAAGGTGTAATGAACCTTGTAATATCATTTTCAAACATTTTGCCACAGTCGTGTAATTTTCATCAGATCAGGCTGAAAAAACAAGACCAAAAAGTTATGGAAATTGAGTTTCCACAGTAAGGATATGATGGGGGAATACCTTTATTTGTTCCACTTTTAGAGAGAGAGAGAGAGAGCGAGAGAGAGAGAGACATAGCACTTCTAAACAGAGTGTTCCATGAATAAAGAGAAAATTAAGAGGAGGTGACAGGGAGGAAGAAGCAGCTAATTTGTGGTGAAGCTCACCAAGGACATACCCTAGCTGTACATGAGGACTCTGTGCTACTGTAATTACCATAGATATTAACAATGGCTTTAACTTAAGGCAGCCTTGGGAGGAGTTTGATTGATACTGGGCTCAACATAGGGCAGCAACACATGAATATTTTAAAGAGCCATTGATGAGTCATTTGGCAACCCGATATCACGCCGAGGCGTGAAATAGACACGCCGGTCCACTCGCGGATGCGTGTCGGTGTCACGCTTTGCCTCCTCCAGGCGTGTACATGACACGCGCGCGTCTACGTAGAATACCGTCAGGGGGCGATCGTTTCCTCGACGCCAACAACTCTCCGCGCACCAGAGAGGAAGCGATACCGTTGTCGTCGCGTTGCACGTTCGTGCGGGCGGGATGCCGGCCAATTTCGCCGGTTACTTTCACTTGTGACCATATGTGACAAATAAAGGTTCATTACATAGTGCTGCTTTCATGAAGAAATCCTAACGTTGCTGTAGCCTAACGTTGTTATACGTGTGTGTGTTGGTGTGTGTGTGTGTGTGTGTGTGTGTGTGTGGGCTGTCGAGTATCTTGTGCTGATGTAAATAAACAAATAAATATATATATATAAATATATATAAATATATATATATATATATATATATATATATATATATATATATATATATATTTATTTATTTAAAAAGTGTATTTATATACAAAAATAAACCCGGAAGTGGAGAACGCGATGTATCGCTTCCTCTTTGGTGCGCGGACAGTTGTTGGCGTCGAGGAAACGATCGCCCCCTGACGGTATTCTACGTAGACGCGCGCGTGTCATGTACACGCCTGGAGGAGGCAAAGCGTGAAATAGACACGCATCCGCGAGTGGACCGGCGTGTCTATTTCACGCCTCGGCGTGATACCGGGTTGCATTTGGTTCACTTTGATAACTTGACCTGTGTGGCAAATGTTAATACAATGGTGGCCAATGGATTAAGTTCATATAAGGTGATTGAAAAGGTGACTCTGGCAACATAAGATTCTTTGGAATGTGTTGTCCATTCAATCACACTTAATGTCTTGGCATTTACTTGCTAAAATACATTAAAATTACATATAACCATGGCTGAATTGGGTGTTGTTACTTTGGTAACCGAAGACCATTATGCTGAGGCTGCTAAAGTAACCTTGACAAACTCTCTCAATTAATCCTATACTGAAGTACTTTAAATACAAGTCTATATTGTTTTCTGATGCAGTTTGTGAATGCAGATTTGAACAGATATTGACCGAAATGCAGTGACAGCATTAATCCCTAAGTGTTGCTGGAAGACTTTGCATAATGTCTGATTTAAAAAAGATAAATGAGAGAAGAAGAGACTGAGTGAAATTGACATCCATTATTGGTATGATAAATAACATATGATGATATAAGTATTACGCAATGGATTCTTCCCAGCCACCTTTTAGCTGGTCTCACAAAGTTCTCCTGGGATCAACACATCTACCAGCACCAGAAAAGGTGTGAGGTTTTCACATGTTGTGAGTAGCTAGTGCTACTTTGTCTTTTTAGGATTGCACATCTGTTTCTGGCTCTGATCCAGGCAACCTTGTCTCATAGAATGAACATTACTATAACTACATTTTTGCAAACTAACTTTTAAGTGCCAAGTTTTGCAGCAGTTTCTTAGTGAAAGTAACACTAGCGCGCTACATCAACTGTACGTTTATTAACTTTCACACAAATCCTGAGTATAACAGCTGATTATAACTAGCCAATATGAACACAGATTGTTTTGATAGAGTGTTGGACTTAGACTCAGCAGGTTGGAGGCAACCTAACATGCAAGCTAACATGGAAGCTAAAGGGACACGAGACGGCACTGTCATGGAAGCAACACAAAATGACGTTGTTGCTTCAGAAAATTTGCTATTCATGTTGCATTTGCTTTTTTCACAATATTGATTAGGTTTAGGTGTCAGTTTAGGGTAAGGATGTCTGTTTTGTTCACATCTCATTTGCTTTTTTTGACACTACTGCTTAGCTATAGTTTTAGGATAGGGATGTACGTTTTACTCATTAAAACCTCCATCTAACATTCACCTTAAAAACCTTGTCTGATTACACCACTTCACTCGCTCAGATATAAGGCTCAAAAGAAGGTGCTGACAGGCGTTGATCTACTAGTTACTATAAGGTGAGTTAAAAGTCTAATTACATAAAAGTGTTTTCTGCAGCAGTGGGTTTGTGTTGGTTTCAAAAATCTAGTACAAATCTATCTTGAATTACAATATTTTTTTGTGAATTAGGTCAGGGATGAGATTTATACAACAGTTAGTTCCAGTCTTGAATCTGATTGGACGAGAGACGTTCCATCAGTACTGATGTCTCACACATCAGCAATCGGACACTTCACTGCTTGTATCACTCCGCTTGCGTTAGTGGCCTTCTAAACTACAGCATAAGAGCAGCATAAAAAAGCTAAGTGTAAAAGAGCTTGATATATGTCTTCTTATTTATCTGTGTGACATTATAGGTTTTAGACATCAGGTGGCGATTGAAGACCATTTTGAGTTGTGTTATGAGCCAGTAAAGTTTGGCATGCGCATGTCCTTCATCAAGCTGACTAACACTGCACTACTGCTTTGGAGTCATGACAGACAGATGCAGGTAATCGCACAAGCTCAATGCAACTATCACGAATTCATCAGTATTTGTAATTTGATAGAGACAAATAAATTAACTACTTTTTGCAATGTTTATATATATATATATATATATATATATATATATATATATATATATATATATATATATATATATGTGTGTGTGTGTGTGTGTGTGTGTGTGTGTGTGTGTGTGTGTGCTTACTTTGGTGTTGCCACCCCATAAATTATTTTCTAGATTCGCTCCTGGGTATCAAACAGGCCATTTTTGGACAGAGGGTCCAAATTTGACACTAAAGAGACACTTAATTGTATCTAAGACCTTCACAAGGTGATTGAAAATGCAGATGGAAACTCTTTTTTTTTTTTCTCCCTGAAATGCAGAAGAGCATTAAAATACAGTATTGTTTGTCATTAAAGTTTACTTAGTGATCATGGTTTATATAAATGATGTTCCATAAGAGAAATGAGTGAAACATTATCTTAAATCATGAGCGAAGCTGCATCAGAGAAACGTCAGAACCACTCCGGGGACCTTTTGCATGCAGTGAAGCACTTAATAATTCACCTAATAAGTGTTTCCATAACAGTCATACACATAACAAATACAGCTGTTCTAGTTAAGTACAACATATTACCTTTTCTCAACATCAATCATGTGATTTATTTTAAGAACACAAGCATCAAAAGAGAATGAAGATGAACTTAAGCATGATATCACACTTAGAACACAGTAAAATATCTTAAAAACAACACATTGCATAAGTTCCTGATCATAGCATGTCATATACTGTACGTACTCAAAGAAAGTGAGTGATTCAGTGCCTACACCAGAGAAAGAAAGAAATCCAATAATACAATATCACATGACCACTGGAATATCAATTGAATTGTCCTTCAAGAGATATCACAAAGCTACCAATACAAATAGACAACATAGGATTTTCTATAATTTGGTAGGACATTCCATGAGAAAGACAGGGAACATTTTCAGAACTTTGGCTTACAATCTCTATAAATTCTCTTAAATTTATGCCCAAACATTATTGCAGCAGCGTTAACAGAACGTTCTTTCAACATTTTCTGTTGTTGATAAATGTTCTCAAAACGTAAGCATCAAATTATATTCATACATAATTAGTGGAACGTTCTTTAAAACGTTACTACATTGTAAAAAAAAAAAGTTCCACAATTTTTCGAACCTTACTACAACCAAAAAAAAAAAACGTTCTCAAATTTACAATTGGCAATGTTAGGCAAACGATCTAAGGACATCAAATTGTTAGCTGGGATTTGCTTCTTTGTTCTGTCCAATCTATTTTATAGGCTACTAAGCGAGTAGAAGAATAGAAGATAGCAGAGATGATAATGACCTTTCCACCGAATAAGGGGGCCAGGTTGCCTTCATGCTCAGAACTTCACTCAGCAACAGACGCCTCAATTCCAACTAGAACAACCTCTGACCAACAAAAAGAAAAGGCATTTAACCATGGAGAGATTTTCCTCTAAACTTCACCCCTGTTAAAGCAATGCTCGTGAGGTAAACGTCATTGGGCAAGAGCACAAATGCAAACCTTGAGTTACCCCACAGTTACCTCCACGGTTCGGACTCAAGAATACGAACCGGACGCACGGTAGCAGTTTAGACAGGAAATCTCTCTCTCTCTCTCTCTCTCTCTCTCTCTCTCTCTCTCTCTCTCTCTCTCTCTCTCTCTCTCTCTCTCTATATATATATATATATATATATCTATATCTGAGGGCATTGTCTATCGATAACTGCAGTCCTAGCTGCCTTCCCACGGACAGCCCAGCGGAACAGCGTGAAGTGCGGGCTTGTAGCATCTCGTCCCATCGCCCCTGGAGACCGAAGTGACATGCAATAACTCACATGCGCCATACATCACCAGACTTTCAAATATCACCTTGGTTTTACCCTGAATGAACGCCTTAATCCACATTTTTTTTTTAGCATTGAGCATTTTATATAATAATAATAATAATAATAATAATAGTAATAACTTATTAATAAAAATCTAATTAAAAATATTTTAAATATATATTTAATAAATGCACATAAAGCCTAATTTAAGGCTAGATTTTGTATCTTATAATTAATTAATTAAATTAAATTAATTAAATTGCACGGCAAATTTGTTGCAGTTATTTAATATTCATAAAAAAAATCTAATAAAAAACGACAAATGTCACTTGGTACGGGACGGCTCGTGAAATATCCTTAATCTACGTAGTTTGCCTTCATGTTACCATCTTCACAACAGGTGCTAGCCTGATCTTCGTCTTCTGAACAGTTGAAATCCTGTGAAAGGTATTAAATCCACTCACCTCCTCAAATGATTTTATTAGCGAGCGAAATCTGGCGCTAACAATGCCAGTGAAATTTCCTCTTGTTGAGTAATAGCCGTTGTATGTCCCATATGTAGTAGCCTAGACTGGAGCACGAATTCTAAATGTATTCGCGAAAAATAACGACATGTGCAGTTGCCCCAGTTATCTGTTCTCGGTCCCTCTGGCATGTGACAGCCCCATTGTCACCAAAGCAGACTTTCTTAAAGATCCAGAAGTGTTCTGTCAAAAAGCCAGAGTCGTACTTTTTAATAAAGTTCAAACATTTAATTGATTTGTTCAGAAATGCCCCAGTCTCACACTCGCCTCGTGCGTAACAGGCGCTCTCCGCCGCGCGCCCTAGGGTGTGTTGCATTTAAAGTCCTTGTCGAATGTATCTGGTCAAATTTACAAGAGTCCTAAAAATTCACTTTTATGCCTCTTGCATCCGTCATCTCAACAAAAATAACTGTTTTCGGTTGCTGTCTATAAATCTATTCTGTTGATAACGTTAACCAATTTCTTGCTTCAGAAGGGGGGCACATGCCCTGCAGCCATTAAACGACTGGAGTGATACAGACTGTCTAGTCCAGAATGTTTCCCTCCTTCAGAGATCTGGCAGGTGTGTTTTGCCAGTGAGAGCGGTGTAGGGTGGAGTTAAAAATAGAGCAATGCTCGAAAAATGTATCCATCCATAGCTGAGACAAACCTTTCAAGGATGCATACAGTTCAGCAGTCCGTTGATTTCATTCTGTGTGGTAAATGAAGCAGCGTTTTATTTATTTGTTATTTATTATTATATATTTTTTTACCTGTTATGTGTTGGCATACGGTACTGTGTAAAAGTCTTAGACACATAATATTTTAATGTTTTAAAAAAAACGATTTATCTTAAGATATTTATGTATATCTTCAGCTTTAGTGTTTCAATAGAAAATATACATTTTAGACTCCCATTACTTTTGTAAATAGAATAGATTAGAATAGAAGAACAGGGAGCCCTACAACAGATAGCATGGCTCCCACAGACCCCCTACTGAACATTGAGTCAGTCTGGGATTAAATGAAGAGACAGAAGCAATTGAGACTGCCTAAATAGATAGAAGAACTGTGGCAAATTCTCCAAGAAGCATGGAACATCCTATCTGCCAACAACCAAGAAAAACGGTGTCCAGGAGTACCTAGGAGAATTGGTGCTGTTTTGAAGGCAAAAATGGTCACATCAAATATTGTTTTAGCTTTTTTTATGTTTACTGGACTTTGCATGACAGTAACTGATAAATTAAAATTATTTATGGCATTATTTTTGAACACATCCTTACTATCTGCAGAATTTTTCACCAGTGGCTAAAACATTTGCACAGTACTGTATACACAACAGTTAGTTCCGGTCCTCGAATCTGATTGGACGAGAGACGTTCCATGAGTACTGATGGTCTCACACCATCAGCACTCAGATGCTTCACTGTGTGTACCACAATTCTTGGGTTCATGCCATTCTAAACTATAGAGTAAGAGCAGTGCAGATGTGTTAAGAGCTATCTGTCTCTTTACATTTAATATTGTAACATTACATGTTTTAGCCAGCAGGTGGAAGCGTCACGCAGTTTTTAATATTCAACAACACTCCGTGATCGCTCGTTTTACTACTACACTGCTAAAACTAGGAAATAGCTTTAAATGGCTTTAAATTAACAACTTCAGCATTAAGGCTCATTACAGCTGAGAAACACAACTGACTGATTAATAACACAAACTCAAGGTGCTTACCTCTTACTGGACTTCCCATATTGGAGAAGACAAAATGGCAGAGCACATTGCGGTTTTTATAGTGAAAGTCTCTTGTGCACCGGCTACCACAAAATAGGGAGGAATGCCCCCACTTGGACTGCTATTTTTCCTCTGAGAAAATTGGATGCATTTCACCAAAATGACATTATCTTCAGAAAGCTGACTAACAGACTACAGCATCATCAACAGGTGATCTCTCTCTCTCTCACACACACACACACACACACACACACACACACACACACACACACACACACACACACACACACATCCGCTTGCATATACACACACACACACACACACACACACACACACACACACATCCTTGTTTATCCAGTAACATGACAGAAACAGCCCAAGTTGTGGTACTAGTAGTTTTTAAGTGATGTTTTTGTGAGGCTTGGATACATCATTTGTTTGAACCTGCAATGGCAGATTGTGATCCGTCGTGTAAAAAAGTTTCATGCACAAATGCTTTTTTTGTGACCGTACTTAGTTTTTCCAAAAAATGTTTAAATGTACTTGTTTGTTGAGCTGTTGTATATAAGCAATATCACACTCGCAATCGTGCTATATGGCCCTAAATCTGCACTACTGTGATTACCTATGGCACTCAGCCTGTGGCCGAATCACAGCAGTGCTGATATAGGGGCATGTCACACTCTTGCTCGTGTAACCGGTCGACCTGCTCTGAATAGCCTCTAGCGTCAGTCACTAGTGTGCCTCTTGAGGCCAGGGGAGTGAGGTTTACATACTGCACAGCACATACCAGTTGGCTTCCATTACACTCACCCCCCTGAACCTCACTCCCATCCGGGTTACAACACCACTGTAGCTGATCCTGCTCGACCCGCTCTGAACAGGATTTGAACCAGCATCTCCAGCATGGAGGCGGGTGTGCTAACGAGGAGGATAAAGGCTACAGCTTCCCACTAGTGCGCCTCTTGAGGCCAGGGGAGTGAGGTTTGCAAACTACACAGCACATACCAGCTGGCTCCTGTTACACTTGTTTGATATTGCTTAAATGTGACATGATAGAGAGGTAAGTGACTCTGTGCTGAGTTACAAGAGAGTACAACTCTGTTCAGTCATTGCCAATATAAGCATTTTGATTTTGAGTCTGAAGTACATTAAGAGTCAAGTCCTCATTTCAACTCTTTGTAGAGTCCTGAATGCCATTTGAAGCAGTGGGCATGAGTAGACATGAGCAACCAACTGCCGGCAATCAATTTTAATTGTAAGTTGCTATGGTTGAAAAATGTCTGCTAAGTGGCAGTTCACTGGCACATTTGTCAAAATGACAAAATAACCACTGTTCACTTCATTAAGGTATATAATGGGACGTGAATTTACCTGTCGACAGGGCTAGGGAGTAAGGGACCTTTGATATTAGGGCAAAAATCGTATTCTTGCTAATAATTTTTGTATTGTTTTCCTGTAAAAATATCTAAACGTCCTTAAAACAAGATCAATTCAATTTATCTTGTTTTAGAAACAAGACTGCATAAGATATTTAGATGTGTATTCTTTCTTACTCAACTGGCGAAGTTTTTATAGTCAAAACAATTGAAAAAATCTACCAGTGCTGAAGAAGTAATCCAAAGTATTTAGAATATGTTACTGACTTTAAGTAATCTAATGAAATACATTACAAATTATACTTGACACATGTATTCTGTAATCTTTAGTGGAATACGTTTCAAAAGTAACCCTCCCAACCATGCCTGTCAATGGTCCGGATTCTATACTAGGCACCTGTCAGACACATCAACCAGAGAGTGTTTCATTCAGCACATCATCTCCTATTTTTATCAAACTTTCATGAATAATTTCAGTATTGGAGATACATTAGCAAAGTGAGAATTCTATGTGGAATTGTATTTCTTTCGAAAGTAGCAGTATTACATCACTATCCCTCTTTTATTCTCCAAAGGCTTTGGCTGCTTTGCCCAAAAGTTCTTCAATGCATTTCCAATTGTTGTATTGTTACTAATTAAAAATAGGATCATTTACACAGTCTCAAAAGGTAAATAAGCACAGTCTAATAGTTTGGGGGGAAAAAAGAAGAAAAAAGAAAACAGAATTCTGAATGAGCGTCCATGATATCAACTTTGTTGATGTTTGAGTTGTTGTTTTATTTGAAGTTAATTTATTTAATCCTCTGAGAACCTTTTAAAAATAAAGGTTCTTTCTCAGCATGTGTGGCTCCATAAAGAACCATGGAACATCCATGGAACCTTCACATTGCACAAAAGGTTCTTTGTAGTGGAAAAAGGTACTTTAGACTGGAAAAGGGTTCTTTAAAATCATCAGATTTCGTGAGAAATTTGTACCCATCCAGTCACTTTTTTATTTTTATTTGAAGTCTGCATTTACAGCATCACAATGCAATCTTCCTATACATGTAATAGTTATTTATTTGGACTCTCATTTTTTTCTTGCTTATTGAAAATGTGAGTTTGTTATGTTACTCTTTATTGCAGCAGATATACCTTCAGCGGTGCACGATTTACATCAATAGAAACAAGTTAAAGAAACTGAGGTAAGATATCAGTAGACATTTTCAAACATATGTTTTGCAGGCCTGAAAGTGTTTATTCTGAATACATAATTATGCAGTGTAACTTTTGTTTACATTGAACATTCATTGCGGTTATTTTCTTAGGCTAAATTCATTTAGCTATATAGCTGACGTTTGCTAAGGAAAATAACCACAATGAATTACAGTGTAGTTTACCTAGTTAGCTTTTTTTTTCAAGTTGGATATCTACTTACAGATCAACACTGGTGATACAACAGATGAATATATTGTGTGCTTGCATTAATTCTCTGTGTGTGATATGCACTTTTTGCAGTGCGGGACTGAACACGGCCCAACTCGCGGGCATAATTTCTAAAGTGGTCAATTGAAATTCACGAGGAGAACATGGATATTGTAGAAGTTAAACAAGGTAAGTTTGCAGTTTGGATTTTTAATAATCATCCCACTGAATGTTAGAAAAACCCATAATTGGTTTGCAACAGGAGGAAAAAGCTGTATGAGGAGACAATTTTCAGCCTGGCTTCACTGAAGAGCTGTTTTAACAGGTTAGAGAATAGACAGCAATAGCTGAGTAAAAAAGATTATACTATATGTTTTAATTTGCAATGTAGATCATTTTGCAACATGTAGTATAACAATAGTCTTATAAAATTACTGTGTTTACAATAGTTATAACTGACCCAAATATGTAAATTCTGTCATCATTTACTTCACCCCATGTCCTTCCAAATCCATGTGACTTTCTTTTGCAGAACCCAAAAGAAGGTATTTTGTATTCCATATAAGGAAAGTAAATGGTGAGCAAAACACTCATCATTGTTTTTCATTATATGGACAAAAACATTCTTTAAAATATAATCTTTTGTTTTCCACAGAAAAAGTCATACAGGTTTGGATGGACATGAGGTTGAGTAAAAGATGACAGAATTTACATTTTGCGTGAACTATCCCTTTTAATGTATGTATAATACGCTTTAAATTTGGACAATGATTATCTTTATATATATATATATATATATATATATATAGAGAGAGAGAGAGAGAGAGAGAGAGAGAGAGAGAGAGAGAGAGTGAGAGAGAGAGAGAGATAATAATTGTCAAAATTTAATTTCTAGGGATGGGCTTTGCTCTTGCAGAGAGGGTTGCTGGCAGTAGGAACTGATCTTTAGATCTTAATGATTTTTTTGCATGTTTCCTTGACAATGAAGTGGAGCCTGATGTTAGTGTAGCTTCCTGGAATGCACTTTATGAGTATAAATATGTGATTGTTGTATGGTTCTAGGTTGAACATGTGTGCCTCATGTTCCTTGAATGCAGAACCACCATGGTGTTCCAGAACATTTGTGGAGACCCTGGATTTAAATTTGATATCAAATTCAGAGATGGGCCTTGTGAGTGTGTACTGTTTAATAAATCTCACAGCTGTCTTGCAGGACACTGTATGACGGTCTGATAAGTCCACCTCGGGACTTCATGATCAGTGTTTGTCCAAGTTCATCTTGGGAAGAGCTCTCGACACAGGGTGCTGATAAACAGGTAGAACACTGAATCTTCTTTATAGTTGTTTTAACTACAAAGCCTGCTATATACCCAATGGACCCTTCTTTGAACATGGACAAGCTGGGAAGACTTACAGTGATGTTTTTCTCTTTGTCTTCTGTTTCAGGCTGAACATCACTTTGCTGAAATTCCAGCATATCAGAAGGTGTTGCCTCCAGTACCACTATGCTATCCAGTGGAGAACAGTTGTCACTAGCTTTGATGGCATTTCTTGCTACCATTCTTTTGAAAACTGATTTAAATTGCCTTGCTGTGGGATTGTTGTTAAATCCATTAGTAGATTTGTCCCCACATATCTTCTAATTTGTATTGTATTGTTCAGTTTAATTGTCAATTTTTGTGTATACTTGGAAGCTTCTGTTATTGAATAAATATATATGTATGATTTCCTTGATTGTGCATAAATGCAAATAAACAACTTTTTGATTATGATTTAATATGGGGATTGTGGAAATATTGATGTATTGTTTATATATATATATATATATATATATATATTGCATATTATACACTGTACTACATATTTATATTTGGCTCTTCTGGATTTATTCTGAAGTGGTATTGTCTAGTTACAATATCAACACAAATCTACTCATTTTTAACAAATCTCAGTGATCTCAGTGATTATAACTATTTTAAACTCTTATGAAGGCAGAGAAACATTGCATCCTATAACAATCCGCAGTTGTCGCTATTGGACACTTTTGCTTTAAATTTTTTTTTGTAATTTATACACTTTGATGTTGTATTTTTCAAAGTTGATTATTAAAGATTATGATTGTTATCCCCACACTACATGGGGATAACGAATCATTTGTGCTTAATAGTTACATAGTCTGTATAAATTACAACATGTGGGCACTTTTGCCACATCCTTTAGTGAACGTTGTTTCGCTGTTAAACGCAGCACATTGGGTCATCTTGAGAGTTTCGTCCATTGGTAATCAATGACCTCTGTCGGTAGGGAATAGTAAAATGGATGCCAGAGCACTTCCGGTGGCAGTTTAGAATTCTATGAGCAATCCAGTTTTATATATATATATATATAGATAGATAGATAGATAGATAGATAGATAGATAGATAGATAGATAGATAGATAGATAGATAGATAGATAGATAAGTGGAAACACCCTTTTTGGAAACTTTATTTTTAAGGCATATGAAGGAAACAACAAATACATTTATTAATTATTTTGTTTTTAATTTGAACCTTTTTATTAGCAACTGAAGCAGTGCTCACATGAAGAAAGCAATTTGAACATGTTTAAAGCACTCTCAAAGATATCTCAACAACATCAAACTTAAACAGTGACCTCGTCTTGACAAGACAGAAACTATTACATTTTAAAGTCAACATATCATGCCTTTCACAACCCATTTTGAGATTGCAAAGAATATTAATCCTTTACAACAAACAGACAAGTAACACATTCACACAAAAATAAATAAGGTCAATTTTAATTTAATGTTGATTAAAAATGAGACAAGAAAAGCTGAGAGATAAAAGAGACTCTCCAAGTGACGGGATTGGTACATAATGTTCTAATATTATTGTAAATTAAGCAACTTTGGCAGAGCCACATGGTTATTGGCTCAAATTCACCACATTTACCATTCATAACAAAGGTCAAACTTCCATCAAGGAAAAGTTTCAATAAAGAAATCTATAATGCATATTTCATGAGGTCATTTTAAGAAGAATGGAACCCATGAACAAAATTATGGTTGATACGACGTACTTACCATTCTGTTCCAGTGCCATCACACAGACAGTAAAATACAAATTGTTTTTGATTGACACTCATGGTTGGTGAACAGACTGCATAAAAAGGTACCATACAGTAACATATGGATGCCTTAATTACTTAATAGATAAAGTCTTTAGTCAGTCAGGGAGAATGCAGGCTCCTTTAAATGCTTCAAGGCCTTTGCAATGCAAATGATTCCTATCAAATGTGCTAAATATGACAGTATAATATATTTAATTCTTGCCTATTTACATTATTTCTATTAACATATCAACTTCATCTTCCTGAATTCCAAGTTTAGACTCTACTCTTGAGCTAAAATACACTACAATCACATACCTATCATAAAAACCTAACAGAGTTGGCTTAATGCAATAAGTGGAACGTCTGCTTGTTTTGTGAGTGAGAAATTATATTATTGTGTCAATTATGCGTCGAAAAATAAACATTTATTTCTAATCATACACGGCATGGATGAGGTCAAGCCATTTGAGTCTCTAAACCTGACATGCGCTCATTTACAGAACCGATGGTTTTCTTAAAGAGACAGTACCTGTTTTTAGCACATGCAACAAATCAATATAAATAGTACACATTATGCAATTAATCAATTAAACGTGTCATAAAATATAACAGGTTGCATATATGGATATGGTATCCAAAATGGTATTAAACGAAGTCTAGTGTGACCACACGGTGAACCCAATGTCTCTCTCTCTCTCTCTCTCTCTCTCTCTCTCTCTCTCTCTCTGTAGATCATGCAGCAGATGAGCGATCCATGCAGTTGGATATACGGCGCATTCCAGCGGCTTTCTCTTCTTCTGCACACCAACTGCAGATTCGCCCCTGGGCAATTCGTCAGCGCTACTAAAGAGTATATTTTCTGCTAAAAGAATACATTTCTTTAAAGAGTACACACATTGACGTTGCATGTCTTTTTAAAAATGCATCTTTTTAAAGATGCCTTTCCGTCCTTGTGTGATTCCTGGGTGCGATCGTTATCTCTCCACCTCCGACGGCCACAGGTGCTGTCTCACGTGTCTGGACAGCAATCACACTGAGGCAGCATTTGTGGATGGCTCATGTTCTCATCCGCATATGAATATGACATGGCTTTTCTTCTTCAAAAGGAGGAAAGCCACGCAAGCCACCCCCTGCGTTGAGCCTTCTACCCTCGGGTATGAGGCCAACCCGGCTGGTGCTGGAGGCGATTTGGGGAGTTCAATGGGTCCAGTTTCGCCGGGTAATTCCCAGAGGACCTCCAGTTCCCCAGCACGTTCGTTTGTCCCCATCCGGTTCCGAAATGAGACCAGCCCGCCTAACGGCCAGCTTGAAATCTCTTTCAAGGCCCGCGATCTGGACGTGATTGCTGCATCAGAGAGTGCACTGGTGGCCACTTTTGGGTCTGCCCGCACAGTCTGATGCAAATGACCGCTATGGTTACCCGGGCCACCACAACGCAGTGGACGTCAAGTCCTTGGGTAAGCACGACTTGATTATCAGGTTCCTTAGAGGTGCCCGGAGACTGAACCCTCCCCGGCCAAGCCTGTTCCCCTCCTGGGATCTCTCAGTGGTCCTCTCAGGCCTTCAGAGACCCCCCTTCGAGCCACTTGACTCAATGTAGCTCAAGGCCTTCTCCCTGAAGATGGCCCTCCTGATAGCGCTAGCTTCCTTCAAGAGGGTTGGGGACATGCAAGCGTTCTCTTTTAGCGGCACCTGCCTGGAGTTCGGTCCGGCACATACATTATCCTGAGGCAATGACACAAGGTTCCTACAACCCACTTCAGGGATCAGGTCGTGAACCTGCAAGCGCTTCCCCAGGAGGAGGCAGACCCAGCCCTTTCGTTGCTGTGTCTGGTACATGCTTTGCATCTATTTGAAATGCACACAGAGCTTTAGATGTTCTGAGCAGCTCTTTGTCTGCTTTATTGGATGACAGAAACGGAACGCTGTCTCCAAACAGAAGTTAGCTCACTGGGTCGTTGACGCCATCTCTCTGGCTTACCAGACCCAGGCCGTGCCTGCCCCCTTGAGAGTTCGAGCACACTTGATGAGAAGTGTGGCATCCTCATGGGCATTGGCCAGCGGCAACTCCCTAGCAGACATCTGCAGAGCAGTGGGCTGGGCATCACCCAATAACTTTTATAATTTTACAATCTCAAGGTTGAGTCGTTCTCATCCCTTGTTTTGTCAGGTCCGAGCCGGTAGAACTCTGTAATACGGAACAACTGACCGGGTGTTCCGCTTGCACCCAGCGCCCTACACCAAGTTGATCCAGTGCGCTTTCTCTCCCAGGTTAGCCACTAAGCATCGCTTCCTGGATGTTCTCCTCCCTAGCCTTCTGGCCTGCGAATTCAGCGGAGCAATTTGTGACCAGACCCACTACGAGCCACCTGTCGGTGAACCCGTGTCTCCCTTGGGCAGTTCCACTGCCCCCGGTCGCCTACCACCGCGCCGTTCCCATGTGTGGCTTCACAAACCACGTGGTGTATTTGCCACATATCACCTCCCCCTAGTCTGGGCAGGATGTGGCCTCCACAGGGTCTTTTCCCCCTGAAAGAAAAGGATTGGGAAAGACCGCCTTCCCTGACACGTGCAAGCCGGGCTTGCTCCCATGCTAGTCATGTAACACCTGTTCCCCCCCCTCAGGGGTTCTGGGAACCTAAGGTCTGTATATGACTGGGGGTGTTGAGGAGGGTTACATGCAGCCGATACAGTTGCTTCTAGCACGCAGCAGCCTGCTTGCACCTGTGTCAGCAGTTCACATAACAGTCTAGTGCATGGTGCTTTTGAATGGGACCCCTTGTGTCACTTCATTCGACACAACGTTGAGTGAGTGACAGAAGGCAAATATCCCTGAGGGAGGGAATGAGACGTTGTGTCCCTTCTGCCACAACACCTTATTCTCGGCTCCTCAATGCAAAAACCTAACTGACAGACGCACGCCTGCTTCCCTTTATACCGGTATGTCTGGGGCGGGACATGCAAATTCTTTCTTACAATTTCTCATTGGCCTTTTCTTAAATTCAGAGGTACGCGAGGCTCCCATGGAAGACCCCTTGTGTCACTTCATTCGACACAATGTCTAGTTCCCTCCCTCAGGGAATGGAGGTTACAACAGTAACCGTGATGTAAATCACTATACTATATCCAATAAACACAATATAAAATGTTCAAAGCTTATAAAAGGCACAAAATTAGGCTAAATTATGTACTGTATATGAATGCAACAATTGCTATTGTTGCTATTATTAGGGCTTAAAACTGATTTGACAGAAGAGATACATGTGCTGACAGAAAGGATACAGACATGTTCTATCCTTACCCAGCACAGTTTTGATTAACCTGGGTTAGCATGCCCCCTGACAGGAAAGTGAATTGAGCATGATGTCGATGAGGAATTTCATACATTCACAAACAGATCTCTTATTTGAATTCAAATTACTGTATGGGTGAGACTTCTCTCCCAAACATGTAAAAAAATAAGAACAAAAAAAAAAAAGATAATATATGTAATCCTGATTTCATTGCATTCTTACATCCTTGAACTTGATGTAACCCTGTTTTGTTTGTTTTGTAGAAACTGGGCAAGGGTCCAAATGTTCATTTTGGGGGCAGTAACAGGAAGTTGGTTTAGACATTGGGTAGAATATTCAGAAAGTAATTGTACATTGGAGCCCTATAACCCCCTTGACAACTTTTCTGCACTTGCAAACCAAACGTGAAAGCCCTTCTCCCCTTGTTACCACTCCACTCACGATTACCACTAACATCCATCTGTTTTTTTTTTTTTTACTTTTACTGCCATCATAGAAATGAATACGCCTGGATTTAGTACAGAAGAAAATCTGCTGCGCCTTTGCCCTTAAGCCAGGAAATTAAATTGACCTGTTTCAACACATATACACGTTGCATAAATGAATTATGTATCATATGATTAAAGAAGTGTGGTAGGAGTTTAAAAAAATCTAAATATAGACTCATCAGCGAAATTAACCATCCTAAGATGAAAGTTTTTTTTCCCAATCAACTGTGCATTTATCCTTATGCAAGCAACTTTCTAAGGAAAGACATTTGAAACAAAACAAACAAAAAAACATTTAAGCAACACTTGTGGTGATTGGGGTGTGGCCAAGCAATGTCTTTGGAGAGCGAGACCTGGAAAGGAAGGATTGACACCTGTGGGAAATCACCTCTAAAGGCTGTTTTGTGTTGCAGTGAGAACTGAAGAGGGATAAAAGGGCAATCCAAACCGCCAGAGGATTTAGAGAGCTATGCTTCAAATGCCCGAGTGTGTGTATGTGCATTTAAGTGTGTGTGCTGAAAAGCCAAATTGTTTATTGTAAATAAACGGCTTCATTGAGAAAAAAATACACTGCGTCCCACTTCTTCCTTCTGACAGATCCATTGACTTGTTACAGGCCTCTTTATGTTTTTGTTGTCTAAATATTTTCCAGCTAATCCGTTAAAAAGACACTGCTGCCAGTGTTAAAGATCAATGCAGATCTAAAATGCCACATTAAGGTCTGCTCCAAAATAGAAATCTTAAATCCAAAATAGGCCCCATCGGTATTGAAAGAATGGATGAGTCACAAAGTTCTCATATAAAAGCATTCAGGCCATAATATTGTGAACAACAAATGAAACAGTATTCCAGACACCACGTTAAAATCAGTATTGCATGACCCAGAAAAGTGGGTCACTCTCTAGACCCGCAGAATTTAAATGTTATGTGTTTCAGGGACTAGAGTAAAAGTGATATGCATTTAGAGTGATGCCAATATGAAATTAGGTGACAAAAGGAAGGGTTTAAAAGGATTCAGGTGTGAAGTGGAGTAAATGGTCCATTAAAAAGGTATTGCAACAGCAAAAGTCATCATCAGCAGTAGCATTTTAATAATGTTATCATAATGGTGAGAAATCGTCAAACATCTTACAAACATTATGGTTATATCTATTGCCTTCAAATTACCATACAAACAAAGTCCAGACTGATTACACTGTAAATTCGGTGTTATGAGGTAAAACGTTCAGCTGAGGTCTGTGCTTACCGAAACTTGAACCTCTACCCCCATTGTTTGATGAGAGAATGCTTGTCAGTAATTTGGGAGATGGGGACAGAGTTTGTCAGTATTTTGGCAGAATTTGGCAAAAACCTGTTTCGACACTTCCAATTATCCAGTTCCACATTACCTACTTCATTTGAAGCTTATAAATCCCAGAGGAAAAATACTCCCACAGAGATCTTTAATTGGAAAACAGAATTAATTTTCCACTGCAGATTTATACACATTGCTTTCTTATTCCTAAAACATTTTCTGTTGCTCACATTGAAAAATATACCAAATCACACTAAAACATTTAATTGCATGTGCAATTAATTATTATTGAAAGTCCAGAACATTAAACACATAAAGGGTTTAAAATGCTAAATGATAGACATAAGTGAATGTTACTGTCAATAGGGAAAAGTGCATAACTGAAAAAAGAGATCAAAACAAACACATTTTCATTCATGTTGCTTTAATCTAGGCTTTATTGCCTTTTCTTTGGATTAAAGACATCTCTCTTACTCAAAACTAAACAAACCCTCGGTGACCACAAATTGAAAATAAGAAAGTGGATTTAATAATGCAAAAACATTTAGTGGTCAAACATTCAACTTGGTTTAGCGCATAAAACCATGAATGATTACACTCAGGAACAAATTTGTTGTAAATTTGTTTTGCATTTTTGGAAAATTTGTTTTAGAATCCTGTGCTAAGCCATCAGTTGTAGCAGAGGGAAGTAAAATGAAAAAAGTATAATGATTCACTGCTCTAAGAAATAAAAACAACATCCTTTTAAATATAAAACAGTGCAAGCTACCTTTGTTCAACAAGCATTCTGAATAAATAATGCCTCTGTTTGTTTATTTTTAGGTGACAGATGAAGACAAACGCTGATAACAAATGTATTTTGCTTGTCAGGCAAACATCATTAAATCCCTTCTGAGCTGTCCTGTGTCATGCCTGCTGCTATAGAAAAGAAGAGAATAGCAAATTAGTGCACTGATCACCAGGCAAGCAGATAAACGGGGTCTTACAAATGTAAAAGACCATCGAATTGGCTATCTCTGACTATGGGTAAATATCTCAATTATTGAATTGCCTTGCTGCTTCAAATTTGAAGTTATCTTCTTAAACATCCAAATTGGAATAAGTTAAAAGACACTCTTTCACCAGTTGAAAATATTTTGATCAACACACAGAATGGGAAAAATGTCTGTAAACCAATTAGTAGTATTTACAGAGTGTTATGAGAAATTAATAAAGATAATACCCATCATGTGACGAAAAAATGGGAAATAGAATTTCAGCAGGATATTTCAGATGCAGTTTGGTCAGAGATATATTCTGAAACAAATACAGTGATTAACAGCAACCTATTGAAAGAATTTCAATGGAAAATTGTCTGTTGTTTCTTCAGACCACCTCAAATAGTTGAAAAATTCAGCCTAAATCAATCTAGTGCATGGAGAGAGTGCGGAGAACAAGCAGCCACCCACACTCACATATTTTGGAACTGTCTGGTCATATATAATTTTTGGACAAAGATATTTGACTTGACATGATTTTGAAAATGTATTAACCCTTTGATAGCTATCTTGGGAGTTCAGCCAGCATCAGTAGAGGGTAAAAAACAAATGTACTTGATAAGAATACTTCTGGCAGCAGCCAAAAAAAACCATTACAATTAAATGGCTCAAGAAAGAACCACCAACATTTGAGGAAAGTTAGGGAGATTTATTTTATGGAAAAGATTATATATCGACTAAGACTTCATATGAATCAGTTTTCAGATAGATGGAAGCCCTTAATTGAGAGCATGAGTGAACAGTGGTAAAAACTTGTATTACTTTATTTTTGCTGTGCAAAAATACCACTGTTGTATTCAGAGGGCAGAAATTTTTATATATATATATATACAGTGTATATATAAACAATTATTGGAGCTATTGGAGATCCCATCTTATGTATTGTTTGGAAACCTTTTGAAAAAATTAAAAGTAGGGAAAAAAGACGTATTTATATTATGTTTTATATTATATTATATTATATTTTAAGGTGCACCCAGTAATTCTAATCCAATACACGTTTTGTCAAATTCTGCAAATATCTACACACAGCCCTGGCTCTCTAAATGGGACAAAAACAAAGTGGATCAAAATGATCCACACAACACTACTCCAGCCAATCAGCAACAGGGGATGGTTCTTGCATGTGCACAGGATGGGGGGTGGGGGCAGAGCGAGAGGGAAAAGCGACTGTAAATCTGGCTGATGCAAACTTTCTAAACTCCAAGGAGGACAAATGGCTGAGAAACAGACAAAGAGAAAAAAGTCAGACGAATATAAACTAAAAATGAAGGATAATAAGTCGAGGACTAGGAGCCACATCAACATCGGTGAGGCTTTTCAGTTGTAGGGAGAGCTCAGAGAGGTAAGAGGCTTGAAGATAGATGCAGAAGTAGCTATTTTTCTTCTCGATAGGTGTGAATCATAATTTTTTCTATGTTTCACAGAACCCATATATGCTGTTGTTGGGATGTTAGATTTAGTAGCAGGAGAGATGTGAGTGTCTGGAGCTCTGCAACTTATCTTAGCAGCAGCAACTTATTGAATTTGGGGGACGGAGCTTCCAAAGGAGCACTGAAGGGAGGGGTGTGTTTGATTTGTTAGTTGAGTTCGAATATCAACAGTGTTTCTCAGGAATCGCTGAGTGCACCTTTAAAATGTTCATATATTTTACATTTTTACTTTTTTAAATTGTGTGTTTGTTTTATTTATTTATTTGTTTATTTTTTTGGACAAATGAGAAAATGTGCCAATGGTAAGACTGCAAAGATTTCAGATTGCAGATTCAGATGATCAGGGACAAGTTTTTATATCTCAAGGTGTACAATCTCATCTACAAAAATTTAATGAAAAACAGTGACTTTGAATGCATAATACAGTCTTTAACCATCTTGCGGTCCAATTTAAGAACCACCAAGAGCATCCCAGCCAATCTGCTTAAAAAAGCTTAAAAAGTGGGAACGTACAGTCAAGGGTCTTTGTAGATGCCTGTAGTCCCCTGAGGAATGAGGTTCCAATTGCACAACTGAGGCAGCAAAAATGTGTCCAAAGCTGCCCCTGTGATTGTTCTTTACTGTATAAGTGTTAGTCTGTGGAACTGATGGTCCTCATGGTCATTATCAACTGCTGGAGGAGCTATGCAGAATAATGATCACCGATCACCAACAGCTCACTGATTGTGTGCAGAGGCTACAATATGAGGAGTCACAAATATGACAGGCAGCATGGCAATGTTCCCTTTCATTGTTTCCTTGCATTGTGTCTTCCAGCTGATCTTTCCAAATGAGGGGCCCGGCTGGAGCGGTCTTCTTTTAGATTGAGGGAAAAGACTGAGTAGGAATATGGAGGGAAAATGGAAATGAAAAATAGCCTGAACAGCTTAAAGAAGCGAAACGCTAAAATGCCACAAAGATAGGAACGTTTAGATATTAGACATCAGTTAGATGAGGGAAATATCTTATTTCAAATGGAAAAAATTGAGAACAGCAAAGAATATCTCAATTATATCTTTGAGCCACTCTCTCTGTCCTTATGGCACTCTCTATCTATGGTTGATTTATGGCAAAGAGATAATGAACATATGCTCCAAACATCTTGTCAGAGCAGAGGTAGATAAAGATGTAAAAATAAATTTCCTGCCATGGCACAATGACAAATAATACAGATTACAGTCCAGAATAAATGATCGAATAATGAATTTCGGATATCTTGCTGTGTTTGTAGTGTTACTAGCACAAACTCTTCCACTATTGAATGCTTTCTTTGGAAACAGGCGCCGAGTTGGCTCCAGGTGCTAAGCATCCAAAGGTATATTTATAGCATACTATTCCAATGTTTTTCGAAAAGCTGTGATGATTTTTATACAGACTATTCTACAGACCGACTAAACCAACAGCCCTCTGTGACAGCGGGGCGTGGTCGAGCGTCTGCCCGGAGAGAGAGAAAGCAGTAAGGGTGCATACACCTGAGTCAGATTATGATTAACACCTGTTTCTAGTTGCAGTGAGTTTGGGGACAAATTTATAAAAGGACCACACCACCAACAAGAGAGGGAGAGAGAGCCAGAGATCTTTACAGGGCTTGACAATAAGGACTGCCCGATGACCCGGGGCCAGTTGCTAGAATTGCCACTTGCCCGATAGGGCCAGTGCTGCATTTATAACATTAGTGCAAGTAACAAGTGTGAGAGCACAAAAATTACACGGAGCGAACAAAGTCTTCTAACTGAGCTTTCAGAGATGAGTGAGCGCAATTATATTTAGCTGTGTGCGCAGTGCACAATTATTTGGATGGATGTGCGCACAAGAACGTGCAGACACTGAGCGCGCTCTCCCAGAACTGTTCTTGCTCTTTTCCGAGTGTCCGAGCAGCAGCAATTACCAATGTGTAGAAAAAAGCAGGGGGGGAAAAAACACTTAATGAATTTCTGAGTGAAATTGCACGTCTTCAACATTCCGTGTTCACAGTGCATTTCCCACATTTTTTATTTTTAACATGTTGGTGAAAATTAGTACTCCACTCATAGGAACACAAGAAATCAAGAGTTTCTTTCTATTGGAGTGTAAATCTACGTGCATCTCTCTCATCATCTCTCTGTGCAGCGGAAATGGTGTTTAATGTGCATGCTCTCTCTTAAAGGGACAGAGTGCTTTAATTGTTCCCACAGTTAAAAAAAAAAAGCACTTTTTAGCTAATTAATTTCCCATTAGAGATGAAGTGCTGAATGAAACGTAATAACCTTTGTTAAAACCCGATTATACACGTGCCTGACAATCATGAGCTTATTATCCAAAATGTAAATCTAAATTTAATTAGGTAATATTTCAAAATGTAAACATTAATTCTACATGATAATGGCATTTGATATGAAAAGAAGCAAAATCACTCTGGCTATTATTAGTTTCAGAGCTTTTCAGCTGCAGTGTATATGACTTTTTAAAACAGTCTACTTTGTATCATCCTAATGACACACTTGTTACATGTCTCATTTCTGGACTGGTATTTTCTTTCTTTGCTTTGTATATCAGTCAGTGTTGGTGTTGTTTGGGTTGTATAATTTCATGTTTGTTTACACATTCTTAATTCACATATTAGGCCTAATGTTTACCTACTGTATATTACTCTTAACAACCGATTCAGTAGCAAGGTCTCCTGTTCTCAGGGATTCTTAAGATTATTACATTAAGCTAATGATCAAACCTTGAACTCAGTGACTAAATCTTTGATTGTGGTTGTGAAAACATTACACAGGACCCAAAAGTTGACAGAATGAATAAATGGGTGACAGAAAACGCATCATTTTTATACCATGATGGTAAAAATGGCTATTTAAAATGTTTGTGTTGGGGCCAGTGAAAAGTTTGGCAGGGCAAATAAAAATCTAAAGCACTGGCCTGATCGGGCCAGTAGAAAAAATCCTTAGCATTGAGCCCTGCTAAAGAGTTATCGTGAAGCTACTGAGTTCTTGTGAAACTGTTGGCTCAGAAGAGTTGACAATAAAAAGCCTTACCTGAGACTGAAGAAACCCGGTTCCCTGTGTCCTCCTTCCCTTCCTGTGTGAAGTTTTGTTACACTTGTGCCGAAACCTGTGACGCCCTATGGAGTCCTCACCACTGGCTGAAATCCTCAAGTCCCTCGCCAGCCTGCACCACTCGAAACAACAGGCTCTGCTTGAGCTCCATCTGGTCCAGGATCGCAGCTTCTATGAGATCCTCATGGCTCAGGCAGAGGACCAGCTGGTGATCCGAAGCCTCCTCAGCCAGTAGAAGGCCCCGACTTCCACTAGTCCCTTCCCCCGCCTTCACTCGTGAAGATGGCCGTGGAAGATGACGCCAAAGCCTTCCTCGACCTGTTAGAGTGGACTGCTGAGATCTGGCGTTAACCGCGTGCTCAGTGGGCGGCCTGCTTATCCCCTTGTTGTCCGGGGTGGACCAGCTCGCAGCACAACAACTGCCAGTGGCTAGTCTCCTGGCCTACAATTTCTTGAAGAAACCATCCTGCAGCGGGTTGATCAGAGCCCAGAACAACACCATCAGCTCTTCCGGTCAATGAAGTTGGAGAGGACCTGCTGCACGTTTGCCTTCTCTCAACATCTCCGTCTACTGGCGGGGGACCATGATGTCGAGGGAATTATCGACCTAGTGGTGCTAGATGATCCGCCAGCTTCCAGAAGGGGCAGCGGAATGGGTCCAGTGCCATTTGCCCGGTGTCGCTGGAGGAAGTGGTCCAGCTGGTGGAGGACCATATGGCGGCGTTCCCCAGGGCAGGAAAGCTCCATCTCTCTCTCTCTCTCTCTCTCTCTCTCTCTCTCTCTTCTCCCCCTGTGCTTCCTCCCATCTCTTCCCATTACCCCCTCCCCTCTCACTCTATTCTCGCTCCAGGTCCTGTTACTGCGCCCTGGGGGGGTGTGGAAACCCCCCGCCGAAGTCGGTATCCCTTTCCTGGTGACTTCAGGGCCTTCCCGCTCTCCCCCTCAGGCAGATGCACCCGCTCCCTCAAGTGTGAGCGTAGCGCCTTGGCCAGCCTTAGTGGTCCCCGACGCTCCACAGGCTGCTCCCGATCATGCTGGAGGGTACAGGATACCGGTAAGAGTCAAGGGAAGTACACACAAAGCCTTGGTGGAAACGGGTTGTAATCAGACCACTATCCACCAATGCTTGGTTCAACACGAGGCTTTGGGCTCAACCAAAAGGTGAGGGTGAAGTGTGTGCATGAAGATATTCACAATTACCCCATGGTGACACTTGAGATAAAATTTTGGGGAACAAAACATGTCGAGCAGTCGTGAGACAAAACACTCAAGCACACCTTTGAGCAAGTGAGAGTGATCAATGGTCAACAACTCCAGCCAAGTGTCGCACTTTCATATCCTTATTTTGCTATTATAAATGAGCGGTTGTATAGAGTGACGCAGGACTCTCAAACAAAGGAAGATACAACCCAGCACTTAATACTGTGGATCCACTGGGAAATGGTGTTCCAGGCGGCTCATTTTAATCTGATGGCAGGTCACTTGGGGGAAAGAAAAATACTGAACCGACAAATAGCCCGTTTTTATTAGCCAGGCATTGTCAGCGATGTTCGCAGGTGGTGTGCAACATCCCGTGAATGTCAGCTGGTGAATCCACCAGCCACCCCAAAAGCGCCATTGCACCTCTTCCTCTTATCGAGGTCCCCTTCGAGAGAATAGGCATGGACCTTGTCAGGCCATAAGAATGGTCAGCAAGCGGACATCGCTTTGTATTAGTGACTGCACAATTCTGTGGGTCTTCACATCGGAAAGAATGCCAATTCACGAATAGGCACCAATTCAAAACATACAGTCACCTGGTAGAAGGGGCTCTGTGCTGAGTTATAGTGTCTACCACCGCGGGTGGTAGGCCACTCAGATCTTTCGCATCCCGTCCAGGGGCCAGACGTGGAGGTTCCAGATGTCTGGTCGTGGGAGCCAGATAGTACCTCGTTCCTAAGAAAGAAGGTCCTTCTTCAGGGGAATTTGCCAGGTAGGGGCTGTCACGAGGAGCGTGAGTTCCAAGAACCAAGTCTGGATGGGCCAGTAGGGTGCTACCAACAGGACCTGTTCCTCATCCTCTCTGACCTTGCAAAACATCTGTGCAAGTAGGCTCACTGGGGGAAACGCATACTTGCATAAACCCGGGGCCAGCTGTGCGCCAGTTCGTCTAAGCCAAGGGGGGCCTCGGTTAGGGAATACCACAGCGGGCAGTGGGAGGATTCACGGGAGGCAAACAGGTCTACCTGTGCCATGCCGAATTGACACCAAATCAGCCAGACCACATGGGGGTGTAACTCAACTGGGGCGCACGAGCATGCTGGGGGATGGGAGGTCCGTGAGGGTTCACCCGGCGGAGTTACTATCATTAAAGTCCCAAAATCCCCCCCCCCCCAACGCTAACTGTTGCGGCCTTGTGCTCGCAGGCAGAAGAAACGCAGCAGGGAGCAGCTGGAGTGGCTTTCCCTCTAAGGATGGAAAGCCGTGATCACAACATGGCCATGGATATAGTGTGGGCATGAAACATCCACGAATGCTGTCTCAGCGTGGTAGTGATCCTGACTGTCAGAAGTGGAGAGATAACGACCGCTATCAGGAACTGCACATAACCGTAAAGGCATCTTTAAAAAGATGCTTTCCACCAGTGCCCACTCTTTTAGAGAATATATACTCTTTTATAGAATATACGTGCTTTTTAGTGCTCAACGCACACTGCCGAAGCGCCCAGGAGCATTCTCCGCATTTATCTATGCAAGAGGGGAGAAACCGCTGGGATGCGCCAACAGCTAGAACTAGAATCCAACAGCCGCGTGAGACAGTTGCTTTCTTACAGAACTGAATGGACTGGCAGTGGAATACATCGACACCGCTTGGCCCCGAAGAGAAAATCTGAATGAGCGGTTGCACACAAGCTCCTTTTAAACACCTATGTCCGGGGGAGTGGCATTTTCAGTGGCCTTTTCTCAAAGATCAGAGGTGTTTGGGGCTCCCAAGAGTGACCCCAAGTGTTACTACATCGACACAACGCCAAGTGAGTGACCTCATCCCTCAGAATTCCAGTGCAGTGAAGGAGCGGGCGAGAAAAGAGAGAACAGGTTCTGTCTTTGGGGTGGAATGACCTTCATGTATGTAAGCTGGAAGACTGCACTAATTTGAAGCAGCATGACATTTTATTGATTCAACCAATTTAACTTGGTTCAACGCTCAGCAATGGTGAAGTTTAAGGTGGTTATAAGAAGTAGTGGAAAAAACTATTTGTAATATATGGTGCCTTGATCTTGCCATAGAATAAAAAATAAAAAGGGTAATTCTAACCTTATATCTCAAAGTTCTGAATTACATGATATAAAGTCATAATTATGTGATAAAACTGACTGGGTCGCTTAAGAAGATAATAATTAAATCACTCGAGTGTTATGGATTACCTTATGCTGCCTTTATGTCCTATTTGGAGCTTGAAAATGTGGTCATCATTCACTTGCATTGTATGGACAAACAGGCATCATATCTCCATTAAACTTTATTCATTTGTGTTCTGTGGAATAAAGAAATTCATACCAGACAGACGACATAAGGGTGAGTAAATGCTGAGAGAATTGTTCTTTTTTTGGATGAACTATTCCTTAAACTCACAATTGTGTATTTATATATCGTAATTACAAAAAAATACAAATAAAGTCACAGTTGCGAAAGTTGCAATTGTGTAATATAAACTTGCACCTGTGAGATATAAAGTCACAATTGTGAGATATAAAGTCAAAATTATCTCAGAATTTCGTGGTGGAATCAGGTCAATCAATAGTAATGATTTTTACAAATAAAATAAAAAAAAATCTATATGTAAATTAGATAAAGACAACAGGAATATGTGAAATGAATCAAGATACAAATTAAACATTTGAGATAATACCAGATTAATAAAATAGTAATGTAAAGTAGAGTCCCCACAGAGAAAAGTTTCCCTATTTCAAACTATTTGTTTAAGAATCAAAATTTGACACTCTGTTAAGCAGGCTAATGCTCCATTCAGTGACATAACCATTAGAGCAGGGATGAGCAACTTTGAAGGGGGCGAGTGCCAAATTGTTTCTCCTTTCTACCAAGGGGCCGGATTACAAATCCGCACTCTAAAATTTTTCATCCCTTTACTCAATCTCCTCATTATTGTGGGTGATCTAGGCACAACAAATGTAATGTTCTTTTAAAGATTTTGTTACCTATGTTATAATTGTTATTTAACAATATTTATAAAAACTAATATAACTATTTTGTAACTTGCATTTTTACTAAAACATGCTGTTCACGTGCAACATTCGTACACATTCATGTTCAATTGACAAGCAATATACTTCAGACTTTTTTTTCCACAAATGTATCACATTTGCATTGTCTACATTTGCCCTAGACAAACACACAAATTAACTATTTTCAACCCCACCTCATAAAACAGCTTAAAGGTAGTTAAAACCTAAATATTATCATCAATAACAATACTGGATACAAGAATGCATCAGAGATCATTCTCTCTATTCATGCGTCTCAATCGCGCGTTTCTTCAAAGTTTCTCCGTCTTGCAACAACTTTTTCGTTTTTCAACAAGCACGAGCGAAAAAGCATTATATGTCTTTGGTGATTCCCGCACTGTCACGGATTTCGTAAAAACTTTTGATGCCTTTTACCCTAGTATTTTATTTACCCTTTTTGTTGAGGAGAGCAGCTCTGGTGTACGCATCTCTCATACTGTACGCCTCTTTGATAATTGTATCAATGGTGTATTTGCGAATCAAATTGAAATCTTTAATTACAGATTTAGTATCCAGGCAAACAAAAGATAGGTTCCAACTACATACTTTAACAATAGCGCACACTATGTCGCTGACAAGCGGAGGTAAATTTTAGCTCAATTTACCTTATAAATAGCAAGTGTAAGATATTGCGTCCTAGAATCCTAGAGTGATCAGCAGGTCTGCTAAGAACAAGCGACCTCTTCTGGTCAATAATTGAAATAACATAAACTGAACGCAATCTTTACATAATCCCTTTTTCAAAGAAATTAAATCAACCCTCAGTCTTGTCCAATGGGCAAGTATTCAATGATACAGAGGGCCGTATAAGTCCCACGGGCTGCCAGTTGCCCATCCCTGCATTAGAGAATATAAGTGTTTAGTCTCGTCTTGGCCCTAGATAGCTCTTTTCGCACGCCATGACTGAGTGGTGGCAGAAGAAAAAAAAGTGGTTCCTCTATCATGACAGGTTATCAGTTGAAGCTCTATTATGGATTACATAAATCAGGCCAAAGAAGATATTGTCAAAGTGAGCTGTGAATTTTGGAGAAGACAGTTAGTGTGCATGCTTCACTTTTTCCCTTCATCTGTCCATTATTCTTTTCATGCTGTTAAGTGTGAGAATAGAGAGCAGTCTATAACAGCTTTGATTCAGAACTATGGACAAAGACTGATTGGTATAAAGCTAGGAAATGGCCAAAGGAAATGGTTTTGAAAAGGAGCAAAAGGAGAATGAGAGAGTGGTAAGATTAAGATGCAAATAAGGAGAGGCCTTTTTGGGCCTTTTCCTTTTTCTACATGATCTTCACATGATGGATGGATAATGTGTCTCTATTAGGATTGCACTGTAGACTGGTGCTACGGTTGTATTGTGATACTATAGTTTCAAAATTCTGGCCACAGTATTTTTTAAATGGTAGTCTCGTCAATATGGAAGTTACATTAGTAATGTTGTATGCAATGTAGTGAATATTATTTTCGCTAAAATCTTCATTTGAATCAGACCTATGTCTAAAATAACATAAACAATATAGTCTTTTTGAGTGGCATCCACTTCACGCAGTGTCCTTTAAGAGAGCAAAATGTTGTTTAGAATTGGCCCCTTATATGGTATTGTTTATTTTTCAATGAGTGGTTCCCTATCGATTCAGTTCATGAGACATTGATGAACGCTTTGAGGAATTCCTTTTCCTTGACCTAGTTGAAGCCTTTGTATCATAACGCCAATCTTATGATTGGCAATGGTGTTTGAGCACCGACCTTTTAAGACCTTTGACCTATATAAGTGGGCACTCACACACCATTTCTTCTGAATATTATTGCTTTAAGACATCCTCTCGTCTTGACTAAGCACCTGGATCAGCCCTCTCTTCTCCGTCGACAGACACCCATCAGAGGACGGGATTCCCTGCAGATGCATCAGGATGTTTTTTGCCTGACTTTCAGCGCCTGCAGTGAGGATCACCCGCCACCTCTAGTGTTCCGGCGAACAAGTCTCTCCGCTTTGCAGCCGGATTGGGTTCTTTGCTCAGCTTAACATCTACCTGCTTCCCACAGCATCCAGGCAGGAGCTGTATCCTTTAATATACTGTATATATTGTAATATTCCATCCAAGTGATATAAAAAAACCCCCGTAAAAATAAAAGAGCCACTTGTGTGTATGCGTCTTTTATCACAAGATAGCTTGCTTCACTGTCTGGGCCACCCTTGCTGAAGCAGCTCTCACAGGGACAGACTGCACTCACCGTGAGGACATAAGTCTCAAGACGCTCCGCTCTAGGGTCACCCTTATTCTGAGGGACGATTCCATCTCACACGCCCTCCCGACCGCTTCTTCTGTGTTAAGTCTCAAAGGACCACATGAGGAAGCACGGTGGGGCTGCGAGGTAGATCGACTGGAAGAAACCAAGGAAGATGCCGAAGCGTCTTCGCCAGTGCAGTACGCACGTGATTACCTCCAGCTCTCTATGAATGAGCACGGTTTTGTCATATTCGGCGGGTCTGACGATGACAATGATGCTTGTCCCTCACAGCATCGGAAGAATGGTTCATGGAAGATGCTGCAGCCCCTCCCCCAGCGAGGGTGAGGAGCGTGCACTGGACATTGATATGAGTTAAGGCCCATACATACTTCACTTGTAACCTTGGTTCCCTTTGATGAAGGGCACGAGTCATTGTAAACTTGGCCGCACTACTACTACAGAGATTCAAGGTACGAGTGATGCATTCTGGCACATCAGAAAATGCAGAAGAAATGGTGTGTGAGTGCCCGATTATATAGGGCAAATGCATGCCAAAAGGGGCGGTGCCCAAACACCATTGGCAAGCATAACATTGCTGTTATGATACAAAGGCTTCAACTATGTTGTGGAAAAGGATTTCTCCAAAGCGTTCAGCAATGTCTCGTTCCCTTCATATCAGGTAACCAAGGTTACAAGAGTAACCGGACATGTTTTCCTATGCTTCAAACACACACATGTCTGAATCCCAGCATGTTAATTTGGAGGTTGTGTCTCCTAATGGATAATATGAATTTAACTAAAATTTGAAGAGCGAGATGCTTTTTACACAACACAATTCACATAGCAAGATTTGGAATTATTTGGGGTTTTGCATGATGAGACCGTGAAAACACATCTGCCATAAATGTCGACAGAGATTTCAAGCCAAAGGAGGAAACACCAGCAACCTTATTTAACACCTTCGAACACATCCCACTTCCTCTGCAGAATATATACGGTTAGTGCCACTTTAATTAACCTAAATGCTTTATCTTAACATTTACAGATTTACCATTTCTCTGAAAAATCAAACATTGCACTTGTTTAATTTTTTTCCCAAAAACAAAAGCATGTTGGCGGTAACTTCGCAAAGTTCGCACTTATGATTAGATCACGTCCCTGAGCCATGCGATCAAACGGTGTGTATGTTTGGGTGGTTTATGAGGATTTTTTTTTTAGGTTACAAACTGGTAATTACAAAGGTAATATGCTATAAATGTGGTTTATGAGGACATTTCTAGTGTACCTATAATTCAAATACCTTAAAAAACATACTAAACTATGTTTTTTGAAAATGTAAAAAGTTTAGGTTTAGGGGTAGGGTTAGGGGATAGAATCTATAGTTCGTACAGTATAAAAATCATGTCTATGGAGATATGGATAGCCACACCAACATGTATGTGTATGTGTGTGCATGTGTGTGTGTGTGTGTAATCTGCACTCGTGCTGCTGTTTACCTGGAGTGAGGGGTTGAAGTGGTTGTAATCGACCTTTTTCACACTCGTGCATGGTTTTGGAATGCGGAAGTAAACGATTGCAGGATAAATGTTAACAGTGGTGAATGGGAGTATATGGGAGACCACAGGAAATATTATTTTCACTTACCCATTTGCTCCAAGAGCAAAAGAAAAAGTCCACTATTACATTTGAATGACTTTCCAGAAAAAAGAAAAAAAAAGAGAGCTGTGGATTAAGACAATCAGTTGAGAGGAGATGCCAAATTTACTGTCACTCTCTCAGCAGCTGTAATCGAAACCCCCTCGCAGCTGTGGTAATTAATTTTTTTAAACTAATTCCAGGGCAATATAACATAAAGAATAATGTTAGAAACTTACACTCAATATATAAAAAAATGATCATATAAATAGTTTGCTAGATTAACGCTGCTAAATAAGGCAGAAACGTATCATCACAGTCTGTGAAACAGGTCTATAAAGAAACAGCTGCTCAAAACAGTCTTTTCAACATTACAATATCTTTATTTTTTTGTTACCAGCAATCAAATAATCATAAAGTTTAAAGCCATTGCCGTGCTGTTCTGATGTGGCGAAGATTATTTAATTTTTTTTACATGAAACTAAGAATGTATTAGGTAACAAATTATTCCATTTGACATTTGTTCCGGAGAAACAAGTGTAATGGCTAGTTTCTAAAAAACAAATTTCCTATGACAAACTGTGTTAAGAATTAACACACTATCGTGTGGTATCGTGATACTACTTGGTATCGTGATACGTTAGCTGGTATAGTATTGTAAGATATGATTATGGTATTGTGACAACCCTAATAAGTCAAATATAAAAGAGGAAAGATTTATCTGATATACTGGATGATGAGGTATAAAAGGGGGAGATGGGGGAGATGAAAACAGACAAAGATAGCACAAGAAAAAGAGAATAATGCTTTGCTGAGGGCAGGATTTGATTCATTGCAGCATTAGTGGAGAAGTGAAATCAAGGACATGTTTAATATGGACTAGAGACTTGCTTTTACATGACATCTTAACAGAGGAATGGTGAATTCATGCAGCAACATACATCAACCAGCATGTGTTAATAGAATTCATTAATACCTCTCAGCATCTACAAAACAAGTCAAAAACAAAACTATATTTGGATGATGGATTAAAATGTTTTCAAACTTGACAAATGAAATCACATTACTAACATGATCACATTTATTTTGATTCTAGCAAAGAATTGCTGATGTTTATGATATGGAAATCTTCAAAACCTAAAGACAATGCCATTAATGTTCTCCTCCTTGCAAACACACCCACACCCAAATGTATATAGCTCCCATGGTTGTGTTCACTAATTACAGAGAATGGAGTCTCAATTGGCAGAGGAAAACACAAAGATACCTCAGGGCTTTGAGAGACCTGCATGTCCCCAGATTTAATCACAATGCTGCCAATGCAGCTCACATGGTCCATCTGGAAATAGGCTACGGGTAGAAAGGGGCACATCAGAGTTCAGCTATAAATACAGCCATTGAGTGAAGAATGGTGGGAAGGGTATTAAGGTAATCTGGGACATTGTTTCATTTTCAGTTTTTGCTGTTTACTGCGACAGTGAAATCAGCACTTCAGACCAACAACAGAGACCTTATCACACGTAAAGCTGTCAATTTAAAAATTTTATTCAATGCAATTTATTTCATGACAATGCGTTAAATATTAACACAATTAATCATGCCATCTGACCATACATAAATTATGTAATTATATATATATATATATATATATATATATATATATATATATATATATATATATATATATATATATATATATATATTATACACTCACCTAAAGGATTATTAGGAACACCATACTAATACTGTGTTTGACCCCCTTTCGCCTTCAGAACTGCCTTAATTCTACGTGGCATTGATTCAACAAGGTGCTGAAAGCATTCTTTAGAAATGTTGGCCCATATTGATAGGATAGCATCTTGCAGTTGATGGAGATTTGTGGGATGCACATCCAGGGCACGAAGCTCCCGTTCCACCACATCCCAAAGATGCTCTATTGGGTTGAGATCTGGTGACTGTGGGGGCCATTTTAGTACAGTGAACTCATTGTCATGTTCAAGAAACCAATTTTCATTCATATAAAATTATATATTGAATCTACCCTGACTCCCTTGCTCTTTTAATGTTATACTGCGTAGACCAAGTGAGATTTATTGAAGAAACGAACTGAAACAATGTCACAGGTGATTTGAAACATCACTAATCTCCAAGGGTAACGTTAAATTAAATACTATCATTACATAAAAAAACCTAATTAGAACTAAACTGAACTACAGTCAGAACTAGGCTACAGTATAACCCCTATGAATTATAAATGACAATTATTAACATTTCCAGTTATTACCAACACCTTGTCGCAGACCTACCTAAGTAACGAATTTATCGTAAAAGCCATGCTGTTCGCTACTCCCCTAAAGAATAATCAACAGCAGCAGATCCATTAGTATATCACCATGTATTGAAAAGAAAATTACAGTATATTGTATGAACAGTAAAGTACACTGTAAAAGAGCATAATGAATTTTTCTAAAACATATACTTGCTACATTGATTTAAACATTTCCATTAATACAGCCTTTCTTTATAAGTCATTTATACCCACGTTCATTCATAATTGCTTGAAAACTGACAAACCTTCAAGTTAATTGGTCTTTAGAGATCCAAAATCCAACAGTCCAAAAGTGGCAGGGCCATGACTCTGAGATGAAGATCAATATTTAATTCAGAAACCCATTTCTTCATAATGGCTGTCACAAGCAACATGTTTTGAGAAGGAAAGTGTTTTGGAATATATATCATAATGAGTCTCTCTAAACCAACAAATGCCTCATGATTGTTTTAGTGTGAATGAAACAACAAGTAGGTGTTTGAGCCACTGCAAAAAAAAAAAAAAAAAAAAAAAAAAGAGCACAAAATAAGTAAATAAGAATATAGAAAATAAGAAAATAAGGCAATTGAAAAAGTACCAGTCACACCTGCCTTGACTACACATTTTGTTGACCAGTTTTGAATGAATTAATGTTCAAGACTAAAACATATTAACTTTCATTTTACATTAAAAGAAACTTACTTAATATTGAGTTATTGGATTTAACCTTTGCCTGAAATTATGTAATTTACTCAGACAACATACATAATTTATAAATCCAAACTGACTGCAAATTATGCATGCCATCATTTATGCCAAAGATCTAAGTTCCTCCAGGTAAATCAGCTATGAATTTTACATTAAGGAGCAGCTTTATCTGATAGTTGAACCTCCCATAATATTTTATATATATATTTTAATATCAACCTCAATGTTTGACACATTTCACATTCAGACAAGCAATGACAAAATCCATTTTTATTCCAAACTAAGGTGAATGTTTATTGTTGTTTACTACTCTATTGAGCAATCATTAAAGTGAATCCTTGGCTCGAATCTGAGAATCATCAAGAATAAGGCTTCAGCAACTCTCACAGCTAGAACCACTAATGACAAGCCATTAAGAGAGTTCTCTCTAAAGCTCCAGACAGGAGAGCCAGACCAGCTAGGCTAGCATTCATTAAGTGATCTGATGATGCTTTGCCAGCAGATGGAGAAAACTCATTTAGTGAATCGTTCTCACTCAAAGCAATCCAGAGCTAAATAATAAACTAATGTGTGGGAGTCAATAACATCTACAGTTAATTATGATCAAACATTTAATGGAAAACATGCAAGGATAAGTTTAGAGTTTGTTTTAGAAGTCAAGCTTTTAATTCACAGCTTAAAGGCTACAATTATACAAACATAATGTATGCATGTAGTTTAAGTGGATTGAAATGTATTCTGAGCATAAACTAGGATGTACATGGAAATGAGATTTTCTGAACTCTTTGCATTCTGCGGTTCAGTGATGTTTTCTCTTTCCCTATCTGTCACTTACTCGACGTTGTGTCAATGTAGTGACACTAGGGGTTACTCTTGAGAGTCCGAGACGCCTCTGATCTTTGATAAAAGGCCAATGAGAATTGTCGAGTGGTATTTGCATGCCCCTCCCCTGGACATATGGATATAAAGGAGAGCCGAACGGTTGATGGTTTAAGCTGAGCAAGAGATTTCCATCCCTCACCTCTTCTGGATCCTTAAGGTGCATTACAGTGGACGTAATTGTGGACACGGGTGCAATGCAGAGATCACCCCTGGGCACTTCAGCTGATATAAAAGAGTATATTCTGAAAGAGTTTAATTTCCCTTTCCTAAGGGAACATCTTTTTGAAGACGCATCTTTTTAACGATGCCATTCTGGCTGTGTGTTATTCCTGGTTGCAGTCGATTTCTCTCGCCATGATCATTGTCTTCTTATCACAATCATTGTCTTCTTATCATGTCAATCTGTTGCCGCCTCTTCAGCCCTTGGAACGATCTTGCATTCCTCGGGCAGGGGTTCCCCTAGAGCAGGTCTCCAGGTGCGTCATAGTTACAACCGATGCCTCCAAGACGGGCTGGGGTGCTGCAATGGGCATGCAGCAGCTGGCCCATGACAGGCCCCCGGCTGCATTGGCACATCAACTGCCTCGAGTTGTTGACAGTACTGCTCGCCCTGTGGAGGTTCCGACCATTGATCCATGGCAAGCACATGTTAGTTCAAACAGACAACACAGTGACAGTGACTTATTTCAACCGTCAAGGCGGTCTACGCTCCCCTCGTATGTCACAGCTCGCCTGCCGTCTCCATCTGGAGTCAACAGCACCTCAAATCACATACTGGGCGACCTCAACATCACAGTGAATGCGTTGACACGGCAGGTCACTCGCAAGGGAGAGTGGAGACTCCATCCTCAGGTGGTCCAATTTACTGGTCCAATTTACATTTACATTTATGCATTTGGTAGATGCTTTTATCCAAAGCGACTTACAGTGCACTTATTACAAGGACAATCCCCCCGGAGCAACCTGGAGTTAAGTGCCTTGCTCAAGGACACAATGGTGGTGGCTGTGGGGATTGAACCAGTGACCTTCTGATTAACAGTTATGTTGATTAGCCCACTACGCCACCACCACTCCTACCACTCTGGTCCAATTGATCTGGAGTCGATACGGGCACTCACAGGTAGACCTGTTCGCCTCCCCGGAATCCTCCCATTGCCCGCTCTGGTACGCCCTCATTGAGGCCCCCCAGGGTCAGTGCTGGCCCTACCAGGCCCTGTAGGCCTACGGGCCCATTCTACCAGGGGTGTGGCAGCCTCTTGGGCTCTGACCAGTGGCGCCTCTCTGGCTGACATTTGCAGAGTAACGGGCTGGGCTACACATTTACATTTATGCATTTGGCAGATGCTTTTATCCAAAGCGACTTACAGAGCACTTATTACAGGGAAAATCCCCAAGTAGCAACCTGGAGTTAAGTGCCTTGCTCAAGGACACAATGGTGGTGGCATTGGGGATTGAACCAACAACCTTTTGCTTAACAGTTTAGTGATTTAACCCACTACTCCACTCCACACCCAACACCGTTGTGAGGAACGATCAGGTAAGCCGGGTAAACTGGCCAGGTATATTGCTTGCACCTAGCACCTTTCAACTCCCCTGAGATGAATATGTGCGGCAGGTGAGTTTGGCAGAGAAACTCACTGCCAGCCCATTACTGGTGCTAACTAAGCCCCGTTCTGGGATAGGTGCTCCGCATGGGAACGCATGCATGACACTCACACTTGCACAGCAGTCTGCCCACCTCGCACCTGTGACCCACGTAACACAGTTCAGATAGTTGTGCCATTTTTATAGGGAACCCCTAGTGTCACTATATTGACAAAGCATCGAGTGAGTGACAGATAGGAAACGTCCTGGTTACTTCCGTAACCTTCGTTCCCTGATGGAGGGAATGAGACGTTGTGTCCCTCCGGCCACAACACTGAACTACCCACTGAAATGGCCGGGACCTTTTTCTCGGCTCCTCAGCACAAAATCTAATAAGTGGTATGCAGCGTCCCCTCCTTTATACCCATATGTCCGGGGGAAGGGCATGTAAATACCACTCGCCAATTCTCATTGGCCTTTTATCAAAGATCAGAGGTGTCTTGGGCCCTCAAGAGTGACCCCTAGTGTCACTACATCGAAACAACGTCTCGTTCCCTCCATCAGGGAACGGAGGTTACAGAAGTAACCAGGATGTTCTGTCTGATACCAAGGTCAGATAAAGATGTGGTATTACAGCAGAGCACCCCAAACAAAAGATAACTCTTAATGGCCACAGGCCTCTGATTCTTCTGAGGTGTTTTTAATGAGTTTTGAATTAAAAGATATAGATGGCTCTATTTATTTTTTATTTTATTAAAAAAAATTAAAAGTTGTACAAAAATGAGAATGAAAATATATTAGGAATAATGTTGTCAGCTGGTCACCATTTATTACACAACTCTTTGAAATACTTGATTCTAATTGGTCAATTGTGGCATTCTGCAGTCAAATGTACTATAATATTGAATAATTATTGCTAAATACAATCTCCTACACTGTGCTATTGTCTCATAGAACTCCATGGCCTCTTCTTTATTTTACATAATTAAATAATTATGTGTGAAAGTAACATTTAAAAACTAACTGTGGAATAAGAACAGAAATGTAGATTCAGTTGGATATTATTGCAAAGGATACCCCTCCATTATTGTTTGCTTCAAGTTGTCACAGAAACTCATGTTTCCTAGGACACTTATTTTGAAGTGTTTCCCCCGGACTACGTTACCAAGTATGCACTGACCTCATCACTGTCACCTGTTCTCACCTGTTTTCCATTCTCTCATTAGATTTGTTTTGTATAAATACCCTTTAGTTTTTTGCATTCCTTTGTCAGTTCTTGTTTGTCGTTGTTTTGTGTACCCATTTGTTGTTTCACAGTTATCATTTTTATTAAAGCTTGCATATAGATACTACATCTCCTGTCTCATCTCAGCAACAATTTGCTACACAAGTGAGGGTCCTGATCACCCTGTGAGGGCTTACTGTCCATTATCCCTCTCCTACTTACAAAAAAATAGATAATGAATAAATGGACAATGGACAAATATTTGAGTTCAAAGTTTTTTTGTATGAACACTTTGAGGTGGCTCTATTTCCATGGTGGAGAATCTCTATTACGTGACAACCCGATGACCCCCAAAACCCATTAACTCCTACAGGATACATTCATCATTGTCACACCTCTGCTCCGAACAGTGCTGGACATATACTGAGGTGTCTGGTGACTATCCCCCCTCCTTATTTACATGTATAAAGAAATATGGAAGCCTCACTGCTGCACAGCCTGATTGATGCAAAGAGTTCATGGGTGAATCTCTCTACTGACAGGAGGTGTGTGAATGATGAATGTCCTCCTGCTGACAGAGGGTATTGTTAATAAGGAGCAGGGTGGCCCCAGAGCACATGTTGTACACTAAATCAGGCTTTCCAGCAATATGTTTGTAAGTAAAAGAAAGTGCAACATAAGTGGGATCAGTATGTAAAGAATAATGTAGTATAGTCAGTCAGTCATAGTTATAAATAAACCTAGAATGAGGGTTGCATCATCGACAGTGCGACTTTTATTAACCTGAAGGGGTTTATTTTGTGATAATGATTAGCTGGCTGTTCATTAAATTACTTATACATGGCTACATTCATTATAAAAAATAAATAAATAGAAATTGATTTTGAAGATGAAGATGAAATTATTTTATTATGTGAGTAAAAAGAGAGTACAGAGTGACACATGAGACTAGCACCATGTAGGAAATTGGTTGCCAGGGTACAACAATCAATTACAGTTTCATGGTCGTCATTCAAAAGTATTTGACCACAGAATACCATGACTCATGATCAGAATTTAGTTTTCTTGGGAGCCATTTAAAGGCATATGAACATCTTTTAGACTATGAGCAAAGAAAGAATAAGCGCTTTGCTGTGAGTGTCAAGGTTTAGAGACATAGGTGATCAAAAATGTATTGAAAAAGTCAATGAAAATTAGAGTAAGCAGTATAGTAGGAAAGGTCTGTCGATGGCTCGCAGAGTGGAATGAAATGACACCCAGGGAGAGAACACACATCAGGCACCCAGGAAAATGTCTCCACCAGCAGGTCCGCAGGGTCTGGCTGGAAACAGAGGAGGCAGACACTGGGCTGGCGGCAGAGAGGAGAGCAGTGTAAATAGTAAATAAAAAATAAAAAGGACAAAAATAAATACAAGAAGTGAATTATCGCAGACAGAGTAGATGGAATAAACAGAGAGCGGGAGATCGCTCAATAATATTAACAGCTAAAACTCTTCAGAAAGACTGACATAAAATTATGTAGTCTGGAGGTAAACCAGCAACACACTGGTGAATTGAGGGGAAAGAAATACACGCAGACAAACGAGACACGGCATGCTGATTACCCCGACAGGTAAAACGTGTGGAGGCACGTGACATGACAAATATCAAAAACACAGAAGAACAAAGACCACAAGGTGGCACGCCATCTGCACGCACACACAAACACAGCAGATCACTCAGCAATGGCCGATCGGCATAGAGTCCCAACAGTCCCCCCCACAGAGGAAGCATTTCCTGGCGCTTCAAGGGACTCTGCCCTGCGATGTCGGTGGAACTCATGGATGAGAGAGTGGTCCAAAGATGTCCCGGGCCAGAACACCACTTCTCTCCTCTGCACCATACACCTCCCAATCAACCAAATACTGATGCCCTCGGCCCTGTTGCCTGGCGTCCGGTAAACCACTGACCATATAAGCCGGGACCCCATCAAAAAGTCTAGGAGGAGTGGGTCCGGAAGTGATGGTGGTCTGAAATGTGGATCGCAAGTCTGGTTTGACTTTGGAGACATGGAAGACCGGGTGTATGCATTGCAGGGCATGGGGCAGTTTCAGGTGGACAGACACCGGACTGAGCACCTTAGCCACAGCAAAAAGGCCGATGAATCTGAGAGAAAGTTTATGAGAACACTTTGAGCAGTATATCTTTGGCAGAGAGCCAGACCTTCTGGCCTACCATATACCTGAGAAGTCTTGAGAACGACACCGGCTGTGAGTTATAAGCATATTTGACCCATGTAAGCTGTTTGCTCCAGGATGATGGGTTCCTAGCAGCCTCACAACGAAGCATCCCCTCTGGTTAGCCCACACCATCTGGCCGTTAGACTGGGAGCGAAACCCAGTTGAAAAACTAACCGAAGCCACCAGCTGGTGACAAATCTCCCTCCAGAACTGGGACACAAACTGGGGTCCCCTGTTGAAACCACATCAACAGGAACGTAAACCACGGGAGATGGTAGCGCCGTGACAAAGTCGAGTGCGATGTGCAACCAGGGTCTTGAATGCACAGACAGAGGCTTTAAAAGCCCACTGAATGGCGGTTAGAATGTTTGCCACAAGCACAGACACGACAGGCCAACACGAAAAGTCCATCCCGCCCCATTGCGGGCCACCAGAAACGTTGCTGAATAACAGCCTCGGAGCGCTCACACCTGGATGGCAGGCTACTTTGGAAGAATGAGCCCACTGCAGGATGGAGGGGTGGACTAACCGCTGGTACTCTCTCCGTCACTTCCCGAAGCGCCCTCCACACCTCATATTCGACTTACCAGGCATAGCAGCCAGCACCCAGTGCCGAGGAATGACTATGGCAATAGGATCCAAGAAACCAGAGGTTTTTAACAGATGGGAGTACGAATCAGGTTTGATGTTTTTGTGCCACGGTCAGTAAGATATATAGTGAAATTGAACCTACCGAAAAAGAGAGAACAGCAGGCCTGGTGAGAATTTAATCAGAAAGTACTCAAGATTTTTGTGGTCCATACCAGAAAGGACAACCCGATATCACGCCGAGGCGTGAAATAGACACGCCGGTCCACTCGCGGATGCGTGTCGGTGTCACGCTTTGCCTCCTCCAGGCGTGTACATGACACGCGCGCGTCTACATAGAATACCGGCAGGGGGCGATCGTTTCCTCAACGCCAACAACTCTCCGCGCACCAAAGAGGAAGCGATACCGTTGTCGTCGCGTTGCACGTTCGTGCGGGCAGGATGCCGGCCAATTTCGCCGGTTACTTTCACTTGTGACCATATGTGACAAATAAAGGTTCATTATAGTGCTGCTTTCATGAAGAAATCCTAACGTTGCTGTAGCCTAACGTTGTTATATGTGTGTGTGTGTGTGTGTGTGTGGGCTGTCGAGTATCTTGTGCTGATGTAAATAAATAAATAAATATATATATATATATATATATATATATTTATTTAAAAAGTGTATTTATATACAAAAATATATATCCTGCTAACCGGAACTGGAGAACGCGATATATCGCTTCCTCTTTGGTGCGCGGAGAGTTGTTGGCGTTGAGGAAACGATCGCCCCCTGCCGGTATTCTACGTAGACGCGCGCGTGTCATGTACACGCCTAGAGGAGGCAAAGCGTGAAATAGACACGCATCCGCGAGTGGACCGGCGTGTCTATTTCACGCCTCGGCGTGATACCGGGTTGGAAAGGATGTATCTTCCCCCTTCAACCAGTGGCGCAACTCCTCTAAAGTGAGCTTGACGGTCAACAGCCTACGGTCACCAATGTCATAATTCTGTTCTGCCAGTGTGAGGCAGTGTGAATAGAATGCACACATTGACCGTCCACCACAAATTGACAGGTCGGATCCGGAACATTTAAAATGGGGGCAGAAGTAAACTTGTATTTAAGGATATCAAAGGCTTTCTGAGCCTGCTCTGAAAATAAAACTTGGTGTTGGTGGAGGGGCGGCTACCTGGCTAAAATTGAGTATGTAAAGCTGGTAGAAATTGGTGAATCCTATAAACCTATGCGAAGTTTTGTGAGAATCTGAGAATGACCAATTGGTAATGGTCCTCACATTGAAAGAGTCCATGCGCATGCCCTTTGACAACAGGACATACCCCAGGAAAGGATCCAACTTTGCATGGAATGCATACTTTTACCACTGCACAAAGAGCTTGTTCTCTAGCAGCCTCTGCTGCACCCGCCTGACATGCCCCGTGTGTACCTGAAGAGACAGCAAAAAATCAATATGTCATCCAGTTAAACGAAGACAAACTTATTTTGTCCCAGAGCATGTCATTAATTAGTGCCTGGATGACAGTTGGGGTGTTGGTGAGGCCGAACGGCTCACCAAGTATTCAAAGTGCCCCATGGGGGTGTTGAAAGCCTCCCGTGAGGCAGAGAAGTGCCTGAGAGGAGATCAATCGCACATATAGGCAAGGCGGAGGTAGAGATGTGGCCCAGGATCTACTGAAGACCGCCGTAAGATCATGATAAACTACCGGTACTCTCGACAGGTCGACCACCTCCCCCTGAAACACAAAGAGAAGGAGAGACAGATCAGAGACAGTAGAAATAACAAAAGGCTCCCCATTCAGTAACAGGCCTATGTCTGCAATAACATTAAAACTATAGTCTTTTCGAGTGGCGTCCCCTTCACACAGTGCCCTTTAAGAGTGCAAAATGCTGTCCCTTATATGGTATTGTTTATATTTCAGTGAGTGGTTTTCCCATACTTCAAACACACACATGCCTGAATCCCAGTGTGTTAATTTGGCGGTCTTGTCTCCTAATGGATAATATGGATTTAAGTAAAACTTTGGAGAATGAGATGCTTCTTACACAACACAGTTCACTTAGAGAGATTTGGAATTATTTTGGGTTCTGCCAAATTTACGGGAAAACACATCTGCCGTAAATGTCGATGGAGATTATAAACCTTTGTCACATCCACTGCCTCTGCAGAATACATATGGGTTAGTGCCCCTTAATTGAACCTAAATGCTTTATCTTAATATATACAGATTTATCGTTTCACTTACACATTTGAAGAATGTCCACTATTACATTTGAATGATTTTCCAGAAGAAAAAAAAGAGAGCTGTGGATTAAGACAATCAGTTGAGAGGAGATGCCAAATTTACTGTCACTTTCTCACCAGCTGTAATAGAACCCCCCTCGCAGCTGTGTTAATTTTTTATTTTTTTTTATAACTAATTCCAGGCTAATATAACACAAAGAATAATGTTATAAACTTGCACTCAATATTCTTATATTATACTATTATAATTATAATGAAATGTTTGCTTTATGCCGCTAAATAATGCAGAAATACGTCATCACAGTCTGTGAAAAGCTCTATAATGAAACAGCTGCTCAAAACAGTCTTTTCAGCATTACAGTGTCTTTATTTTTATGTTACAACATTCATATAAGCATAGAAATAATGGAATAAAAGTTTAAAGCTGTTGCCTTTTGAACTGGCTGTTTTGATGCAGCGAAGATTTTTTATTTTATTTTTAAAAAATGTTTTATGTAAGAATGTTAGTCCTTTTGAACCTTCTCCCAATTCATCCATCAGTTATTTTCACCGCTTCCGGAGAAACAATTGGAATGGCTAGTTTTTAAGAACCACCTTTGAAATGACAAACTGTGTTAAGAATTAACTCACTATCGTGTGATATTGTGATACAAATTGATGTTGTGATACTTTAGCTGGTATAATATCATAAGATATAATTATGGTATCATGACAACCCTAGCCCAGAGTCCTGACAGTGAGTGGGGCTTTAATAAGGAACATTAAAATTCTAGTCATTAGCTTGAAAGTTTTACACATGTAAGCTCATGTCCTGTTTAGTCAATGTAAGAATTTTAGTGCTCTGGGGCAAGAAAAACTGTGCCCAAGAACTGTTACGATAAGCGATAAACAATAATCACAGCTGACAGCAGCAACTCTGCATAGAGTATGCAGGAATACCTCTGCAAGTACAACAGGAGTACATGTCCTTGCACTCAAATTAACAGTGTTTCATCATCTTTATAAGGTCTATCCTTGCCCAATGACACACCGACACTGACAATTGTAAATATGTCAAAGCTGACACTATCACATAATGGGTTTACCTTTGAATTGCACCAGGAATGAATGCACATATTTCAAGCATTTGGTGATTAAATTCATAGCTGACAACACAACATTGAAGGCCATCAGCTAAGGAAACAGGACTGTTGATAGGTATTACTTTTTTTTTTATTTGTACACATCACATTTTTTTACAGCCAGTCCAGAAATGCATGTACAAAGTTGACAGTAGCATTGTTAAAGAGAAAACAAGTAAAGATCATAGGATCAGCTTGTTTCATTTGGCAGAAAACATTTAGTCTTCTTTTCCCAAAGGACAGGTTAACTTTGTATTGTTGTGTCACTAAGTTCTGTATGGTAAAGTTTAAAAAGAGGTCATGCTATGTGAATGTGCTGGTCTCTAGAGTGAAGATTCATGAGTCATATTAGACTGTAGATAGCAGTGATGCAGCTGTCAGACAAAATAAAAGAGAAAAGCATGAATAATTCAATAATAAAATCTTACATGCAGGGGGAGATTTAAGAATGATTAAGGACACCTTAATTGAACTTGTCTGGCCAGACTGACCAGAACTCAATTTGTCTTATTCAAACATAAGACATCCACTAAACTGTTTACTACTCACAGTAGTTTAAATTGGCATAGTAGAAGTTACATCTTGTGACAAAACAACATGTTGTTATGAATGTTATGAACTTTTTGTGCAAATGTAATAAAATAAAATGGCATTCAAATCCCATGCATAGTCCCCAAAACCATTTTGAAGCTCAACAAATGTATGAGCTCATTAAATCTAATATATTAGAGATCCATGTATCATTTATACAGACCTATCAGGCTAAAATAAAAAGCATGCATTATTCATGTCTAAATGGTTAGGACCCAAAATGGGTTTGTTGGTTCATGTGCTATCCAGTGTAAATTAGCCTGAAATAGAAACAACTTCTTATTTACAACTCATGATGATGTATTGTTATCATGTATAAGTTATTTAAAATTTTAGTTGCACAATGTACCATGATTTTGACATTTTGAAAGCAACAATGAGCACATTTAAAAATTTACACTGATAAAGCTTAAAGGAACAATTTACCCAAAACTGAATATTCTCTCATCATTTTCTCACCCTCATGCCATCCCAGATGTGTATGACTTTTTTTCTTCTGCTGGACATAAATTAACATTTTTAGAAGAATATCTCAGCTCTGTTGGTCCTCACAATGCAAATGAATGGTGGGCAAAACTCTGAAGGTCCAAATATCACATAAAGGCATCATAAAAGTAATCCATTCAACTACAGTGGTTTAATCAATGTTTTCAGTAGCGATCCAAATTATTTTGGGTGAAAACAGACCTGTATATAACTCCTTTTTCACCATATATGATGCCATCGCAATCTCAAGACACCATCATGATTTCAAGCATGTGCAGAGCACTAGCTGGTGCTATAGGAAGTGTAATCTAGCTTAAAATCATGATCGGCAAGAAGACTGCTATCAAGATTTACATTCTAGTCTGTTCTCAAGCAAAACCTATTAGATCGCTTCAGAAAATGTTGATTAAACCACTTGAGTTGTATGGATTACTTTTACTATGACTTTAAGTGGTATTTGGACCTTGAGAGATTTGGCCACCATTCACCATTTGCATTGTATGGACCTACAGATCTGAGATGTTCTTCTAAAAAAATCTTTGTTTGTGTTGAAAATCATTAAAATCTTGGATTGCATGAGGGTGAGTAAACAATGAGAGAATTATCATTTTTGGGTGAACTGTTCCTTTAATATGCAGACAACTTGTCAGGTAATGTAAATACCTTTAAAAATGTTATAAAAGGTTTAATAAAAAAACACTTTTTGCCTATTACCCTAATTTCGTGTTGCGTGTAAACACCTTTACCAGCATTCTTACCAGCTTATCCAGTTTGCACAAGTATTGTGCAATGTGCACTTGACTGTATACTTTTTGATGTCAAAAGCAGATAATAACCCAAATATTTCAAATCTCGTGTAAAAGTGTTTTTCTTGTGTTGCTGGATCATTTTAATAGTTATCAGTATATTGGTGTGTATGTAAACACACTGGTATGTTTATAATGTATCAGCTGCATTTTTTTTAAATAAATAAATAAATTATCCAAAAGCTTACTCTCCTAGTAACCTGATAGGATTTACAATGCACATTAAATTTCAATTAATTTCAAGAACAGAATTTGAAACAAAATTCAAAGAAAATTTGGTAACACTTTACATTAAATTTCCCTTTGTAAAGGGGTGTATTAATGACTAATATATCATCTACAAATTCAAAAAGGTGATGTTAAATTGATGGTTCACCCAAAAATGTACTCACCCTCATGATATTTCAGGTGTGTATGACTTTCTTTCTTCACCAGAACACATTTGAAGAAAAACAGAATAATTTCTTAGCTCAGTAGGTCCTTCAAATGCAAGTGAATGGCGATTTCTCTTTTGAAGGTCCAAAAATCATAGAGTCAGCATAAACTTCATCCCCAGGACACCAGCTGTTAAATGAATGTCTTCTAAAGTGACACAATTGCTGCAAGTCATTTAATAATGTGTGCCAAATGTTTCAGTATTACATCATACACTGATCAGCCACAACATTAAAACCACTGACAGGTGAAGTGAATAACATTGATTATATAATTACATTGGCACCTGTCAAGGGGTGGCAATATTAGGCAGCAAGTGAACAGTCAGTTCTTGAATTTCATGTGTTGTAATCAGGAAAAATAGGCAAGTGTAAGGATCTGAGTGACTTAGACAAGGACCAAATTGTGATGGCTAGATGACTGGGCCAGAGCTTCTCCAAAACGGCAGGTCTTGTGGGGTGCTCCTGGTATGCAGTGGTTAGTACCTACCAAAAGTGGTCCAAGGATGGACAACCGGTGAACCAATGACAATAGTTGACTAAGGCTCACTGATGCACATGGGGAGCAAAGGCTAGCCCGTCTGCTCCGATCCCACAGAAAAACTACTGTAGCACAAATTGCTGAAAAAAATGAATGCTGGCCATTAGAATACACAGTGCATCGCAGCTTGATGTGTATGGGGCTGCGTAGCATCAGACCGGTCAGAGTGCCCATGCTGACCCATATCCACCACCGAAAGCACCTACAAAGGGCACGTGAACGTCAGAACTGGACCATGGAGCAATGAAAGAAGCTGGCCTGGTCTAATGAATCACGTTTTCTTTTAGATCATGTGTGCATGTGCATCATTTACCTGGGGAAGATATCTCAGCAGGATGCACCATGGGAAGAAGGTAGGCCGGCAGAGGCAGTGTGATACTCTGGCCAATGTTCTGCTGGGAAACCTTGGGTCCTGGCATTCATGTAGATGTTACTTCGACACGTACCACCTACCTAAATATTGTTGCAGACTACATACACCCCTTCATGGCAATGGTATTCCCTGATTGCAGTGGCCTCTTTCAGCAGGATAATGTGCCCTGCCAAACTGCAAACATTGTTCAGGAATGGTTTGAGGAACATGACAAAGTTCAATGTGTTGATATGGCCTCTAAATCACCCAGATCTCAATGTGACTGAGCATTTATGGGATGTACTGGACCAACAGTTCCAAACCATGGAGGCCCCACCTCGCAATTTACAGGACTTAAAGGATCTGCTGCTAACGTCTTGGTGCCAGATACCACAGGACACCTTCAGAGGTTTTGTGGAGTCCATGCCTTGATGGGTCAGAGCTGTTTTGGGGGCACGAGGGGGGCTTACATGATATTAAGCAGGTGGTTTTAATATAGTGGTGTATATCATGTAAATATATGAACAAACATTATGTAATATAGTCTTATGACAATTTACAGAAATTTAGGCTATGGATAGTAAATAAACATTACTTTCATACACTTTCATGTACTTAATATAAAATGTACATGTGCAATTTATGAATCATTTAACTTAATATACAGTATATACAACTCTGGAAAAATTAAGAGATCACTGCAAAATTATCAGTTTCTCTGGATTTACTATTTATGGATATGAATTTGAGTAAATGAAAATTTTGATTTTATTCTATAAAGTACTGACAACATTTCTCCCTAATTCCAAATAAAAATATTGTCATTTAGAGCATTTATTTCCAGAAAATGACAACTGGTCAAAATAGCAAAAAAAGATGCAGTGTTTTCAGACTTCAAATAATGTAAAGAAGTTCATATTCATTTTTAAACAATACAATACTAATGTTTTAACTTCAATATTTGTTGGAATAAACCTGATTTTCAGTCACAGCTTTCATGCGATTTGGCATGCTCTCTACCAATCTTTCACATTGCTGTTGGGTGACTGTATGCCACTCCTGGCACAAATGTTCAAGCAGCTCAGCTTTGTTTGATGGCTTGTGGCCATCCATCTTCCTCTTGATCACATTCCAGAAGTTTTCAATGGGGATCAGGTCTGGAGATTGGGTTGACCATGACAGGGTCTTGATCCAGTGGTCCTCCTTCCACACCTTGATTGACCTGGCTTTGAAGCATGGAGCATTGTCCTGCTAAGACTACTGAAATCTGTTTTATTCTTTACCAAATCACGATTTCCTTTTTATTATTATTATTATTATTATTAATAGTATTATTTTCCGGAACTCCATGTTTTAGAGTTTCATTTAATTTAATCATCAAAATGGTGTCTAATAAATTAATTCTTAAAACACTTAACAAGTGAAAATATAACTTTTCAACGTGTCAATGCATTTTTTTTTAAATTTTTTTTGGCCAAACTTTTATTCAACAGCAGTCTTGCTTGTGATATATTGCTTAATTTTTATTATTATAATTACAGTGAATATTAAATTTTTACTATACAGTTGTAATATACGTCTGTCACAAATTCTTCAATTTCAGGGCTCTAGCTTTTATTATGACATGTGTTTTTTGCCTTAATCTACACTTTCTGGATAAAAAGTTAGCGACACTTCTAAGTCATGTCTGAAATCTCATCTCTTTACACTTGTAAGGTACAATATGATAGCTTATTTACATTCATAAATCATTAATAAATGGTTCACAGGTGTTCAATTTTGTGGCTTCTAACATTCATAACTCATTAATAAATGGTTCATAGGTGTTCACTTTACTTTAAGGTACCATTTTATAGCTTACTAATGTTCATAACTCATTAATAAATGGTTCACAAATGTCCACTTTACATTAAGGTACACTTTTATAGCTTCTAACATTCATAACTCAAAAATAAATGGTTCATAGGTGTTCACTTTACTTTAAGGTACCATTTTATAGCTTACTAATGTTCATAACTCATTAATAAATGGTTCACAAATGTCCACTTTACATTAAGGTACACTTTTATAGCTTCTAACATTCATAACTCAAAAATAAATGGTTCATAGGTGTTCACTTTACTTTAAGGTACCATTTTATAGCTTACTAATGTTCACAACTCATTAATAAATGGTTCACAAATGTCCACTTTACATTAAGGTACACTTTCATAGCTTATTAATGTTGGAAACTCAATAATTGAAAAACAGGGGTCCACTTTAATGTAAATTTTCATAGGTTGATAATGTGGATAATAAATTATTCATGGTTAACTCATCATGAATATACAACATGGGTGTCCATTTTGCATTAAGGTACCCATTTTGAGGATACGAAGGTTGATCAATTAATCTTACAATTTTAGAATGCACGATTAAAGTTTAAATATCCTATAACATTAAAGTATTTGTGAACAATCTTTTGATAAACAATAGAGAAATCAGAACTGTCAAACAATGCACCGGGTAAGCATGAAGACCCGCAGATGACCGAGATAAGACATCACTCAGAGTTGCACCATTCTTTTTACATTAAAATAACCAGAAATAACACATCTCATCAACCGCCTGGTCTTGCAGATTCACGCTTTACAACATCAGGAAATCAGACCTTTCCTGTGTGAATATGCTACATAGATCCTGGTACAAGCTCTAGTCATTTCAAGACTGGATTACTGCAATGCTCTGTTGGCTGGCCTTCCAGCTAACACAATTAAGCCACTGCAGATGGTCCAGAATGCAGCAGCGCATCTGGTCTTCAATCAGCCAAAAAGGGCTCATGTCACTCCACTCTTGAGTTCACTCCACTGGCTACCTGTAGCTACCTGTAGCTGCCCGCATCAAATTCAAGGCTTTGACTCTGGCTTTCAGGACAGTCAATGGAACCACATCCATTTACTTCAATTCACTTCTTCAGGTCTATGCTCCAACTCGCTCTCTGTGGTCTATAAACGAGCGACGCCTGGTGGTCCCATCACAAACAGACTCCCTATTTGCCCGCCTATTTCACGATTGTTCAATTTCTCTGCTCCTCTGTGGTGTAAAGAACTTCCAACCTTCACATAATCTGGTGTTACCTTCTCAACATTCAAGAACCAGCTGAAAACACATCTGTTCCTCAAGCACTTAACCATACCACACTAACTGCACCTACTATTGTATTTAACCTGCACTTAATGTACTAAAAAATAATAATAATTGTCTCTCTTATGTGCTAGCCTCTTTATTACTCCAGCTACTGGGAGAACTTGTCAGTCCTATACTGCAGATGTTGTATGCCAAATTGCTTGCTATGTGTTTCATTTGTAATTCATTTTAGACAAATGCGTCTGCTAAATGACTATATGTAAACATAGGTTTGAGATCCATTTTAGGTGAGATCTGTGACTTTGAAGCTTGAGTCTTTTTCCAAGGTAGCCCTTTTGAGAGAAATCTTGATTTGCATAAGAATGACAGATGTGTTGGTGCCAAAGTGCCTCTTGTTTATAGTGTCTTACGGGAACATCAGAACATTTGTCCAAGTATTTATTACCCAATGCAAATGCTTCCCCAGTACAGACTGATCATTTTCTTTGTTGCCCCCAGTAACACGTGCTCAAAATAACGATTAATGATTAACATGGGTGTTGTAAAAAAAAAAAACACATTAAGCAAAGTCACATTGTGTTATGCCTTCCTCTATTTAAAAGGCATGAAAGTAAAGAAATGTGACTGTCTAATTTCATTGGCAAGACTAATCATCCAAAGGGCCTCTCTGAGTTCAGCAGGACTTATCAGCTCACAACAGTAGGGTAATACCATTCTTTCAGCTCTGCTAGCTCATCCAGTGACTCTTTCCTCTCCAGTGCAACAACATTGAGATGACATTGGGAGATTTCATCATGGTTTGGGAGGGGTGTTACCATGTAGATTTTTCCCTCTAATGCACAATAAAGGGATAGTTCAACCAAATATGAAAATTCATCATACAGTATAATCACCTCATGTCGTTCACATATGACTTTCCTTCTCCGTGGTGGAAAACAAAAGGATGTATTGATAGTGAGGTCTGACAGCCTCAATCACCATTCACTGTCATTGGATGGAAAAAAAAGAAAGTTTAAGCTAATTTAAGGGATAGTTCACCAAACAGGAAATCCCGTTATCATTTACTCACTCTTGTGTACTGTAGTTCCACACTAAAATTATATTCTTCAGTGGAACACAAAAGGAGATGTAAGGCAGAATGCTAGTCTCAGTCACCATTTATGTTTTTCCATACAATGGCAGTTAATAGTGACTGAGACTAGAACTCTGCATTACATCTTCTTTTGTGTTACACAGAAGAAAATAATATGAGTTTGGAACAACATGAGGGTGAGTAAATGACAACATAAATTTCCTATTGGGTAAACTATTCCTTAAATTACAAATCTGCTCTTAAACATGAGACCAAGGTCAAGGCATCTTTGTAGTAATAACACTATAACTTGTCTGGATAACGATACCTGATCTGGAAATCCAGAGATCTCTCTAAAGTAAAACATTGGATGGGATTATGCATTAATTCCCACTGTGAGAATTTGTATTGTGAATGATTCAGTGACAGGGGTAATGCTGTGTGGGAGTTTGTTAGAGTGATTCAGCAGAGAGCGTTATTATAACCATGCAAAGAGCCTTTGCTATTGTGCGCCTGTGCCTTTCCAACCTCTCAGTGCACGTCTGCCTTGATGGATTTATTCTCTTCATGTGGATCTTTTCATGGTGCATTTCTTGATTTGTCTTAATCTGCACTGATAATTCAGGCAAGAGACAACAAAATACCATTCTGTGTTCTCAAATATCCTATTCTTCTTTGATACAGTAAAGAAAATGCCTTTGCTGGCAGTTTTTAATGAGTATACAATTAAGAATATATAATTAAAAAAAACATTTAATGGTAACAAGCAAAAACAAATCTATTTGAAACAATACAAACAGAATGAAGAACTGCAACATGAGGTTTCCATTCAACAAATACAAAGCCAACAATTTTTCACACACACAAAAGAAAGAACCTCAACCATCAATCTGTAGGGCAACAATACATTTTACAATACAGAACACAATGATAGTGATAGTAATCATGTGTTGGAAAAAGTGTAAAAAAAACAAAAAACAAATAACATTGGAGCATGAAGGTCATTCTGTGTTATTATAGTTTCTTGGTTTGACTGTGTACCACCTGGGAGTTGTAACCATTTCTGGATTGAAAAGTATTTTTTGATTCCTCCGTCCAGATTCTTAAATGGAGATTAGTTTGCAGCCAGCAGGCCGCCAGCTGTAAATCATGTAAATTGACAGACTTTATGAGATCTCGGATTATTCTGAATTCCCTTGTACATCAACAATTTGTTGAAACCCTCAGTTGTGTACATTATTTCTATTTAAGAGAGGCTTCCTTGAGAAACATTGATTTTTAGATTGGTCGTTTTCCTTCTATATTGATCCAATACCAAGCAATATCCTTGCCCTTGCACCTTGCCACAGACAACTATTAGCCATTATTATGTAGGCCAAAATGTCCTTCTCTGATTCCTTTTATTATATTATCTGCTAATTATACTTTTTCAAAAAGTATATAGACAATAAGCCTTTAAAGTGATAAAAAAAATCCTTAGACATAACCACTTAAACCACTCTTAGCTGGTCTCCCAGCCTGCTCAGTTGGATAGTTGTAGAGAGGTTTTGGGTGCTTATTAGCTGATCTCCAATCTAAACCAACCATCTCCAGCTAAGACCTTCTAAAACTAGTTAATACAAACCGTCTTGGGCTAGGATATGTTTTTCCCAGCAGGATTCAGCCTCATCATTAGCATGCGCACAATTATCTAATTACAGTGCTCATCCTGTCAATTTGACCCTTACCAACAGTAACTGATTTTGGGAAAGAAGGCAACATTTTAATTGACTATATTAAATTATAATCAGTGCTGGATAGTAATTACATGTAATCTGGATTATGTAATAAAATAACAAAACTCAAGGACTCGTAATCAGATTACAGTTACCTTTGTATGGATTATGTGATTACATGTAAATCAGAAAACTACAGTAAATAGTTTATAAATTCTTGATTCCCTTCTTCTTTTTGAATATTTCATGCTAAATCAGCCTTCTGCTAATTTAATTTCGGTAAGTCTTTGAGTGTTTTTGGAAGTGAGGGGGAGTGTTTATGAATTTCACACACAGACCTGATACTACCCAATTGCCAGGTAACTATAATTACACTAAAGATAGAGAGTTTTGACCACCGGATTACAAAAAGAATTTAATTTTAAAGAGACAAAGGAAAAAAACACATTACTGTACAATGTAAACTCTGCCTCCCCTAAGTTAATATCCTAACCATTTCAGTGTCAGAATTAAAGTAGGATTTGAATGTGTGCTGGCATGTTTTCTCAGCATGTTTTACATTGCATAACCAGCTCCTGACAAACACATCGTGTGTCAGAATTTGGAAAGGTTTTGTCCATCAAACTCATCAAAATGCCCAAATACATGTAATTTTGTGTTCACAATCTAATAATCCACACATAAATGCTGATCGGATTGCATTAGCACAGTAAAGTTAGTTTTAGTTTCGCAAATTGCATTTGTTTCAAAATTGTACATTAATGAGCTCTTGCGATAACGTTTGAGACAGTTATTTTGTGACATTGATTAAAAAATATAAAGGTCTAATCTGTTACCTTGCATGGCTGGCATTCGTAAAGGCGAAATTGCTGGAGTAAGACCATATTTGTTAAACATGTTCTGGATAACCTGTCCATAATTCTAGAAACTCTTCCATAAGAAATGCATGTTAATCTTCTTCTAAATATGTATGTTGGAGAATTATTCTCATCATTTAAAATGTGTTTTTGTATTTTATGACCCTTTCAGTACCTTTTTGTTTCACTCATTAACATACAATTAGTGAAAAACAAAATATCATATCAGTTCTAATGTTTTGACTCATTAAGCTTTCTTAAATGCATTTAAACAACATTATGCGAAAATGGTACAAAATTATCCCACTCAAATGCATGTGACATGAAATAAACAAAAGTTAGGCCAGATCATCTCCTAACAAGGGTGCATGTCATGGTCAGGGTAGATTAGATGGTAAGCAAACAATCAGTTCTCATAGTCAATACGTTGAATGCAGGAGAATTGGGCAGGAGTAAAGATCTGAGTGACTTTGACAAGGGTCAAATTGTTATGGCTAGATGACTGGATCAGAGCATCTCTAAAACATCAAGGCTTGTGGGGTGCTCCCAGACAGCAGTGATGAGTACCTACTGACTGTGGTCCGAGGAGGGACAAACCACAAACCATCGACAGGGTGTTGGGTGCCCAAGGCTCATTGATGCACGAGGGCAACAAAGGCTATCCCGTCTGGACTGAACCAACAGGAGGTCTACTGTGGCACAAGTCACCTAAAGTTTTAATGATGATTACGTGAGGAATGTGTCAAAACTCACAGTGCATATGGGGCTGCTTAGCTGCAGAATGGTCAGAGTGCCAATGAGGACCCCTGTCCACTGTCGAAAGTGCCTAGAATGAGCATGTGATCGTCGTAACTGGACCTTGGAGAAGTGGAAGACGGTCACCTGGTCCGATGGGTCCTGTTTTCTTTTACATCACGTGGATGGTCGTGTATGTGTGCGGCGTTTATCTGGGGAAGTGATGGCAACAGGATGCACTGTGGGAAGACGACAAGCCAGTGGAGGGAGTGTGATGCTCTGGGCAATGTTCTACTGAGAAACCCTGAGTCCGGCCATTCTTGTGGACGTTAATTTGAAATGTTCCACCTACCTAAACATTGTTGCAGACATGGCATACCCCTTCATGGCAATGGTATTCCCTCATGGCAGTGGCCTCTTTCAGGAGGATAATGCACCCTGCCACACTGCACAGATTGTTTGGGAATGGTTTGAGGAACACGATGAAGAGTTAAAGGTGTTGTTCTGGCCTCCAAATTTACCAAGATCTTAATCTGATTGAGCATCTGTGGGATGTACTGGACCAACAAGTCCGATCCACGGTGGTTCCATTTCAAAACGTATAGGACTTGAAGGATCTGCTGCTAATATCTTGGTGCTTGATACCACAAGACACATTCAGAGGCCTTGTAGAGTCCATTTCTAGGCAGGTCGGTGCTGCTTTGGCAGTGTATATATCAGTATGTATATTTTTATGTATTTCCCATTTATCACAATTTGTATCCGTGAATGAAGGAAAAACAATTCCATGGCAAATGGAAAACATATATAAAAAACATTTTATTCCATTTGGGGCAAATTAAATTTATGAAACTAATAATAATAATGGAAAGATGACAGAAAAATCTTGTTCTTATGATAACATTAAAACTGCTTAGTTTGGGGGCCTGGGTAGCTCAGCGAGTATTGACGCTGAATACCACCCCTGGAGTCGCGAGTTTGAATCCAGAGTGTGCTGAGTGACTCCAGCCAGGTCTCCTAAGCAACCAAATTGGCCTGGTTGCTAGGGAGGGTTGAGTCACATGGGGTAACCTTATTGTGGTTGTGATTAGTGGTTCTTGCTTCAATGGGGTGCATGGTAATTTGTGCGTGGATTGCGGAGGGTAGCATGAGCCTTTACGTGCTGTGAGTCTCCACAGTGTCATGCACAATGAGACACATGATAAGATGCATGGATTGCCGATCTTAGAAGCAGAGGCAACTGAGACTTGTCCTCTGCCACCCAGATAGAGGTGAGTAACTGTGCCACCACGAGGACCTACTAAATCATGGGAATTGGGCATTCCAAATTGGGAGAAAAGGGGATAAAATTAAATAAATTATAAAAATAAATAAATAAAACAACTTGGTTTTCTCTTTTGTGCTTACATCTCTATAATATTAGAAAATCTTTAAACAGTATGCACAAATTTATAGACATTTTGATAAAAAACTGAATTTAAATCATTTTCAAGACACACTGTTTGTCTTGCTCATCCACAAATGTCTGACTGACTTGTGGCAAATCTATAAAAACTTTAAACTGTTTATATGTTGCTGACCTCAGGCCTACCACTTTGCTGGTGTTCACATTTCTTTCCATTGTAGCACTCATGTGTGATACTTCTCTTGTTGATCTTTGATGATTATTAATTACCACCATACTAAGAGTGCAAATGAGATGTTAATGTGCACGCATGAGTGAGTGAACGAGCAAGCAAGTGAGAGAGAGAGAGAGAGAGAGAGAGAGAGAGAGAGGGAGAGAGCTGTGCTGTTGCTCTGATCTCATCAGCTTCAGAATCAATCAGGTTTTAGAAAATTAAAAAACAGAATGAAACATTTTTTATGTCAAATTGAAGATAGACTATGCTACAGCATAAAAAAAACATTGTATTTAATTAGTCACATGGTTTCAAACCTCCCAAGAATGCCAACATTTGCTTTCCAGGGGTACCACTTTATAATGTTTCATTTATTAAAGCTACACTATGCAAGATTTTTTTTTTGTTAGAAATGAACAAAATTTCATTAATGAGCAATTACACCAACAACCCATCTTCCAAACCACGTATTTGCCTTACCCTGATTCACTATGTTAAGCCTATAATAATTATTTATATTTTAGAGCTGCTGGGACGGATTTGGCGGGAAATTGTATACTTCAGTCAGTCATCCATGTGTTTCGATCATTTCTGTAAAAAAAGAAAAGAAGGTCCGGAGATACTACAGTGCATGTATGTGTGCGGTGATAGGTGTGATAGTAGTTTAAAGCTGAAAGCTGGTAGCCACAACTAATGAGCAACTTTGATCATGGATCATTCAAAAAGGCAACCCTTTGGGAATCACCTGTTTTCAAAACAAAGATACCTCGAACCTTGCACCATCTGCAAGCAAAAATAGAAAACGACAGAGCTCGTAATATTAAAATTACCCAGAGATGGCTTTTTCGTGCTCGACAGGGACGTCGTTAGGCCTATTTTAGGGGGGCTGAAGCTACCCCAAAATGTTCCTAAGCCCCCCTAAATGATAATAAGAACAACAATAACAATTTGATTGATCAATAACCGTATCCTCATTCATATTTAGAATTAGACGCAACAAATGATATATATCCAGCTACAAAAAATAGCCGAAAAGTCGGAAGTTGGACAGAAGCACAAAGAGACGTTGTGCTATCAAGATGATGCACCGCACCGTCTCGTTGCATTGGTGTGAACTGTGGCAGCTTTCAGAGCGTTGCAGACCGGAGCGCTGCAAGTAACTGGAGGATTCATCTCGTCTCGTCGTTACTCTAGTTTGGTCTTAAGTTGAACTCGCTATGCACCCTCCGGCCCACACACGCCGATACACACGCTAATGGTGAAAGGAAGATTGGTAAGTGTCGTGATACAGAGTGAAATTGTAAGTTGTTTTTAATTACCTGCTTACCTTTAACTACGTTTTCTTGAGGTAAAGGAAAGGAAAACTGTAGTCTAGCTAGAGTGAACAAGCAAATACAAGAAATGGTTAACTTAGCAAGCTAATCACAACTCTTTATTCTTTGCCAATAATATAACCTATCTCTATAATAGGCATATAAAACAATATCAATCCCCATAGTATGTTGTTGTCACTGAAAACTAAATGTCATAGGGTCCCTGTTAATGCTATTACCGTTGTATCCTTCAATTCATTGAGCAGATAAGATGGATATTCGAAGATATTTTAGCAGAGAGAAAGATAAGCAGCCGCAGGAGATTGGCAGGCCAGTTGATTCTGAGGGAGCCGGTGTGACTGAGGTCAGTAATGGTCTATAGGTCTAAGGATTGTTTTGTTTTCTTCTAACAATAAGCATTTGTTGGCAGGTCTAGGCACTATGCATAACCTAAACTAAATTATTTCATTACATTTATTATATATGTTAGATATACCATTTTAACTTTCTGCATTCATTGGCTGTGATAAATTAAATAAATACGTAGATGTTACCTAAATGTAATTACTTGATCATACATTTACATGAGCAGACAGATAGCATTTAAGTAATTGCTTATAGAATAACTCATCAGGAGCAAAGTCTGGCCTAAGTAAATTCCCCCATGCAGCTTTGATGTGTCTAAAAGCAACATTACAGTAACTTTTCTTTAACAGAGTAGAAATGGAAGAAGAGGATATGTCTGTAACGTTTTACTTGTTAACATCTTGGTTTCTTGACTGGTTGTTGACATAAGTGTAGCTCTAGAAGTGTAGCTCTAGATGTGAGATTTTGCAAACGCAAGTTACAAATACCCTGGGGGCTAAGCCCCCCCTGTCTTCCAATCCTAGTGACGTCCCTGGTGCTCGACAGGTAAAATATCTTATTGGTCCGATAGTTAACAAGGTAGCTCTCAGCACGGTAGTTCATTAGATCGTGTTAGCCACTCTAATGGGGCATTTTATTCTCGATTGTGGTACTGTGCTTTATTTCATGTACTTTACATATATAATGTACTTTATCCTGGTAAAAATGCCAATCTTTAAACCAGTTACCACCTTAGTCTATTTGCCTGCTACCTAAGTTATAGTTTCCATCGTTTGACTTTATCTGATATGACTAGCAATCATTGTCTAATGTCATCATTGTCTAACTTTTGTAATGTTATTTATTTAGATTTTTTTTTCAGTAAGTCAAAACAACCGCTGACGATATGCTGCTTACCTGCTAATAAGATATATATTATTCTATTGATCTTCTATTTATTTTATTTGTGAATGACATTCACACTGATATGTCGATCATCTTTATCCATGGTTACACCTATAGTTCTCAAACCAACAGATTCATCCGCTCAGGAGAGGAGAGCCTATGCCGACAGAGGAAATTACTAAAACAGTGTTCCTCTTCAAGTAACTTGCTGTTCAATGCTTACACCGCTAGAGGGCCAAAGGTTACAAATAGTGTAGCTTTAAGATTAGTCAATGCATTAGGTATCATGAAGAAACAATTACCAATATATTTTTACATACACTACCGTTCAAAAGTTTGGGGTCACTTGTCTGAAATGTTTCTCATGATCTTAAAAATCTTTTGATCTGAAGGTGTATGCTTAAAAGTTTGAAATTAACTTTGTAGACAAAATATTATTCTGCCAAAACATATACATTTATTTAATTACAAATCTAAAATTTCCTAAAAAAAAAAAAAGTTTTTGAAATGGATGACTTGGATCAAAATATGAAGAAAAGAAGCCAATAAGTGCCCAACATAGATGGGAACTCCTTCAATACTGTTTAAAAAGCATCCCGGGGTGATTCCTCAAGAAGTTGGTTGAGAAAATGTCACGAGTACATGTCTGCAAAATCTAGGCAAAGGGTGACTACTTTGAAGATGCTAAAATATTACATAGTTTTGGATTTATTTTGGATTTTTTGGTCACAAAATAATTCCCATATTTCCATTTCTATTATTCCATAGTTTTGCTGACTACTATTATTCTAAAATGTGAAATAAATAAATAAATAAAGAATGAGTAAGTGACCCCAAACTTTTGAATGGTAGTGTAATTTTTAATCTTTGTTAATGTTAGTTAATACAAATACAATTGTTTATTTTTAATTTATGTTAGTTCATAGTATATTAACTATATGTTAACTAACACAACTTTTTTTTTCTTTTTTTTTTTTTGTAAAAACAATATATACTTATTTTTGTATATGTTGAAATTATCATTTACTAAGATTGATGAATGCTGTACAATTAATTTTCATTGCTATTTCATGTTAATGTTGTTAACTAATGCTAACAAATAGAACCTTATTGTAAAGTGTTACCCGTTCAGGGGGTCTGAGACCCCCTAGACCCCCTGTAATTCGCACCATGGACAGTTTGTTTAACCATGGCTGGACTACAATAATGTTTTTGTTTGCATTGTCCATGATGCTTTTGGATTTTGTCATGTTCTTTTTTAATACATCACAGAACCCTTTTGCTTCATCCTAAGTTTAAAAAAACAGACAAAATTCAGTCTTAAAAAACTAAATAGAGAGTTCTAGAATCTCTGTGGATTCAGCCAGCTAACCAAGACAGAGCACCAAAGCACCATGTTGTCACATACACTTTACTCTGTCACAGAGCACATAACCAAGGCAGACACCATAAATGAGCAGTATTTACCAGCTTAAAAGCATTTGGATGAGACAGATGTTATGCTAATTACTATGAATAAATAAGCATGGTTAATTAGATTTTGAGCCTTAATTAAACATTTTCTCATTGTGTTCTATATACAGCATTCTACATTCTAAGCTGTTTAGCTATACATGTAACATGTGAGCAAGCTAAGTGAGCAAGTGGCTAACAGATAACAAGCCAAAGAACCTATCAGCTTGTGCCATATAGAGTTGCATGGATGAACTTTGGTCATTTGTGCTGATATTGGCTGCGTCTGAAACCAAAGTTAGTCGTCTTTTTGCCTTGCTGCCCTATCAGTCAACAGACAGCGTTTGCGTACGAAGGTACCTCCAGAAACTGGTTTTGGACAGGCTACTGAGACAGCATAAAATCACAGTGTTGCTAGGATACCAGCAACTGATTATCGCCATCTGGTGTAATAAAGGTAATGCGTCTGCTTCATTGTGGTTCTTTTGGACTGAGTGGTCTAATTAATAATCTAGAACAAAATCAAGAGAGTTTTGTTGATAAGTATATATTTCATAACTACAATACTATTTTCTATGCTAGAAATGGAATCAAATTGGCTCTCAGCTGCCTCTTTTTTTTTTTTTTTTTTGCTGCTCACAGGATTGTAGAATTTCATAGGCAGCGAAGGATACATCTATGCTGCCTTCAAAAATCAGGTATCACATGTAGACAGGATGTGACACGAACATTGGATTCGAATGTTCCTTCATCCTTTCCTACCTCTGTGTACAGTCCCCGAAGGCAGCATTTTCGTGGTCTCGGACTCAGCTATTCAGTACAATAGTTCTATTGCTCATGTGATTTTGCTTAATCATTACCTGTCCTGACAGCATTCATTAATTAAAATCAATTAACTGCTTACATATTCAACACATTCATGATATTTATTAGATAACATGAACTACAACAATGATTACCGCACAGACTGAAGACTTTTAGAACAAGGGGACGAGAGAGCTTCCAAACAATGAAATGAGTGAGAACATGACCTCAAGATGGGCTGCCTTTCTACCATTCGGGAAAATTCCAGAGACATAAACTGTGGATGATGGGCAATAAAACAGGCATTTTAAAGCTTACCATTTTACTAATGTCTTTCACACTGCATTTCTTTTTTATGAGTACACACATTTCAACACCTTGGAGGCACTACCATTCAGTCATTTTTGAATAAAGCAATGTCTCACAAATGTATTAAGCGATTAGCCACAATATACGTTTCACTCAAGAGGAACATCAGTGACACTGAACAGGTGAAGATTACAAGATGTTTATTAACATATGTGGGCGACATCTACAACCTTGCTTTTAAATACATAGTTTAAATCCATTTTTGTACTAAATAACCACAAAGAGGATTTGGGTTTGGAGAGATACTTGTGGGACACAATTACTCTTCTAAAGTCTCTTCTAAAGTTCAAACATTCAACCATTCGATGTCCTCGTTGGTTGAATCCATTTGAGATGGCAGCCTATTTCTTTATTTATGGGCTCTTTTTGTCATTATGGGACACAGCAGTAGGACAATATTTTGTTAGAGAATATGATTGGGAATTAATTTAGGACAGATTTGAACCTGCCTGATATGATAATAGTGAATTTTACAGCCTCATTAATTAATTGATTAATTTATTCCACAGTGCCCATTAAGGTCTTGTACTAGACACTTGATCATATGTTGTTAGCAGAAAAAAGGAGGAAACATTGCAAAGTAAATAAAGTTTAAATGAGCGGTGGAAAAATCCATCCTGTTATTCAGCTGATAGCAACAATGATAACCACACTGACTGAAGACTTTTAGAACAAGGGGATGAGAGAGTTTCAAAACAAAGAGATGAGAGAGAACATGACCTCAAGATGGGCTGCCTTTCTGCCATTCGGGTAAACTCCATAGACTAAGGTCTCCTGGAATACAAGACAGCCCTATCCCCTCGCAAACATTAAAAAACAGGACCTTCACTTTTTGAGCCTTGGCTTGTGTCTGAAACAAGTACTCTCTAGTGAAAGACAAGTCACTGAATGCAGCATTCTATTACATTTTAAATCTTTTTTCTTAAATGCTTTCAGTTTTTCAAGAAATAATCGATACAAAATGTGAATATTGTAAATAACAGCTACCACTCTACTAAAATAAATCACACTGTTCAAAACATTTATCAAGCATATTTATACTCCATGAAGCAGCCATTGCCATTGATGTATTTGTTGGGTCTCTTTATATAAAATTGTGCAGAACATGACAAACCAAAATGAATGATTCTCTGAAAAATGCTCTACGTATAAATTCACATTCTTTCCTTATGATTTATTTTCCCATGCCTCACAACAAACACTGGCTGCATCGTGCAACCTAAACTCAAAAGAGCACCTGATACAATTATTAAATAATAATACTCATACAAAAATATTTGCATTGATTACCTGATTTTTATTACATATATTTAATTGATTTGATATGTTTTGCTATTTCTGCACAAATGTAATGCATGTGTTATATGAAAGTTATTTTTAATACAAATAAAATTTGTTTTAATTCTCAACACCAAGTTGGATCATCTGAAGTTACACACATTTTTTTTTTTTTTTTGTAAATATTTGACAGATGGCCTTTTTGTAAATATTTGCCATCTATAATGTATGATAATGCATGATAAAATATACAGCCTCAGACACATCTATATTTTACTGTATATGAAATATTTTCAGCTGGAAGTTATCTAACAGAAAAACAAAAATGATACACGATGCATTGTTAAAATATCTTATATATCTCCTCATAACTGCTGTGTCTGAGGAGGGCAATTTACTTGATTCATGAATCGTAGATGCAAGAGGAAAAAAATATGCTAAACAATAATAAAATAAATTATGCAAAAAATAAAACACTGAAACATACTGATTATTCTATCATCTACAGGCTGTTAATGAAATGTAGGAAGTGTGTATAGTGCAAAACAACTTGTCTGCATTTTAAAATGAGCAGGGCAGCAAAGGGCATTTAACTGCATCTATATGACCATACAAATATATATATATATGTAAAATAAAAATTATAAAAATTGCCTCACCTATTGTTAACATCACTGCTTCATTCACCTGTTTAATGAACCCCAGGCTTGAGTCCATCTCTCTCTCCCTCTGAGTTTCTCTGTGACTTAGTTGAAGATCAAATTTATGCAGATATTCAAGTAAATCCAATTAATATCTTTTTTGTGAAACCGTAGATGCACACTCCCCAACAGATGACAGCAAAGCACGCTTAAAGGAATAGTTCACTCAAATTAGTTCTCCCATAATTTACTCACCCTCATGTTATTCCAGATGTGTATGACTTTCATCTGCTGAACTCAAATTTTAAGGTTTTCAAGGTTTTAAGGAGAATATTTAAGCTCTGTAGGTCCATACAATGCAAGTGAATGGGTGCCAAAATTTGATGCTCCAAAAATCACGTCAGCATAAAAGTAATCCATAACCGTGCATTCAGACCAGATGCGGCGAGAGCATCAAATCGACCGGAAGTCATTCATTTTCTATGACAGCCAGCGTCTCTCGGCGGCGAGAAGCGGCGTAGCGAGTCTTGGGCGGTGTGGGCGTCAGAGGAAAGTTCAAGTGCAGCCAACATTATGGTAATGAGCTTTGACGCGGTTCGGCGGCAACATTTTGGAATATAGAAGTGCTCCGCTCTAGCGAAGTCTAGAGAACACGACCGTGTAAACTTTGGTTCCCACCAAACATTAGTTCCGAAGACAAAATGGAGAAACTAAGTATTGCCGTGGCGGGTTTTCCCGTAATATTTGATCTGTCCCTGTTTGATTACAGGGATATAAATAAAATAAAAAATGCGTGGACAAAGGTGTCTGAAATTGTTGGTGTGCCAGGTGAGTTGAAGTGGATATTATGGTTTATATAATAATGTATTCAAATATTTCATGAGGACATACGCTACTTGTGATATGTCGTCAAAAAGATACCGGTCGACCTGTCTGGATGTTTTGTGGCCCCTTTAAATATAGTTCATAAAACCCAGCATTCTCAACGAACGTTGCCGCCTATTTCAAATACGACAGAGCATCCACGAATTTTCGATAGCGTTGTTGGCAGGGCAGCCAGAGCGAATTTTGATGCTCTCGCCGCCTCTGGTCTGAATGCACGGTAAGCCTCCAGTGGTTAAACCAACATTTTCAGAAGCGATATGATCGGTGTGAGTGAGAAATGGATCAATATTTAAGGCCTTTTTTTCCTCTCTGCGAAGTCATTTTCCACTTTAACTTTTACATTCTTCTTGTGTAAAAACACTATGTATATTGCCCCCTACTGGGCAGGGAATGATGTAAAATTTATAGTTTTCTCAGCCACACCTATAACATCACTTCTGAAAATATGGATTAAAAGACTGTCATATGGATTACTTTTATGATACTTTTATTTGCTTTTAGGAGCATCAATTTTGGCACCCATTCACTTACATTGTATGGACCCCGACCTACAGAGCTGAAATATTCTTCTAAAAATCTAAACTTGTGTTCTGCAGAAGAAAGAAATGAGATTGCTTGAGGTTGAGTAAATTATGAAAGAATTCAAATTTTTGGGTGAAATTATTCTAATATACTACTATACTCATGGGTGGTAGAACATTGTGCTGCACACATTCAAAAACCTAAGCGTTTTTGAATCTGTGGTGTTCTCTTTCTAAGACTCTTTTTGGCCTAGGGCTCCTTTTCCCTCAAAATCTGCCACCAGCTCATTTGTCTTGTTCAGCTGCAGGAGATTCTCTACAAAAACAAAAGAGTCTTAGAAGAGGATGTTTCCAATCCACTGAGCTCTGGAAATATGTACCCCAAACAAATCTGCTGAAAACCGCAATGAGAACACACAATACCCAGAATCCAGTGCCCTATCCAATTGATCACTGTGGCTAATGAGGTACATATATTTGTTAAAAAAAAAAATACAAATAATAAAAATATACTTGCATGCATACACACACACACCCACCCAATACCATGCAAGAGCCTTGTTGTATTCACAAGTTTGGTGAAACAAATTATAGGTAGAATTGATTGCAAGCGATATCATGAGCACATCATAAAGTGGTTTAGCATGCCATCTTTAGGCAGTAAATATAACTTCACTCTTTCTGAGCAGTCTTGTAAGAATTTTAATCATTTTTTTTAACTCTCTAGTTTGTACTATATGGTTCCCACTCTTTTAAAGGCATAATTTTCCAGGATATTTCCAGGACATCAAGAGGAAAGAGGCCATTACAGCTGTGGTAATTAAAAACGTATTTGTTTTATTTATTTATATTTCTTTATCAAAATGGTGTTTAAACACTGGAGATATTTTTGTAAAATGTGCTGCCCAACAAAACATCACTGATGTGAGATATTGCTTTGATACATTAATATGTAATTGCATTAAACATTATCTTTTTTCCCCATTTCACAAATCAACATAAATCTCTAAAGTTTTATTTTGGCCTTTCTTGTTTTTGACAGTAGTTTCTCACCTCCAGATAAGCAGTTTGCTACATGGCCCAGTGTGATGATTAAATCCCAAAAAACTATGATTTCATTCAAATATATGGTCTGTGAGTGATTTGCTTACTGTAATCTTTTACACACATACATGAATGCTCACGATAAGGCGTTGTCAGCGTACGAGGGGTCTGCTTCATACATTCATTTTCAAACATGCAGCACATGCAGATTATATATTTATTTAATTAAAGTCTTTTGCAGTTTACTAATCACAAAGATTTTCATCCATCCATCCATCGTCAACCGCTTATCCTGTGTACAGGGTCGCGGGGTGCTGGAGCCTATCCCAGCTAACATTGGGCGAAAGGCGGGGTACACCCTGGACAGGTCGCCAGTTCATCGCAGGGCCACACATAGACAGACACACTCACATCCACACCTAGGGCCATTTTTTTGGAGACACCAATTAACCTAGCCTGCATGTCTTTGGATGGTGGGAGGAAGCCGGAGCACCCGGAGAGAACCCACGCAGCCACGGGGAGAACATGCAAACTCCACACAGAAAGGCCGGGGCAACCGGGGTTTGAACCCACGACCTTCTTGCTGTGAGGCGACAGTGCTAACCGCCCCACAAAGATTTTAATTTTATTAATTGTGCATTAAAACAAAAAATGTCAAATTATGTGACATTCTGCGTGTTATAGCTAATGCAATTTTTATGACTGCATATTGATTATTCCATCCTTTTTTCCCCACAATACAGAAAACATAGGGCCTATATGGTAGGGTAACGGCAGTATATGCGGACTCTGATCGTTGAGTTATTCAAAATTAATTTACTTACTGAGCCGTAAAGGCCATATTATCACCACACTACCAACTTGGGGTGTGAATTCATTTAAAAAAAATTAAATAATCTGCAGTCTGTCATCATTGTCTAAAGTCAACTCAAATGTTTTTGTAGAGAACACTACAGCAGTGTTGGATCTGGAAAGAAAATTGCACTATATAATTACTTGTATGTGAGGGAAAAACCTTGTCAGTGACTCAATCAAACAGTTTTATAATACTTAAATATTTCCATGACTGGAAAACGGCATTGCAAAATTCCTGGTTTTCCAGGATGTGTGGGAACCCATTATAAGTAGAAGATAGTAAAGTAGTGAATGTTCTGGAGATAAACAATAGGAAGTGGTGAAGAAAGCATAACCAGAAGTACTTGATAATATTGACTACACACAGAATGTGCGGTGTGTATATATATACAGTGAGGAAAATAAGTATTTGAACACCCTGCTATTTTGCAAGTTCTCCCACTTGGAAATCATGGAGGGGTCTGAAATTGTCATCGTAGGTGCATGTCCACTGTGAGACATAATCTAAAAAAAAAAATCCAGAAATCACAATATATGATTTTTTAACTATTTATTTGTATGATACAGCTGCAAATAAGTATTTGAACACCTGTCTATCAGCTAGAATTCTGACCCTCAAAGACCTGTTAGTCTGCCTTTAAAATGTCCACCTTCACTCCATTTATTATCCTAAATTAGAAGCACCTGTTTGAGGTCGTTAGCTGCATAAAGACACCTGTCCACCCCATACAATCAGTAAGAATCCAACTACTAACATGGCCAAGACCAAAGAGCTGTCCAAAGACACTAGAGACAAAATTGTACACCTCCACAAGGCTGGAAAGGGCTACGGGGAAATTGCCAAGCAGCTTGGTGAAAAAAGGTCCACTGTTGGAGCAATCATTAGAAAATGGAAGAAGCTAAACATGACTGTCAATCTCCCTCGGACTGGGGCTCCATGCAAGATCTCACCTCGTGGGGTCTCAATGATCCTAAGAAAGGTGAGAAATCAGCCCAGAACTACACGGGAGGAGCTGGTCAATGACCTGAAAAGAGCTGGGACCACCGTTTCCAAGGTTACTGTTGGTAATACACTAAGACGTCATGGTTTGAAATCATGCATGGCACGGAAGGTTCCCCTGCTTAAACCAGCACATGTCAAGGCCCGTCTTAAGTTTGCCAATGACCATTTGGATGATCCAGAGGAGTCATGGGAGAAAGTCATGTGGTCAGATGAGACCAAAATAGAACTTTTTGGTCATAATTCCACTAACCGTGTTTGGAGGAAGAAGAATGATGAGTACCATCCCAAGAACACCATCCCTACTGTGAAGCATGGGGGTGGTAGCATCATGCTTTGGGGGTGTTTTTCTGCACATGGGACAGGGCGACTGCACTGTATTAAGGAGAGGATGACCGGGGCCATGTATTGCGAGATTTTGGGGAACAACCTCCTTCCCTCAGTTACAGCATTGAAGATGGGTCGAGGCTGGGTCTTCCAACATGACAATGACCCGAAGCACACAGCCAGGATAACCAAGGAGTGGCTCTGTAAGAAGCATATCAAGGTTCTGGTGTGGCCTAGCCAGTCTCCAGACCTAAACCCAATAGAGAATCTTTGGAGGGAGCTCAAACTCCGTGTTTCTCAGCGACAGCCCAGAAACCTGACTGATCTAGAGAAGATCTGTGTGGAGGAGTGGGCCAAAATCCCTCCTGCAGTGTGTGCAAACCTGGTGAAAAACTACAGGAAACGTTTGACCTCTGTAATTGCAAACAAAGGCTACTGTACCAAATATTAACATTGATTTTCTCAGGTGTTCAAATACTTATTTGCAGCTGTATCATACAAATAAATAGTTAAAAAATCATACATTGTGATTTCTGGATTTTTTTTTTTTAGATTATGTCTCTCACAGTGGACATGCACCTACGATGACAATTTCAGACCCCTCCATGATTTCTAAGTGGGAGAACTTGCAAAATAGCAGGGTGTTCAAATACTTATTTTCCTCACTGTATATATATATATATATATATATATATATATATATATATATATACACACTACCGTTCAAAAGTTTGGGGTCACTTGCCTGAAATGTTTCTCATTATCTTAAAAACCTTTTGATCTGAAGGCGTACGCTTAAATGTTTGAAATTCTTTTTGTAGACAAAAACATAATTGTGCCAACATATTAATTTAATTACAAAAAATAAAATGTTATTTAAAAAAAAAAATGTTTTTGGAAAAATGGATGACTTGGACCGAATAATTAAAAGCAGCCACTATGTGCCCAACATATAGATGGGAACTCCTTCAATACTGTTTAAAAAGCATCCCAGGGTGATACCTCAAGAAGCTGGTTGAGTAAATGCCAAGAGTACATTTCTGTAAAATCTAGGCAAAGTGTGGCCACTTTGAAGACGCTAAAATATAATATAGTGTTTAGTTATTTTATTTAATTTTTTTCACAGCATAATTCCCAAATTTCCATTTCCATTATTCTATAGTTTTGATGACATTACTATTATTGTAAAATGTGAAAAAAAAAAAAAAAAAAGAATGAGTAAGTGACCCTAAACTTTTGAACGGTAGTGTATATATATATATAATTTTTTTTACAGTACCTGCAGTAGAACGCAAACACATGGCAAAACTCTGAAATTCATATTTGCAGTTTATTTGTTATTTGGTTTACAATTCTCGGCACACAAGAGTATGTCCACATCAACATTGGCCAACTTTGTCTGATCTCTGCATCCAGGGCACAAATACTAAACAAAGGCAGTGAAACTGTGATCCAATAGATACTTAAATAAAGAGTGAAAGCCATCCATACTTAGTGGAATACACACTTCCCAAAAACAAGGCACTTTATGTGGTGCAGCTAGGACAAGACATATACTAAATAAAAAAAAAGTGTTTTTAAGGACAAACTGGACAGAGACTAGCAGGTGGTTGTGGCATTCATTAAAACATGAACAGTTACCTTGTGGTCACACAGTCTTAGACATCTTAAGCTAGTGTGCACCTAGTCATGCTGCTGATAACACAAAAATGTATTCCACTACTCATTGTAAGACTTTGTAATAAATGTAGTGTATTTACAATATATATTTCCCCACAACGCATTTTTATGTATGTGAACACATTTATCTAATTTCACTTACTGGCTGGTTTCTAATTGATGCAAAATATAGCAAGCTGCTAAATAGATGACAAGCTGTAACAATGGGTGGCAATACAGTCTAAACTCAACCAAATTACAAGTCATCCCTTTATATGAGAGCACAGGCATATTTTGTCTCGCATCAACACAAATGTTCTCCATGTACTATTTTAAAGTATAAAGACATTCACAAAAAAGTGCAAAAAATATGAATCCAATGTACTTTGCATACATTTTGGAAAAACTTTTCAGAAGATAATACCTTCAGCTTAAAGTGTTGAGGTATCAAGAAAGGTTACACCTCTGAGTTATGCCTGTCATTTCTATTTTTGAGGGGTATAAAAAAGGTTTGAAATGTTCATTTCTCATGTAAAAATATTAAGATTTTTGCTACACCATGTACAGTAGAATGCTGAAATGTCAACAAAGCACATACCCTTAACACTAACTCCAATGCATTATTTGATTTGGTACCAAAAATGGTAGGAAAAAAAACTGCCTTTGTATTGCTATATCAAACACTTGTCAAAAACAAAAAAATATCCACCCAAACAGAATGAATGACCGCACATTTATAAACCGAGTCTATCAATACATCTGTTCCTGCATGAAGCAGAACACAAACAGCTAGCATGCTCGCCAACCAGCAAAACAAGATCCATAGTGTCAGGAAAAGTGTATAGGTAGAGAATAATTTTAGAGTGTACAGGAGACTAATCACTCGCCTACTGTATACTATTGAAAAAATACAAAATTCCAAAGTCCAGAACATGCAATACTTCAAATAATTTGACATTCACCGTTACCGTAGTTAAAACTACAATGCATTTTTTGCCAACCAGTGTGGTTGCATTTGTTAAATCTAGCACCACAAAGTATAATAGGAGAATCTAAGATAAATATTTTATAAACCAAAAGTGAATTTTGCTGTTTCTAGTGGCGTAGCAACCTTATTCACATAAATCAAACAAGCCTGCGTTCACCATTCAAGGCACTTTTTGTATGAGAAACGTCCCTTTTCTTTTTACTATATCTGCATTATTTTGCATTTACAGACAAAATATTTTTGTTAAATGAACAAACAAAGATGAATCAGTATAATTTCATGTGCCAAACCATTTGTGGTATAAGCAAAACGACAAATTTTGTACACAAAATTTAAATAAATGTTTAAAAACACAGTAAATGAGGTTATGTCTGCATTTTTGGTGTACATGCATGCTTCAGTGATAGCTGCAAACTGTTGTGTTTCTCCAGACCTCTTGTGCTGCTTAAACAATGGATGGATTTTTCTTTCACACTTCCTCATAGAAGGCCATCTGAGCCATGTAGGCAGAATTCCTCTGCAACCGACAGAGCAGAATAAGAACATTGTTACAGTCCCCTCGGGAATGTTATCCATTCCATGATGTGAATAAAAAATTCCATAGTGTAAATAAAATGTTTTACATTCTAAGATGGGAAATTCCAATAAACATTTGTGCAGTCTGACACCAAGCATCCACTTTGCCAATCTGCAAACTTTCCCTGAGTGGCCCTGTTTGTGTGACCCAAAGTTTCTAAACACGCAAATGTATCTGTTTATATAACATAAAAACAGCACTCCACAATCAGGATGGCCTGGGACTATTGCAAGACAGATTCATGCCAGCTGAAGAAACTGTCACTTATCCTATAGAGCCAAAGCTGCGTTGTCACTGTCTTACATTTGTTGAAATGTTTTGCAAACTTAAACATTTGGTTTTCCGAAATGCATCAGTTAAAATTGTTGAAAATTAATAAATCAGTAACATTTTGCATCAAGTGTTTTTATGAATAGCTGCCATGGAGTTACATTAAAGCTGCTTATTACATTGCGTTCTGGAATACTCTATTCTGATTGGTCAATGGCACCATCTAGTGGTCTGATATTTCTGAGTAACAACTGCACATCACAGGATTAAGACGTATCAGACTGCTCGCTCATATGGGTATTGCGGGTCATCTTTCCTGCTACTCAGATCACTGTGCGATCTCTACAATATAGATCAACTCAAATAAATGATTTCTGTCCTTTATTTATTTATTTATTTGGATAGTAGCTGTGTAATAAGCATGATAATATACAGTCAGCCATCGGTACTCTACATTAAACACAAAAATATTTTTATAAAAATAAAATGACATTTTGTGTAACAGGGCAAGTAAAAATCTGAACCAATGAACAGACCAGCTGGAAAAAAATCCTTACTGTTGAGCCCTGCCAAAGATCTAGTGTAAACAGAAGGTGTTGAGTACGCAATATGTGTGTTTCTTACATTGCTGTGGGGAATATAAGGAGGCTCTGTGTAACTCCTGAGGCTGTAGATTCCAGCCTGGTGCTGCTCTTCCAACTTCAGCGATTCAATCTCAGATTTGAGCTCCTTTAGCTGGTCTTGAAGATGTTTGCTCTTTTCCATGTACTCCATCCTGAGACCCAAACAATAAGGAAACAGAGTATTTAGATCTGTTCAGTTGTAGTCCTAAAATGAAGATGAAAAATTGTATTTTCTATCCTCTGGTTCCTTCTGCAAAGTCTAATGGGTTTCAAGAATAGTAGTTTTTGATTTAGAAGTAAAATAAGGTCTGTGGTTAACATCACTTTAAGAGACTTGCCGTTTTGATCAGAAATTGCAAACCTTGTTTTGTCGTATTAAAGGGATAGTTCACCCAAAAATGAAAATTCTGTCATGATTTATTCACTCTTATGCCATTGCAGATATCTATGACTGACTTTCTTCTTCTTCAGAACACAAATGAAGATTTTTAAACAAATATTTCCGCTCTGTAGGTCCATACAATGCAAGTGAATGGGTGCCAAATTTTTGCAGCTTCAAAATCCACATAAAGGGAGTATAAAAATAATTCATATGACTCCAGTGTTTAAATCCACATGTTCAGACATTATATGATAGGAGTGGGTGAGAAACAGATCAATATTTAAGCCGAATAGGGGGCAATATTCACAAAGAATGTGAATGACCAAAAACAGAAGGAGAACATGGAAGTGAAGGAAAAAGGACTTATATATTGTTCGGTTTATAACTCACATCTATTATATCGCTTCTGAAGATAGTGATTTAACCACTGGAGTCATATGGATAACTTTTATGCTCCTTTTATGTGGATTTTGGAGCGTCAAAATTTTGGCACCCATTCCCTTACATTGTATGGACCAAAAGTGCAGAGACTTTCTTCAAAAATCTTCATTTGAATTAAGCAAATTTATACACATCTGGGATGTCATGAGGGTGAGTAAATGATGAGAGAATCTTCCTTCATGGGTGAACTAACCCTTTAAGACACATTTCGGGTGACCTGATCACAAGTGGTCAGTGCTAAATACAGGCGTAAACGGGGTCTAAAACATAAAAACTTTTAACACATGGCGGTATTCAAAGTTACTTGCGACCTCATCATGTCATGATGAACATGACAATGAGTTCATGTACTAAAATGGCCCCCACAGTCACCAGATCTCAACCCAATAGAGCATCTTTGGGATGTGGTGGAACGGGAGCTTCGTGCCCTGGATGTGCATCCCACAAATCTCCATCAACTGCAAGATGCTATCCTATCAATATGGGCCAACATTTCTAAAGAATGCTTTCAGCACCTTGTTGAATCAATGCCACGTAGAATTAAGGCAGTTCTGAAGGCGAAAGGGGGTCAAACACAGTATTAGTATGGTGTTCCTAATAATCCTTTAGGTGAGTGTATATATATATAATACAAGTGACCTCCTTCAACTATAACCACAAATTCTATTAGTCTGGACATTGAAGGAAAAACTCTGAACTTTTTAAGGCTGGAAATTAATGTATGCAAAATTCAAGTGCTATAGAAATTACACAGTTTTAACTTTGTGTAAATAAGAGAATTAATCCATTGCATTAGTTTGCTCACTTTTAGTTCCAACTCTGACTCAACATATTTCAATTCATTGCATTTGTCCTTGTATCTCCTCATAGTATTAGATTTTGTAATTATTTGAGCCATGAGTGTGTTAGATTTGTATATGGTCCTGGCTGAAGCTATAGAAGCCAGTAGTTCACAATTGTCCTGCATTGTTAAATCTCAGAAATCAGTTTATTTTTGAAGTATGCGGCAAGTCCACATTTTAAAATGTAGCTGGTTTTGTCCTTTCCACATGTGAAACATTTGGCTATTTGCGAATCAGGAAACATTCCCTGGAACAACTCAGAAACACCTTCATTTGATGCGTATGAACGGTGCTGCACGCTCTGGTGTCTGAAACGTCTGCCTGCAGCGTCGCATTCGAACCAAACGCTAGTCAAAGGTCGATCGATTTTCCTTCGGTAGTGGATCTGCAGGAAGCGGTGGTCACTACAGCAGCAGTTGTGGTGGTAGTAGTAGTTGCTGAAGATGTTACTTTGTCGGTCACGGCGAAGTAACCAGAGATAGTTAATTGAAAAACAAACAAGTTTTCTCTCATTAATTCGCCTTTAGAGATGAAGTGCAGAATGAGACGTAATAAACTTTGTTAACCCCCAGTTAGACATGTGTCTGGAAATCACAAGCTGCTCAATATCCAAAATGTAAGTATAAATTTAATTAGGTAATGTTTCAAAACATAAACATTAATACGACATGATAATGCCATTTGATCTGAAAAGAAGCACGGTCACTATGGCTATTAGGCTATTATTATCAGAGCTGTTCAGCTGCAGGTTGAAGATGAATATTTGAAAGTCTACTTCATCCTCATAAAACACCTGTTACGTGTCTCATTTCTGGACCATATAGGTATTTTTGTTCTTTGTATATCAGTCAGCGTTGGTCTTGTTTGGGTTGTCTGATTTCATGTTATATACACATTAATTCACAAATTAGGCCTAATATCTACCTACTGTATATTACACATCACAACAGATTTAGTAGCGTATGTTCTCTCAGCCAATGATTAATTCTTGGATCCTTCTTGTGAAAACACTACACATGGGCAAAAGTTGCATGACAACATGACTAAACGGGTGACCGAAAACCAATCATCTCCTCCATAGAACTCTTGGCTGTGTAAATGGCAGGACGGCTGAGGTTATAATGTATTTATGAATTTATATCTGTAAAGCACATATATGGGATTACATAAGGCATAAATAATTTCTTGCCAATTCTAAATGTGATTCAGTTTTGGGGGACATTGTACTTTTTATTTTTTCTCCCCAATTTGGAATGCCCAATGCGCTCTAAGTCCTCGTGGTGGTGTAGTGACTCGCCTCAATCTGGGTGGCGGAGGACGACTCTCAATTGCCTCCGCGTCTGAGACCATCAACCTGCGCATCTTATCACGTGGCTTGTTGAGCGCGTTACCGTGGAGACATAGCGCATATGGAGGCTTCATGCTATTCTCCGCAGCATCCACGCACAACTCACCACACACCCCACCAAGAGCGAATCACGTTATAATGACCACAAGGTGGTTACCCCATGTGACTCTCCTCTCCCTAGCAACCAGGCCAATTTGGTTGCTTAGGAGACCTGGCTGGAGTCACTCAGCACAACCTGGAATCGAACTTGCAACTCCAGGGGTGGTAGTCAGTGTCTTTACTCGCTGAGATACCCAGGCCAAGCCATGATGGTAAAAACAGCTATTTGTCATTTTTGTGTTGGGGCCAATGACAGTTTTGCCAGGGCGAGTAAAAATATGAATATGAATATGCATATGAATGTGTTCAAAATGCAATTCTACATTTGATTAGTTAACATGTCATGAAATTGCATATATTATTAATGATGAGCTGTCACTGATTGAAATACTTATTTAATATTTGCAAGAGATTACATTAATTTGCTTGACAAGTGCTAAAATTGTACTGTCTTTGAGAAAATCTGTACTTCAGAGCAAGCGTCTAACAGCCAGGTTTTTTGGTTGCACATTAACGAAAGAAGAATTGCATGATTTCTTTATTGCATCCGATCTATGTCTGACAAGAGTCAATGTTTCTTTGTACTTTTTGTTGAACAACTGACTGTAAACAACATATATTAAGAAGAGACATTCAATGAAATTGGATTGCTTGTATCTCGTTCTCAACTTTGATGAGCACGCACTGGCCGGAGCAATGTCACTTTACACTAGTCTTTAGAGGAATATGCATTAATAAATATTTCCACAAATACCTTCTGACAACCCATGATATCAGCAAGTTCATACCGTTCTCTCTCAATCTCCATTGAAAGTCTCTTCATATCTGAGTCTTTGAAATCCATTCGGATGGAGCTGCCCATTTCCACAGCCATATCTGGACTGTCAGGCCCAACAGGTGGAGGAGGGTTGGAGTATGCTGCAATCAGCTGAGCAACAAAAGTTATAAGTTTTAAAGCCAAATAAGTACAGTACAAAGCAGAATATTTTTATATGAATTGTAGCAACATTACAGGATATGTTGTTTTGGTGATTTCCAGAAGTTTTTGCTTGGCTCTTCTTTCCGCATCTTTAGCCTCATTAAGGTCCTGTTTCAGATGGTCTGCCTCCTTCAGTCTGAGGACCACAAAAACAAGAAAGAATTCAAATTCTCTTGTTGCATTAACACCTCCCACATTCTGAATCCACATAAATTGGCATCAATGGGAATGTCAGTATTAACTGTACTTTAGTCGATCCTTAAATTTTAAAAAAATGCAACGATACTAGTCTTTCAACAGTATTGGTAGTACCAAGTATTCTTTTAATTTGGCACCCGACGGATAACAGATTCTCACTAAATGATCATCTGTATTTCTTGGTCAAGATTCCTGTCTTACTAAGCAAGGCTGGTTATGTCTTGAGTGAAAGTGAACTCAAACAGGCAAAATAATAATAAAAAAAAAATATTCTGTGTCAAAAAAACAGAATATTCTTTTTTTGCATTGCTATCGGAATCAGTATTGAGAATCATGAAAATTCACTGTTATTGGTCTAGTCACAACCCTAATGGCCCACCTCCTTTCTGACTGCTCAACAAGTTTAACCGCCAGTTGTTCTGCTTCTCTCATCTTCTGCTCCATCAGTCTCTTCTCCTCCTTTGTCTTGAGGGCTGTGACCTCCAACCTCTGCCTCTCCTGCTCTGCCTCGGCTGCTTTGTGGGCGAGTAGTTTGGCCTCCTCCTCGGCGATCTGTGCTTTCTCTGCCAGAAGGTCGGCCGTCTCCTCGGAGCGCAGCTGCAGAGAGGGAGACAGATAAGAACGGCTTACAGGATCAAACTCACTCGTAGACCATGAATAGAACTACAATAGGAGTACGGGACAATGGTTTGGACCAAATTCAAATTTACTGCCGGATTTATGGGACAACTCCAGCCACAAACTTTATTCTGCTGTGGCTTGGAGGAAATATATAACACGCTGGCAGAGAAAAGGGATTCAAATATTTGGAATCATCCAATTTAAAGCATCAAAACCCTCACTAGAGCTTCATTGGCCATTCGGGCCTCATCCTGTAGCTGGAACAGACGACGCTCCATTTCTTCCTTTGCTCGCTCGGCTTCCTCCCTCATCTGCTTCTCCCGTGCAAGAATCTGACGCTCAACCTAAACAAACACACACACACACACATACACACACATACACACACACACACACACACACACACACAAACACAAACACAATAAGCCAATGGCAGGGATACAATGCAAGATAATACAATATCAGAAAAGGTTTCATTTTTTTAAATATAAAAATCCAACACATTTTCCAATTAAAATACCACACATTAATAAAACAAATGATCTAAGATCTAATTCCATTCAATTGCTGTACTTTCTTCTATACTTTATACCAATTGAGGCTAAACATGTACTGCACATATCAGTACATTTAGGTGGTTTTCATAATGGACATGTTTGCTGCGGCCCGAATCAGAGTGAGATTGTTCCTGGCACCCTGTACAACGCTGGTCTGGTTTAAGACTCCTTCAGATACTTTACAATAAGGTTTCATTTGTTAACATCAATTAACGACATTAGTTAACATGAACTAACAATGAACAATACTTTTACAGCATTATTTAATCTTTGTTACTTTCAACCTAAACTAATACATTTTTTAAATCGTAAGTATTTGAATTTGTTAACATTAATGCACTATGAACTAACATGAATTAACAATGAACAATTGTATTTTTATTAACTAACATTAATAAATACTGTAAAAAAAAATAATCATGATACGTAATGCATTACCTAATGTTAAATGAAACCTTATTGTTAAATGTTACTGTTTTTTATTTATTATTAATATAGTGTCATTATGCACACCACAGGGTTCAGTACCAAGGTCCACAATACAGCTATACATATTACTAATTTTTGATGCGAACCCTGCTGTGTTTTGGGCTGTAGGGCCAGCCTCCTTAGCCTCAGTGTTAGATTAATGTTTCATTAGTGTTATATTCATCATCTTCAATAAATTTTAATTAAACATAATGAACATCAAAGGAATGTTTCAGGTTTAATCATAGTTAAGCTCTTGTAAGTGTCTTATGTAATTATATTCTTTGTCAAAATAATTTTCTGTGGAAAATGACATTAAGCCATGAATACTGTTGATAGAGCATAGCTTTTATTGAATATTCCTTAAAATAAATAAATGTTTTATAAGAAAAAAATAGTAAAATTACACAGACCTGTATTTAATGAACAAGTAACATTTAATGAAAATAAAATCCCACAGAATAATGCTTAATGAATGAGGTTAATGATAATGAAATTCTACTAATGATGGAATTTTTAATTAGATGTAAAATCACACAGACCTTTTTCCTGGCCTTCTCCTCTTTGGCCTGGGCCTTCATCTGTTGCACCTCTATGGAATCCACCTTCCTCCTCCTCATAAACAGGTCGTGGTTCCCAATACACAGCTGTAAGATCTAATATGCACAAATTATATTAGGACTGAACAGTGAACTCATTTAAAAAATGCTTTGAGTTACAACAGCAATACTATGTAATCATAAAAAAAAAAAAACTCACCAGTTTGTTAACTCTCAGCTGAGAAGAGTAGAATTTAAAAACGTCCTTTTTCTTGTCCAATGGCTTGATGGTAAACTGATAATTAAAAAAAACATGGTTTTTAAATCACTCATTCTGAAAAGTCCAGACATACAGATGTTAATTTAAACTTTTGACCAAGAACTTTTTGGTTTCTCCCGACCTCTTTCTCACTGTAGGATATGTTTCGGATTCCACTCCAGGGGAAGGATTTGTTGGGGGAGAGCTTATTGTTGGGGCTGTAGATGTGAAGACCCTGGGCATCAACTCCAAGCAGCAGCTCTGTGTCCCTCTTGTTTTGCTAAGAAACAAGACAGTAGCAGAGATGTACTGTAACTGTACACCATTTCAAACTTAGCGATTACAACACACAATATCCAATACTAATATCAGGAGGAGATTCATTTTGCCAAGCAAATCCAAACTCTCATTTAGGCTATGTTTAGATAGGCAGAAAAAAAAATGCAGATTTTTTTTCCTTTTTGTTTCTGTAATCTCACCAGGACAAAAACACATAAAATCAGAATTTTACAAGCCTGATCCAAACCACCTTTGTAGGATTTTTGTTAATGCGTCTCCGTCTAAATGGTTACATCAGATTTCAAGTAGGAATTTTTCGCCATTTTTGTTGTGTGCGACAGGTTGTTTCATCAGGTGCGACAAGAAGACATATAATGCATTTCAAATGGCGTAAAAGAAGCCATAGGGCCTTTCGTAAGGAAAACAATAATAATGGCCATGCTGTAGGATCATTTCAAGAGAATTCTCAATACAAAATTACTTAAAAGTGTGTTCAGAATGACCATTTTATTACACCTTTTAGCCCTTCAACAATGAAAGATAAAGTGAGGGATTATCACTTCTTGGTGGAACACACCCATATGTCATGTATATGTTTCAGGGCAGACAAAGCAGTGCAAAACACTTTTAAAATAATTAAGACATTGGCTTTACCTAACCAAAAAGGAAAGGCGTTTAGGTGCGGTCATACAGACTGGCTGCGAGCCACCAGCCCACAACACAATAAGGCAATGAATGTCTCACGCGATTATGGGATGCTTGAGCATTTTGAGTGCCTCAATACAGGACTCTTCAAGAGTCTCACAGTCTGAAACTTCTATGCTTCAATTCAGGACAGAAAGCCATCAATATGGGACCTTTCGCTGCATGCTAAAATTCAGGACATTAGGCATCCCGCATTGGAAATCGTAATTTCTGCCACAACATGGGATGTCCCGGCTAAAACGGGACAGTTGTAAACCCTAGCAGCAACTGAGACTGCATACGTATGCCACCTCTTCCATTTCTAAACCATTGTCTGTGATGAATGTGTTCATATTTGGATACTTCCCTCATGAAAAACATAATCAATGGCAAAACATCCAATGCTAAACAATTATGCATTGTGAACATATATAAGTATGTATAATTACTATGACAGCTAATGTGGACGTGTTAGCAAAAGTGAACAGACGGTCTAAAAAAAAAAAAAAGAATTCCATTTGAAAAAAAACAAAAAAAAAACAGATTTTTCTTCCAGTGTGAACAAAGCCTTAGTGACTCTAAATGATTTCTCCCAAGCTGTTGTACATAAATTGTAACATCTTTAAACCCTTGTGCGCTGTTCGGGTCTTTTTGGACCCATTTTGATTTATTTTCTTTTTCTGAGTGGACAAGACTTGGTGACTTTTCCTACACTAGCTATCTCAACACAAACAAAAAATCTGGACTTGATTCAATAAGTCTAAGGGGTCGTAAAAAAATAAAAATAAGCTACACTTGTGATGTTTGAACCGTCATAGGAAATTAATGAGAAATACTAAAATACAGAGTATTTTAGTATATATATATATATATATATATATATATATATAAATCAATAACACCCACACACATACAGGCTTGTTTGACTATGGTATCTAGTGCATAACTTGATAATATCTAGAAATTAAGCTTGTTAGAACATGAGTTTAAAGAGATCAGCCAATGCATGGAGCACTGTAGTCATCTACTGGCCACAGCTGTTTTTTCATGTAAATATATTTTTTTTTGAATCCAGATGATATCACTAGAGACCCCCAATGCTTGACAAATTGTGAAGTTTTGACACTTTCAATTTACTGAAATTAAGCTTTTTTTTTTACTATTGAAGTGAAGATAACATGCTTGTTTTATGTGAAAATAATTGGTTTAATTTAGTCATTTACAGCTAAATAAGGTCTAAATACCATAACATTCTCCCAAAAAATGCACAACTTTAGTGTATTTACGTTAGTAAAATTAGTATTACTATGTCATTAATATTACTACAAGGAAAATATTACACGTGCATATTCGGACATTTTTGACCCACGAATATCTCAAGTGTGACTTGCAAACGAACAGTGCACCAGAGGGTTAATAAAGAAAACAGAAGACTTACTGTAATAGAAAAGTAGCTAACGCCATACATCTCCAGATCCTGCGCTATTTTTAGATATTCCATCTCAGCCTCGTCCCTACAAACACAACAAAAATAAGAATGCATTGGTCGTGTGGTCCGTGTGAGAGGTGGTTTAAACAGACAAATAGGACCTGCACAGTCTTACCTTGTGATGTTCCTGTGTTCAGCATACCAAGCTGTTATCTTCTCTTCCCACATGTCTGGTGTCATCTGATACTGCATCAGCACCTAGAAAATATAAAACAAAAACAGGGTTCGTACACCTTTTCCAAGATCAAATTCAAGCACTTTTCAAGCACTTTCAAGGTCCATTTTACAGCTTTTTACAGCACCGTTAATTACATACCAATACATAGTCAAAATTAATATTTAGTGTTTTTATCGCATTAAATGCTATAAACAGCCAAAATTGTGTTTTGTAATAGCAGCAGAAGTATCAGATATTTAAGCAAATCACAAGTTTTATTTTTCAAAATGTATAAGTGTCTAAGTAGACTTTGCTTACTATCTAACCTGCCTGAATCAATGTAAAAACAATTACCCCAAACAAAAATCACTCAACAAGTTCACTTCACTTTCAATTAATTTATTGAATATATAAAAAATGCAAACATTCGTCTTTGAGGTAGACAGTCAATCAGATTCAGCTCATTGACCTTTTTTAACAATATTGTGCAAATCAAAACAACTTGAGTTGTCAAACACAGAATTAACAACACAAAATAGTGCAAAAGTATATGCGGCCAAAAGTGCTACATGTGCGTTATAAAGATTAGGCCAAAGGTTACATTTTATGTATATGGTCTATAACCTCAAAGTGCATATTTAACTTAATTTAACAATCAACTCAAGTAAACAAGTCAACTTAAAGTTGACTTCAGTGGACTTTATCCACTCCTGTTGAAAAAAAAAACAACAACAATAAAACAACAACAAAACATACACCAAAATTACGCCCTCTGTTGAATAAAAAAAAAAAAACTGCACTAAACAGAACATTGTATGTTAAGGCCATATGGTACATTAAGGACCTATGAAGGAGTGTCTTTGAGCTCCATCAGCTTGTCGTTTAGCTGTTTTTCTACAGCCTCCAGACTTTTTTGTTTTTCTTTTGCAGCTCTGCGAAGACAATTTGATTTTGAGATGAAGCTGAGTTTTCCAACCGATTCAGCTTTCTCTGCATTACTATCTGCAGATTTCAGGAGGACCCTGATGTCCTCCTGCACCCTCTTCTTTTTGGCCTTGATCTCACCTATCTCCTCTATTACTCCCTTCCTCTTCTAAGCAGTCTGCTCATCTTGTTTTCGACGTTTTTGATCATCCAGATAATTGTGATATTTCTGTCTGGCAGCAGCTGCAGAGAGGAGTAGCTCTTTCGTGTAGACTATGTTGAGCAGCCCTCCAATATGGTTCACATGGTCATGAACAATCCGCTGAGCAATCAGAGAATGCTCTTTCAGGTTCTCCACCATCACCTCTTTGTTAACTGAAAACCCTCTCTCAACTGAGGCTTGACCATGTGAGAAGACCAGGACGAGTTTTACTACCTCCCAGAGATGGCGAAACTCTGCCTTGTTTGATAAATGTTCATGGTAGAATTCATCCAACCTTCCCATCTGTGGGTTGAAATTCCTGAAGGAATCTGATGCACACATCAGATTGTGGTCATAAAAGTGGCCAAACTCCCTCAGAATGTCATCACAGCTTTGTTCTTCAATGCGGCCAGATTCCACGAGGAGTCGTAAAACAGTGAACAGTTTTCGGACACTTGTCTCTTTGCTTTTGAGGAGCACCCTTGGATCAATGACAGACAGGCCTCTAACAAGCGGATATTTAAGTGGTGCCTTTTCAAACAGTTTGGACACCATCTTCAGTAAAAACAGCTTGCAGTTCTGTCTGAACTCCAGGCTCAGCTTCTCAGAGGAGTTTTGTTTCATGTGCTCTAGGGCTCGCTCTGTGACAAATCCGATTCTCAGTTTGGTGACATCTATGTGGTTGACTGAGTTAGCATAGTCAACTTGAAGAAGCTTTACAGGGGTAGTTGCATCCTTCATGACACTGGGCTTGACAAACTTCTCCATTAGACTCCTCAGCATATTTGTGAGATCACCGCACATAAACGGCAGCATGGGTTTGTCCGTCTGGTATAACTTCAAAAATGGTGTGATTTCCCTAGCTACCATTAGAAAGAAGTTCAGCTTTGCTGGGAAGAGGGCATCTTGCACAATCATCTCAGCCGTCTTGAAAGACTTTGTAAGTGGTTCTGTTACAGTTTTCATTTTAGCAGCACTGATGTACATTTTCAGAGAGGGCCAAATCTGAAGGGCACGCTCAGCCACCTCCACATTTTCCAGCCACCGATGACTACAGGAGTCAAGAGGGAAGGATGTGCAACCAGTGACGTCTGTGTAGTCCTCCCTGCGAGCTGGAACATCCTTGAATAGCCATTTAAGGCCTGACAGAGCATTTCCCAGCTCCCAGTCTGTGGATGCACACCCTGCTCTGAAGGAGTTGTGTAGTATATGCAATCCACAAGTTCCAACATTTAACATTTTCTTGCCTGTTTGTTTGTCAATGTTCTGCTGGGCCAGTGAGAAAAGCTTCAAATTCACATTTGGGCCATCCATCGACAGCTGAATCAGGTTCTGGAAGCCTATATCCGAACACACTTTTTCAACCTTCTCATGCATTTGTTCTGCAGTGTGATGACCCATGAAAAATGATGTTAGGTACCTTGAGTTTACTTGGTTACCATCACAAAATCGTATGTGCATGTCAAGCTGGCTTTTCTTAATTTCCCTATTTAGACTTTCATCAAACAGAAGAACATATTCAGACTCTTTCTTGGCTTTGGCCTTCATTAGTGAAGAGAAATGAGGAGCAATCCCAAATGTGGTGAGGTATGCTGCTTTTCTCTCCCCACAAGTAAACTGCTTTGCAATGTCACTGTCAGGAAACATGGTTCTGAACATGTCTGCTGCATTCTCACATGATTTGTAGGAATAGTGGCTGGTTACAACTTTTGTTGCCCTGCATATTTCTGCTTGAAGTGTTGGATTAGAGCTGACAAATGATTTTATGGTGCTTGTGGTCTTGCTGGTTGCCTGATGTGGATTAGAAGACTGGACTGGAGGAGTGGATGTGGATGGTAGAGGGGCTACTCCACCGGCTGCTTCCACTGCACTGTCCCTGCTGGTTTTATTGATGGATGTAGCTGTGCTTTTCTGCCCAAAAAAAATCACTTACTACTGGACCTGTATTCAGATGACTTCGCATCAGGTCTTGGTGCTTTTTTCCTATGTAACAACAAAAATAGGAGGGAAATGTTATTTTTTTTATTAATTATGTTTATTCTCAATACAATTATCAGTAAGATGCTGAAAATTATAGTTGTCAGTTAACTATGTTGCTGTATAAATGCTGAATTATCACCTTTAAAATGTTTAATCTCTTCATGGTTCATAACATAACATACAGTAAGACAGCTATGGAGAGTAGCACTGAATGGGAGGATTTGAGCCAAATGACATGCAGCTGAGTCATTCTGTGTCAAATCAGACAGAATCCAGGAAAACAGTTGCTGCACTCTCTTAGATTTTGCTCAAAGTTTATGCTACCCTGAATGTCAGTCTTTTCACACTTTTTTCCAAATCCAGGGCATGCCGTACAAACTTGTAATGGTTCAGTCATATTTACATGTTTGTCTTCCACCCTACAAAATGTGGGCTGCCTGTGAATAATACTTTTCATTATATTAATTTAATGTACAAATATTGCTTCCCAGATAATGTGATTTCCAGGCTGTAAAACTGAAGTAATTTCAAGGGCTGAAAATATGAAGACAGGATTTGAAAAAATTAAGAATTTTTTTTACAGGCCTTGGTTTTGGCACACATTCTTGATATAGACAAGGTTTTAACAAAATCTGAGACAGTGCAACAACAACCTGTAATTCCATTTTAACCCAGAAGACTCTGACAGTGCACCTGCCTGATAAATAGCCTATATGAATTAATTATTATAAAAAATTATTTCATTGCCAAAACATATACATTTATCTACTGGAATAGAGCAGTGTAAATATTGCATGTATGACACTCCATCTGACACGATTTCTGTTCAGCAATCAACGATTTTTGTTATGCACTGGCCTAACGTTTGCAGGTTTTAATTTGCGGGTAGTTAACGTTACATTTACTGTGCTGTAACTTTGGCTATGTTCACAAATGAACGTGTAACGGACATGCAATACTAACATTACATCATCACACCAAGTACTCTGTCACAAAATGCGAATTCCTAGCTAAGTTAGCAGTTACTAGCGTAAACAAATAGGCGCTAATGTGTACAGTAGGCTACTTCAGTTGACTTAATTGAAAAGTTTATGACTTACCTTTCATGTGACTCGAGAGAGCAGACTCGCCCATTTTGAAAAGCTGCACGTCTTTTTTGCAGACTTTACACAAGGCAACTCGTGGGGTTTGTCCCCGTTTAATCCATGATTTGAATTTCGCATCTTCCAGCCAACGTTCATTGAAACGACAACCTCCCGGCATGTTGCAGTAGTGGTTTCATCATGGGGGCGGACGGCGGAGTCACACGTGAGGCAGATCGCAGTGCCAGTCACACATGCACGCGCGCACCGCAGTTTTCATTTTAGGCTCTCTAACATTTTATTTCTCCATTTAATAAACAGACTATTCAGTCACAGAGGTATTTGTTGTGGGGAAAAAATACAATTTCAAGCATTTTCAAGCATTTTATCCAAAATTTAAGCACTTTTCAAACCTTGAAAACACAACATCAAAATTCAAGCATTTTCAAGGATTTCAAGCACCCGTATGAACCCTGAAAAATCAAATACACAATCAATGTAAACCATGGTGATGGTTACTTTAACGCGTTCTCAACGAGTACAACCATTACTCACTCTTTTGGGCAAGAGTTCATCTTGAGCTAAGAAGCCTGGCTTGTGAAAGTTCGGATCATAGTCACCATACTGTAGAAACATTCACAAACAGAAAATATTGAATAAACAGTACTGTATATATGCACTACTATATTATTAAATGCATACACACAAAGGTTGATATGGAAACAAACCTTGGCTTGAACAGCATATGATGCCAAAAGAACAGAGGCTTCTGGAGAACAAAATATCTCTTCATCTAATATCTGTTTTTTAACCTGGGTGAGAAGACAGACAGACCCTTCATTTCAACAGTGAGAGCCACAAAGAAAAGAAAATCAATGCACATTATTGCAAAAACACCAAAACAGGTTTTGGCATAGCAGAAAGACCATCATGAATAGAATTCATGCAGAGCATCACCCACATACTTGTAAGAAGAATAGATGCTGAGTAATTTCTTGAACAAGCTCATCCTCAACTTTCTCAGGGAAGAATTTGGCAAGAAAATGAAATGTTATCGGAGAATCCTTTGGAACTTCTTGATCCAAAACCTACATGAATGTGAACATAAATAGGTCTCTCAGTTAACAGTCTCAGAAATGTAATCCAAACTGCGGTCTAACTCACTCGTTTATCAGGCTTCAGCCACGCATAGGTGTCTTTCACTGTATATCTAAGGCCAAAGAACCATGTTTCCCTCAGCCCAATGGTCCGGCACACAAGGTCAAACAGATCTTTTCCTTTCCACTTCACCTAGAAGATAAACATGAAAGCCTGTCAATACAGGACACAGAAACAAAGACACATTGACACATTGTGTCTTGTGTCTGTGCAAAAGTCTTGTTTCACAAAAGCATTTGTCTTAAGGTGGTAATTTATATCATCAGCTTTAGTGTGTCAATAGGAAATATAAATCTTAGACTCCCAAATATTACTTTTGCAAATAGAAATTACTTTTGCAAATAGTACAGGAAGCCCAGCAACAGATGTCAGGGCCCCCATAAAGCCCCCCACTGAGCATCAAATGAGATTACATAAAGAGACAGAAGCAATTGAGACAGCCTAAAGAGATAGAAATGTGGTGAATTATCCAAGAAGCTTGGAACATCCTATCAGCCAACAACCAAGAAAAACAGTGTCCAGTGGTACCTAGGAGAATTGGTGCCGTTTTGAAGGCAAACGTGTTCCCACCGAATATTGATTTAGCTTTTTTATGTTTACTGGACTTTGTATGACATTAAGTGATAAATGAAAACTATTTATGCCATTCTTTTTGGAAAACATCCTCACTATGCAACATTTTTCACAAGTGCCTAAAACTTTTGCACAGTACTGTATATGTATGTGTTCATATGTTTACCTCACAACTGAACTCCATTTCAGCATCCATAGTGATGACTTTGACTTTAAAAGTCTTTGGCTGCTTCTTTTTTAGCCCCAATATCGACATTTTCACTTCGTAAACACCTGAAAGCATAAAAACGATTTTATATTAACGACCTTCTGACTACATAATCTGTCTCTTCACTATGTTGCTTGCACACGGCAGCTGCTGCTTTTAACTGCACGAGTCAGACGACCACAGGTAGGTCCCGTGCGAGCTAAAGAGTAGTTAAAATCAAATTATTTAGATTAACGACCAATGTTCCTGTTCACAGACAACATTATTAGTTTTCTAGGGTCAATAGCTGAGTCAGTAAACCAAGATTTTAAACAGTCCGCCGAGTTATTCACAGCGAATTAGCAGAATTCGAGTCCAAATTGATACTTTTAGCTAAAAAAAAACGGACAAAGACTAAATAAAGCTGGTGTTTTGTTTGTTTGTTTTGCGTTTTCAGCCGCATTTTGTCCTTAAGTCAAATTAAGACTTTTACTTTTGACAAATTCATAATAGCAGCGCAACGGGTCTGTGGCACAGTGCTACATCTACTCGGAGTAGTCGATTTCTCGTAGAAATTAAGTCGTAAAAACTTAAAGCAACCATTTTTAATCATTATAAAATACATAGGAATACATACAGCAATAATATTAGTCGGTTACCTTGTGTAGTGTTAAAACAGGCCCGATCCACGGGTAGGAGTTTACGGTCTCGCCTCAAAAACCACAACAATGGAAACTCGGCTCTTATACGTTCCCTTCATCGAAATCACTGTTAAATAAATCGGCAAGTACACGGAACTCTAAACAACAAACTCATTTTCTTATTAAATCATAATCTGCACGGTTGTAGTGCATTAATCTCGATTTGCTGGATAGGGAGTTTTAGTAGCACTTTGTTGTTGTTTCTCGTTGTTGCCCTCTATTGAAAGGAAGAGGAACAGTTTATGGGACGTGACTAGTTATTTACAGTATCTGCACTTTATCAAGTGCAGGTATTATATTATAACATGACATCAAACCAAACTTGTAACCACTAGTAATCTAACAACCTATTTTCAGCACTTTACATAATCTTAATGCATTTTTTAAATACCTCTGTCACTCTTGTACTGTATTTATGTATTTGGTATTGTATTTCTCTTGCAGTACTTGCTGAAGCACTGTACTGAGGATATTGGGCACTGATTTGTTGTAACCTGCCCAGGGACTACGGATGAAAGTAGCTTATTAGCTAACTTTGGTACATTTACATTGAAGTATAAAACTGAAATGTTGATTAATGTGCATTGTCACTGGTAAATAAATAAAATAAAAATAATAAATATTTAAAATAAAAATATTTAAAATATTAAATATGTGTGAAATATATTAATAAATAATATTTCAGATAATATTTTTTTACTGTGTTGAATTGAAATTTTATTGATCCACCCTGAGGGGAAATGTTACACTTTACAGCAGCTCACCGTTAAAGGAATAGTTCACCAAAAAATTAAAAATCTATTTTTCTCTCAAATGAATCATTTACTCACCCTCATGCAAACCCAGATGTGTATGACATTCTTCCTTTTGCAGAACACAAATTAAGATTTTTAAAACAATATTTCAGCCCAAGAGATGCAATTGAATTGTGGCCATAATTTTGAAGCTCCAAAAAGGCAGCATAAAATGAATCAATTTTACTCCACTGGTTTAATGCATATCTTTAGGAGATATATGATAAGTGTGGGTGAGAATCAGATCAATATTTAAACCCTGTTTTACTATAAATCTCCACTTTCATATTCTTCTTCTTTTGTTTTTGGCTATTCACATTCTTCGTGCATATCATCACCATGATATGATATATGATATGGGCAGGGAGGAGGTTTTATACTAAAAATGTTTCTCACCCACATCTATCATATGTCTTCTGAAGATATGGATTTAACCACTGGAGTCATATAGTTTACTTTTATGCCACCTTGTGTGATTTTTTTGGAATTTCAATATTTGGGTACCCATTCACTTGCATTGAGAGGACCCACAGAGCTGAGATAGTCTTCTAAAAATCTTCGTTTGTGTTCAGCAGAAGATAGTCATTCACATCTGGGATGTAAATGATAAGAGAATTTAATCTCTTTAAAAAAAATAGAGAAAAAATATGAAAAACTATATAACAGATAGAAAATCTGTATAAAGAAACAAAATATGTCATGAGTAACAGCAGACAGCAATTCACCAATTTGTATGTCTTGTGGCAGATGGAAGAAAAGACTTTCAATAACACTTTTATTAAAGTGGATTGATTTTCTGCCTGTATTGGATTTATTATGTGTAGAATGTAACAAGCATTTAAAGAAAACACATTTTGTGAAAAATTTTCAAATGAGAAGAGGTTTAAATGGTTGATATATAGGTTATAAGGTCACAAAACAATTACAATTACCATGAAAAATGTTTAGATCTTTGCGATATTGGCTTTATTTTTTTCCTATAGGAATGGCAAACCCAAGTCGAACCTTTTCTAACGTGAAGAATGTGATCCTGTCAGCCCATAAAAACACAGGGGCCCATGATAAGGTTGGCTTCTATGATACCTGGGCTGAGAACTATGAGCAGGTAAACTATAGAAAGCAGCAGCACTTTTTAAACAATGCTCTTTCCTAGGAAACATTTAATGCAGTATGACAATTATAATTTTGATTTACACATTTGATTCACAGTTTACACATCTTGTTACACAACACAAATACCCCCATGTAATCAGTGGAAACAAATATGAAGTGTTGTGTTGACATTCAGCTTTCGGTTGATAGTCAGTTTCCAGTGTGTTCATTTTGTTTTACAGGATGTAGAGCTACTAGATTATCGGGCCCCCTTTTTAGCGGCTGAATGTGTCAACTCATTTTTTAGAGGTGACAGGGAGAAAGCCACCGTCCTGGATGTGGCCTGCGGAACAGGGCTGGTCTCTTCACATGTAAGCTTTGCTTCATTTGAATTCTGATAGACACAGAAAATGTTGTAGACCTGCTAATGCAAAGAGTGCTTCTATATTTTCCCAATCCCATTCTGTTGAGGAAAGTTGAAGAAAATGGGGTTCCATCACTTTGTGGGAGTGGATGGAAGTATGAGGATGCTGGAGCAAGCCAAGAAAACAGGACTCTATCAGCAGCTTACTCAATGCCTGCTTGGTCAGGATCCCATTCCTGTTGAAGTTGGTAATGTTGCTGACAGCTTAATTAATGTTTTGGACTTGAAATTGTCCAAATGTAACAGAACAGTATGTATATTTCTTTCCAGAAATGTATGGATGGTCATCAAATAGTAAAACTCCAGAATTTAACAAATCAGCTCAATATATTGCAGGTTCAATTTCCTGATGGGAAAGCCTTAATTTACAAGGCATTGAAATAAAGGATGCACATTGCATAAAAAAACTAACAAAAAACAAGATTAAATGTTTAAAGAAATGGCCTGAATCATTTAAACATTTTGGTTGATTTTTAAGTCTATGGTTTTATTAACACTGTTGAATTGTTGATATTTTCTCTGATCTGTCTCAGCTTCATATGACATTGTTATAATTGTTGGAGCTCTGAGCATTGGGCAGGTGCCATTGACAGTCATCAGTGAGCTCTGCGAAGCTACAAAACCAGGTGACTTGAATATTTCACATAAATAATTATTGAAACGCATACATGAAGTTTAATCTGACAAGTTAAAGGTGTGCTGGCCATTGTCTTGGACTTGCAGCAGTGTACAAGACTTTATAATACATCAAAAGTACTATTTATTTTAAGGGGAAAAAATACTGAGTGCACCATTAAATATGTGTTTAATTTTATGACTCAGAAACTATTAAATTGAATTGAAATATTTTATGTTTTTATTATTGAAACTTTTATTTAATTAGTGTAATATCGTAGTTGCACTTCTTGTACATTGTAAAAAATCTGTGGATTTATGGAAAAATACTTGCAGCTGTGGTTGTTAGAAATTTACCATAAAAAATGTGGTGGCCACATTTCAGGCTTTACAGTATGTTATACTGATGCCTGTATATTTTACTTTTCACTACCATTTATATTATTAGAAATAAACTTCTATGAAGAAGAAATGCAACTATTCTCATAAAATGTAATAAAATGTGATGGGACAAGCAGGGATTTCTGGGAATGCCAGTTATTGTTTTCACCATAATGTTAACTATAGATAACTCGTAAAAAATATTCTCTTGTTAAAAATAATTTTAAAAAAAACTTTTTTGGAGTTAATTATATGGTAAAATCATACTTTTTACATCTAAAAACAAGCACATTTATTTCTCCATATTTTACCGTAAAATTGCATGTATTATCTTGTTAAGTCATAATATTTTCACCGTACATGTTGAGGTAACTAAATGTTAACCAATTAACTTTTTTTTTTTTTTTTTACTGTAGCAGTTTTACATTCTTTTACCATTTAAATTATGGTTATATTATACAGTGTATGCAAATGGAACATTTAAATTTCAGATGTGCTTCTTAATACCCATCTTCCTGTACAACAGGTGGCTATGTGTGCATGACTACAAGAGGTAACACAGATAACCGAGAGTACAAGTCTGAACTGGAACAAATAAATAAAGCACTTGAGGAGGAGGAGAAATGGAGCCGTGTTACTGTAGTTGAGGTGGAGGAGTGGGAGAGGGCGGTTTCAGAACAGGACAACTTGTACATTCCTGGTGCTATTTATCTTTATCAGAAAAGTTTGAAACATTCTCAATGATTTTAGCGGCACACAAGGTCAACCCGGCGCTGGTTTTGCCGAAGTGCTGGATGAGCCCAAGTCAGAGACAGACTAGCTGTGAAAGGACCAAATTAAAAGTATACACCATTTTATACTGATACACTCAAATCCCAATAGCGTAATCCATATTAGTAATTCTACTGATTGGAATCTTTGTTGTATTGCGAGGTGAGTCCACCAGCAGGTGGTGGTATTATTTCAGAAGTTACAATCACTTCTTGTGAAAATCCTTTTGTTCCCTAGAGAAGCACTTGACAAATATGATCCAATACACTTGTTTTGGCAATGTATGAGTACACCTGGCACTGGCAAACAATGCAGTCATTTTAAACACCATGAAGGTGTATAAAACATGAACCCAATGGCTTTTGAAAGAAATGTCTGAGGTGTGTGCTTACAAATCTACCATTCCCCTGTTTACTGTACATCTAACCTTTTAGTTTGCCACTCCTCGAAACTCTGGCCACTTGTCGAAAATGTCACATCTGCAGGTGTCATGTGACCCAAATAAAACACAATTTGTGGTTTCAATCTGTGGATTAGAATTGTATAGAATATAATTGTATTTTGGATGAAATGTTCTCTTTGTCCAAAAAAGTCCAGTGTCTTGATATTTTTAGTGTTAATGATATAATGTTTAATAACTTTGTATCTGTATCCATAAACAACAAATGCCCAACAGAGAAAATTAAAATCTTTTGACTTGGTGTAAAGATAAATATAAATTGCATGTGTACCTGCATGTAAATAAACAAATTCCAAAAGTCCACAGTTTCACAATTTTTTTAATTAGCTTGCTTCACTTTAGACAAGTTCAAAACAGACTGAATCACGTTTCTGTTACATTTTAAGAGCATACTTGCATAGACCGCATTAAGAAAATGTTACATTTATACTTAATGAAAATCTTAACAACATCTAGTTCAGGTTAATTTTTAAGCCAAATGGACAGATTCTGAGAATTCAGACACAAAGAACTCGTGAGTGTGTATTTCAGTCTCTATGGTGAACTCTCCTCGCACACACTGAAACTGCATTTAGTCCTTTCAAGTGCTGTATATCCTGACAAAATGCAAAGCACTTTCATGAGATGATACTCTCTGTTAAACCGGTTTGGCCTGGATCTATCATTCTATTCCGGACTCGCATGCAAGACAGGCTAACAATAAAGAAAATGTTCTTTTATATATATATATATATATATATATATATATATATATATATATATATAAGCAAATGCAATTGTAGAAGAGGTGTGGTATGTTGGATAAATATAAATACCAAGCTGTGTATTGCACATTACCTATTGCTCAATGGGGCAGTTTTAACTGATCATGAGATGGATAGCCTGAGGGAAAAAAATGTTTTTCCTGTGCCTGACGGTTCTGATGGTCAGTGCTTTGTTGCGTCTGCTAGAAGGCAACAGTTCAAAAAGGTAGTGGGCTGGGTGAGTGGGGTCCAGAGTGATTTTACCAGCTCTTTTCCTCACACAGTTCTTGAAGGGAAGACAGGGGGCAACCAATAATCCACACAGCTGTCCAAGCTGTCCTTTGTAGTCTTCTGATATCCAATTTTTGTAACTCCACCAAACGAGACAGTTACTGAAGTGCAGAGGACAGACTCAATGACTACTGAGTAGAATTGTATCAGCAGCGCCTTTGGCAGGTTGATCTTACTCAACTGGTGAAGGAAGTACAACCTCTGCTGGGCCTTTTTCACAATGGGGTCAATGTGGGTCTCCCACTTCATGTCCTGTGAGATGGTAGTGCCCAGGAGCCTGAATGACCCATTGAAGATCATTGTGAAGATGGGGGCCAGCTGGTAAGCACAGGATTTTAGTCAAGTGGGTGAGACACCATCTGGCCTTGTGCTTTCATTTACAGTCTTTACTACAGGTTTAGCTGATTTTAGGTTGTGCCTTTGGTTGGAAGAATGTGAACCAGACAGTGATCAGAGAGTCCCAGAGCTGCTTGAGGGAATGAGCGATATGCATCTTTTATTGATGTGTGGCAATGATCCAGTATAATTCTGTCCCTGATGGGACATGGAATGTGCTGTCTGTATTTTGGCAGTTCACGAGTGAGGTTGGCTTTATTAAAATCTCCCAGAATAATAAAAAACCAAGTCCAGGTATTGTTGTTCCGTGTCTGTGATATGATCAGCCAGGTGTTGCAGCGCTGCGTTCATACATGCGTGTGGCTCGAGTAGAAAGGCTTACATTTAATAAAGAGCGCTTCCAAATTAGGACAGCATATCTTCTTTAACCATTGTTACATCTGTACACCAACTTTCATTGATGTAAAAGCATGTTCATCTGCCTCTCGTTTTCCCCTTTAAGTCCACGATGCGAAATGCTCTGAACAGCTGAAAGCCCGGAAGATGTAATATGCTGACCGGAATGGCTTCACTCAGCCAGGTTTCTGTGACACTCAAGGCACACACAGAGAATGCCATCCGCTGCGTCATCTTGAAAGGGAAAAGATTACTGAACTTTATTTCAGCAGCCCTGACCAATTACAGTTTTATTTGCAAATTTATTCACAAAGGTACAAATTATGAACAATTTCCATGTGTTTCCATTTATGCCTTTATGTGAATTGCCACACAAAATATTAAAAAACTCTTCCATTCAAATAATCTTCAATATTCCCCACTGAAATTGAATTGTCTTTACAATTACTTCAGATTGTCATGAGCTGGGTTTGTTCTCTTTCTCTCTCTCTTGCTCGCTCTATTTCTCTCTCTTTGGCCCTGCCTGTCTATTTTCCCACCTGTTCCATATAGCAATTAGTGTTCGCGCTGCTTCTCTGTTACACCTGTTCTCACTTTATTCTCATTACTTTCTCTCTACTTCTAGCGTTTGTTCCCTTTGTTCCTTGTCAGATTATTTCGTGTATACGTGAGTTATGCCTGTGTGATATGTTGTCTCCATGAGGATTTACCTTGTATTATCTTGTCTAGTTGTGCTCGTCTTGTACGCTCTCTCTACCCTGTCATCCTGCCGCTGGTGGTTCTCTACAGTCTTCTCCCTACGACTTTGTGGACACTTACTAGGACTGTGTTGCTGCTTGGTGAATCACCAACTCCGCAAATTATTTCCAAGACAGGAGTCTTTCACGTTTTGCTGATTTCCTTTGAAGTACACCATCTTTTGTGTTATTCCAGTTCTCTGTCGTTGCTCGACAGACTGCCTGAGTTTTTTCATTATTAAAGACTATCACAAGAACTTGCCTTCGCACTTGGATCCTCTGTTTCCTCTAACAGAATAATCTGACCACGATGGATCCAGCGAAGGAGGACCCTCTCCGCTCGGCGGTCGAGTTGCAGGGGTCCATGCTCGGTAGACATGAGGAGGAGTTGTCTGCCTCCAGACATGCTGTGGAAACTCTAGCTGCTCAAGTGTCTGATTTATCGGCCCGACTTCTTCACCTTCATCATGAATCGTCGTCATCACAGAATCGTCTTCATTTCCCCGAACCAAGAATCAATAATCCTCCTTGCTACGCTGGTGAGCCCACTGAATGTAGAGCCTTTTTGACCCAATGCGAGGTGGTTTTTTCCCTCCAGCCTCAGACTTATGCGGAGGATCGCGCTCGAGTCGCCTATGTGGTCTCTCTGCTGACGGGGCGTGCACGCGATTGGGGAACGGCCGCTTGGGAGGCACAGGCTTACTGCTGTGATCGCTACGAGTCATTTAAGGAGGAGATGATCAAGATCTTCGATCGTTCTGTGTACGGACGCGAGGCCTCGCGCCTTCTTGCTGTGCTGCACCAGGGGGAGAGATCTGTTGCTGATTTCGCCATCGAATTCCGGACTCTGGCCACCACTTGTGAGTGGAACGAACCTGCTTTAGTCGCTCGCTTTCTGGAGGGTCTTAACATGGAACTCAAGGAGGAGATTTATGCTCGTGAACCGCCTGCTCAGTTGGATCAGTTAGTGAAGCTAGCTATTCGCCTGGACAAGTGCTTTGAGCAACGGCGGCGCGTCCGAGGTTCCTTATCAAGACAGCGGGAAGCCCCGCCTTCAGCTTTTAATTCACCTGTTCCCAGACCAGAGCCCGAACCCATGCAGCTGGGTGGCATCCGCCTCTCTTCTACTGAACGACAGCGACGTATTCTGAATCGCCTCTGTCTGTACTGTGGTGCGGCTGGCCACTTTGCCTCTTCCTGTCAGTTAAAAGCCAGAGCTCGCCAGTAGACAGGGGAGTACTGGCGAGCGCAACTGTCCTCTCCTCATCGCCCAAGACTCGTACCACCTTTCCTGCTGTTCTTCGATGGGCCGGTTCATCTGTTTCTTGCTCTGCGCTCATCGACTCTGGAGCGGAAGGGAGTTTTATCGACGAGAGATGGGCTCGCGAACATGGCATCCCTCTAGTGGACTTGGACGACATTACAACTGTTTTTGCCCTGGACGGCAGGGTGCTTTCTACAGTTCTCCGTGCCACCATCCCGGTGAGTCTCACAGTCTCCGGGAATCATCAAGAGACAATTTCATTTTATATTTTTCAGTCCCCTTTTACCCCGATTGTTTTAGGCCATCCGTGGCTTACCCAACATAACCCGCAGATTAACTGGGAGAAGGGCACTATTCTTTCTTGGAGTCTTGCTTGTCATGTTAATTGTTTGGTATCTGCTGTCCCTGCTGTTTCTTCTGTCTCTGTGTTTCAGGATGAGCCTGGTGATTTGTCTGGAGTGCCGGAGGAATACCTCGATCTGCGAGCGGTTTTCAGCCGTTCCCGGGCCACATCTCTGCCGCCTCATCGACCGTACGATTGCAGTATCGATCTCCTTCCGGGCACCATGCCACCTCGCGGTAGGCTATATTCTCTGTCTGCGCCCGAACGTGAGGCTCTGGAGAGGTATCTCACTGAGTCTCTTGCCGCTGGGATCATTGTCCCATCCTCCTCTCCCGCCGGGGCGGGGTTCTTCTTCGTGGAGAAGAGAGACGGCTCTTTGCGCCCCTGCATAGATTATCGGGGGCTGAACGACATAACGGTCAAGAATCGGTATCCGTTGCCTCTTATGTCGTCAGCCTTCGAGATCTTGCAGGGTGCAAAGATCTTCACGAAGTTGGACCTGCGCAACGCGTACCATCTCGTGCGTATAAAGGAGGGAGACGAGTGGAAGACTGCGTTTAATACACCGGTTGGGCACTTTGAATACCGCGTTTTACCGTTCGGTCTGGTCAACGCCCCCGCTGTGTTCCAAGCCTTGGTTAATGATGTCCTGCGGGACATGATTAACGTATTTGTGTTCGTTTATTTGGACGATATTTTAATTTTTTCACCCTCTCTCCAAGTGCACCTTCAGCATGTGCGTCGTGTACTGCAACGTTTGCTTGAGAATCGCCTTTTCGTTAAAGCAGAGAAGTGTATGTTCCACTCTCGATCGGTAACTTTTCTCGGATCTGTGGTGTCGGCAGAGGGGATCAGCATGGACCCCGACAAGGTTCGTGCGGTCATAGAATGGCCCGTCCCGGACTCTCGCATTGCACTTCAACGTTTTTTGGGGTTCGCTAATTTCTACCGTCGGTTTATCCGAAATTTTAGCCAGGTTGCCGCCCCACTGACTGCACTCACCTCGATCAGGTCTCATTTTACCTGGCCCGAGGTGGCTCAGAATGCGTTCGATCTCCTCAAGAGGTTGTTCACCTCCGCCCCCATTTTGATTACTCCGGATCCCACAAGACAGTTCATCGTCGAGGTCGATGCTTCTGACGTAGGGGTGGGGGCTATACTTTCCCAGCGCTCCTCGCGGGATGACAAGGTTCATCCGTGTGCCTTTTTTTCGCATCGCCTCACCCCCGCGGAGCGTAATTATGATGTCGGTAATCGGGAACTTTTGGCGATACGTTTAGCTCTGGGGGAGTGGCGCCACTGGCTGGAGGGGGCCAGTGTTCCCTTCATTGTTTGGACCGATCACCGTAATCTAGAGTACATTCGTTCCGCTAAGAGGTTGAACGCTCGACAAGCTCGCTGGGCGCTATTCTTTGGTCGGTTCGAGTTCTCCATCTCCTACAGACCCGGCTCAAAGAATAGTAAGCCTGATGCTCTCTCACGTCAGTTCGGCTCGTCTGAGGGGGCCTCCTCCAAGGAGGGTATCCTGCCACACCATTGTGTGGTTGGGGCTGCCGTCTGGGGAGTCGAGCAGGCTGTGAGGAGAGCACTTTCGCACGTCACAGGATCGCCTCGAGCTCCTGAGGGAACTTTGTTTGTTCCCGAAGCCGCTCGCTCGGCCGTTCTCCGGTGGGGTCATTCCTCCAAATTAGCCGTCCATCCCGGTGTAAGAGGAACACTGGCCATCATTCGCCAAAGATTTTGGTGGTCTACTAGAGAGCGCGACATACGTCGTTTTGTAGCTTCATGCCCTGTCTGCGCTCAGACTAAGTCAAGTAATTCTCCGCCCGCGGGTTTCCTTAGACCACTTCCTATTCCTTCTCGTCCGTGGTCGCATATCGCTCTGGACTTTGTAACGGGTCTTCCGTCGTCAGCGGGGAACACAGTAATTTTGACAGTGGTAGATCGTTTTTCTAAGGCGGCTCATTTCATTCCGCTTCCCAAATTACCGTCTGCTAGAGAAACCGCACAGGTGATGGTCGATTATGTTTTTAAGATTCACGGACTTCCGATAGACGTTGTTTCGGATAGGGGGCCTCAGTTTGCCTCTCAGTTCTGGGGAGAGTTCTGTCGACTGATTGGGGCATCTTCCAGTCTGTCGTCAGGGTTCCACCCCCAGACCAACGGGCAAGCTGAGCGTACCAACCAGATTCTTGGTCGCATGTTGCGTAGTCTGACTTCTCAGAATCCTGCTTCCTGGTGTGACCAACTTTCCTGGGCTGAATACGCTCACAATTCACTACCGTCGTCCGCCACGGGATTATCCCCATTCCATGCTTGCCTCGGTTACCAGCCCCCGTTATTCACTTCCCAGGAGGCCGAGTCCTCCGTGCCTTCTGTGCAAGCGTTTATTCAGAGGTGTAGACGCACCTGGAGGAGGGTGAGATCAGCTCTGTGTCGTACCAGAGCTCGTACACGGCGGTCCGCTAATCGACGTCGGGTTAAGGCTCCCAGATACATTTGCGGTCAGAAGGTGTGGCTTTCCACTCAGAACTTACCACTTAAAGTTAGTTCCCGCAAACTCATGCCCCGTTTCATCGGGCCTTTTTCTATTGTTAAGGTTCTCAGCCCGGTAGCTGTGAAGCTCAGATTGTCTCATCAGTTGCGTCGGGTTCATCCCGTATTTCACGTATCCTGTATCAAACCTGTTATTCGTACTCCCACCCGTCCTACCATTCCCCCTCCTGCCCTTGACGAGAGGTCTTCCATTTACAGGGTACGGAGGCTGCTTGATGTTCGTCCTCGGGGGCGGGGCCGCCAGTTTTTGGTGGATTGGGAGGGTTACGGCCCTGAGGAGAGGCGGTGGATCCCGGCCCGGGACGTCCTGGACCGCTCGCTCATCGACGATTTCTACCGTTCTCGCCAGTCTTCTTCCTCGGGAGCGCCTGGAGGCGCTCGTTGAGGGAGGGGTACTGTCATGAGCTGGGTTTGTTCTCTTTCTCTCTCTCTTGCTCGCTCTATTTCTCTCTCTTTGGCCCTGCCTGTCTATTTTCCCACCTGTTCCATATAGCAATTAGTGTTCGCGCTGCTTCTCTGTTACACCTGTTCTCACTTTATTCTCATTACTTTCTCTCTACTTCTAGCGTTTGTTCCCTTTGTTCCTTGTCAGATTATTTCGTGTATACGTGAGTTATGCCTGTGTGATATGTTGTCTCCATGAGGATTTACCTTGTATTATCTTGTCTAGTTGTGCTCGTCTTGTACGCTCTCTCTGCCCTGTCATCCTGCCGCTGGTGGTTCTCTACAGTCTTCTCCCTACGACTTTGTGGACACTTACTAGGACTGTGTTGCTGCTTGGTGAATCACCAACTCCGCAAATTATTTCCAAGACAGGAGTCTTTCACGTTTTGCTGATTTCCTTTGAAGTACACCATCTTTTGTGTTATTCCAGTTCTGTGTCATTGCTCGACAGACTGCCTGAGTTTTTTCATTATTAAAGACTATCACAAGAACTTGCCTTCGCACTTGGATCCTCTGTTTCCTCTAACACAGATAGTATAAATCAGTTCCTTCCTTACTCACTTTAATTTGGGTTTAGTTGGTCTCTCCTTTTATACATAAACTTTGCTGCTGTCCACAGTTCTGGCCTTGGGATAATTCACATTTTGGGGAACATCCTCACTCGGTGGGCATGATGTGCAGAGGAGACCTCCACTCAAAACAACCCAGCTGATGCCCAGACAACGTAAAGTGACTCCCCAAGCTCCCTCCTCTGGCCGTCAACCAGCAGAGGGTTGTAGGATTCCCTGATTATGGTATTAGCTGTCCAGCAGACAGGGATGAAGACAAGAAGTCCAGCAATGATGAATATGACTCTGCTGGTGATGGCGACTTTAGCTTAAGATACCTCGTCTTCCACAAAGTTGTTGCAATTTCCTCCCACAATAAACAGGATAATTCCAAAAACCTCAGCAATTATGGCAATGATCACCAAGGCACTTGCAGCCTGCGGAATTAATACAGGAAGAAAAAGTTGCTGTTGCCACCAGCGACAATTTGCAATGTCTTTGTATTGTTCAATGTATGCCAATTAGAACTAAATATTAGAAAACTATAAAGTCTATTAAAGCAACACTTAGTGTTGAAAACTAAATATACATAGTCAGACATAAAAACAGATTCACACAAGATATGGGGTCTAAAATCTGAGGTCATATTAAAAATATGGCATTTAAACCTGAACCTATACAAAGTTTTAGTTTTCTGAACATTTTAAAACAAAACAAAAACATTACTTAAAATGAAGAAACATTTTTGTAGTATATATATAATTATTTTAGTTTTTTTTAAAAATATATTTTATTGATTCTGAACTATAAGTTAAGAAACGATTGTGAACAGATTTGTGACATGGACCAAGTTAACTCCATTGTAGAATAACTTTTTAGACCGCAAGATATGTCACAAGTTCAGTTTTAGTTTGTTACACCTTAAGTTACAGATTTTTCTTGTTGAATGCGCTCAGAAATGGAACATATTGTAGAGATCTAGCTATGTATGTTAAATGACCAATTTAGCTGATGCTGTGCCTTTTGCAAATGGTGGAATTCCTTGAACAGTTTATTTTTTGTATATAGTTCATGTGTCAGAGACTGAAAAGAAAAAAGTTGATTCATGATGTACATATAAATTGTCCATATATGAAACAGTCCTTAAATTCTTTCATCTCCATGCAAGGCCTTTCATCTCCATGCAAGATGAAGACCATCCCATTTTTTTAAACAAGGATCTTCAAACAAATTAAAAGTAACTAATTTACCCACATCACTATGAGTCACTTAATCTTTAACCCACAGATGTGATGAACATCAGTTGGAGTACGTGCTGATGTGCAAGCCACCACCTAAAACTAGCAAAACACCAGCCACCCATCCTACATAGACTGAAGCTACAAGCTCTCCTATTCTCTCCTCTATTGCTAGAGGATTAGAAAAACCCACAATGATGACATATGCTGACCAGCAAACAACAGTGAGCACAGTAGACATGCAACTATGTAGAGTGCCCCAGCTGTTATTCCAATTTTTGACTTTTTAAACTGCTACACTCTGTAGAAATTTGTGCACTCAGCCTCAACAACTGTCAATCCAGTGGCAACAATACTGACACAAATAGAAGCACAGATTGGTGCTCAAGCCGCTTGCAGATCTTTAGTCAGAGCCAGGATGGAGTCATATGCTTTGCACTGCATGTGACTAATGCTCTGCAGAACAAAGTTCATCCACAAGCCTTCCCAGCAAACCTGTGCTGTCATGATATTTGCTCTCACGAAGGCTTTCACTTTCCACATTGGCTGGCACATCCAAAACTACTTAAGAATTTAGGCAATTTGTTCCCATAAGATTAACTAAATGAGGATGTTGTACTGGGGACACCACAATTTTCTTTATTTGTTGAACATATCTGGTGGAACAAACATTAGGGTAACCCAACTAGGTGCAAATTAAATCTTGTGTCATTGGCTTAAAGCAATATCAAACCTTTTGTTCAAATAACAAATGTAAATAGTTCAACCAAACATGAAAATTGTCTCATTATTTATTCACCCTCATGCAATACTAGACATATATGACTCTCTTTTTTCTACAGAATAAAATTATTTTAGAGGAAAATTTCAGCTCTGTAGGTTCATACAATGCAAGTGTAGGCACATAAAGGCAGCAAAAAAGACTCCAGTGGTTTAATCTCCACTTTCACATTAGTCTTCTGTTTTTTGGCAATTCACATTCTTTGTGTATATTACCATCTACTGGTTGGGGCTGGTAAACGGTGGAGATTTGTATAAAAAAAGGACTTTGATCTGTTTCTCACCCACACCTATGACATCACTTCTGAAGACATGGATTTAACCACTAGAGTCTTGTGGATTAATTTTATGCTGCCCATGTGATTTTTGAAGCTACAATTCTCTTGCATTATATGGACCTACAGAGCAGAAATATTGTTCTAAAAATATTTTGTGGGCCTTTTCTGCATATCGCGGCACCGATTTGTAGTCCATTCTGTATAACACGGCGGCTCATTTTAGCTTATCACGGACAATTTCGCAGCTGACCCACCGGCCCGCTCAGTTCTCCCGATGGCCAGTCCGCCCCTGATTGGCCCCAAAGTGCGTTGGCCCACTGGGAAAATGCCCGGTATGCCAGATTATCAGTCCAGCCCTCCACATGTGGAGTACGCATATTACGATTTCGCCCAACCAACCGATGACTGCAAGCACAGTAGCCAGTATCTGAAGACCAGCAGATGCCATTATGTTCTTGTAAGTATGCAAAGTACCAGACCGTACCCCAACACTGGCTGATACAATTGTTTATAGTGATTTTTAGAGGTGGGGTTTGTAACTAATTCATGCGATTTGCGGCACCTGGTGGTGATTGATCGCTCTTTCTCCCTAATTGCATTTGGAGGGAAAGCTCATCTGGAGCATTTCTTCCTATAGTTTGGTGACTTTTGTACACAGTACATAGCTATGGTATTATAATGTTTAATTACAATTTTAATTGGCTTGTTAAAATGATATGTTTGTAATGTTACAGTGCTGTGGATCTAAAAGTTCAATTTTAAATGACTGAAATCATTTTAATTTATTGCACTAGAGTTATTTCCTCATGTCTCCCCAACACTATAAGTTTGCAAATATGTTAGCTGGATATTTTTAATAGACTAGTTTTCTTAATTAATGTCTAATTTTACCTACTGAATGTCCACCCTGATGTACAGTCCATCTAACCCAATGGACTTCTGAATTTGTTAAGTCATTAATAAACTTACATTTTTACATTCCCTGAGGGAGGAAATGAAACGTTGTGTCGAATGAAGTGACACAAGGGGTCTTCCTTGGGAGGCTTGCGTAACTCTGAACTTGAAAAAAGGCCAATGAGAAATTGGCAGACAGAATTTGCATGTCCCACATATGGGTATAAAAGGAAGCGGGCGTGAATCTGTCAGTCAGGTTTTTGCACTGAGGAGCCGAAAATAAGGTGTTGTGGCAGAAGGGACACAACGTCTCGTTCCCTCCCTCAGGGAATGGAGGTTACAACAGTAACCGTGACATTCCCCTTCTGTCACTCACTTGACCTTGTATCGAATGAAGTGACACAAGGTGTCCCATTCAAAAGTGCCATGCACTAGACAATGTTACACGAACTGCTGACACAGGTGAAAGCAGGCTGCTGCGTGCTAGAAGCAACTGTATCGGCTGCACGTAACCCTCCAACGCCCCAAGAAAAAGATGTCATATACAGACCATAGGTTCCCAGCACCCCTGAGGGGGGAACAGGTGCTACATAACTAGCATGGGAGCAAGCCCGGCACCCGCTGCCTTTTCTCTCTCTATGTCTCTCGCATCTTAACGCTATGAAATGCGTCAGGGAAGGTGGTCTTTCCCGATCCTATTCTTTCAGGGCAAGAGACGCTGCGGAGGCCACATCCTGGCCAGACTAGGGGGAGGTGACGTGGCAAATACACCACATGGGTTGTGAAGCCGCACGTGTGAGCAGCGCGGTGGTAGGTCCTGCCTGATGAGGGAGGAGCTCTACAAACACTGGGTGACCGGGGGCAGTGGGACTTTCCAAGGGAGATGCGGGTCCGCCGACAGGGGGACCGTACCACGGAAAATACATCACAGGGAGTTGCCTGAAGAGGGAATTAAGGGAGTGAGGAAATCGCTCTTTTATTGAGAATGTAGGTACCGTAGCCCTAAGGCGGCGTGGCAAAGGAAAATAAGGGAAACAAGGATTCTCCTCCCGGTCCTCCACTGGGGGACGGAGTGGTTTTGGTACCAGCTCTGGATCGAATGTCTGACTGCCCCGGTCTTCTGTCTCAGGAGCGCTTAGGAGTGTTCCTGGTCCTGGAAGGGGTCCTGGAGATGGGGGGTGTGCGCCGCCTGCGAGGTGCTAGACACTGGGGCTGAGAGCTGGGCCCGAGGTACCAGTCGTCGAGCCATGAAGGCTGTGGGGAGGACGGAGGGTTCCAGTCCAAGCCCACGCTCACGGCAGCCCGGGCAAGCATGTTGGCCATCTGCACATCAGCCTCAGACTGCGCGGGCTGGCCCGAACGCAGCAGCCCAGTCGAGTCCTCTGCGTCAGACGCCTGGACGCTCTCTCGATGCAGCGCCGATGTGGCACCACATTCATCCCGAGCTCAGACGGAAGCAAGCGAGCATGCCTGGGGGGTTCGTGGGGATTTACCCGGCGAAACTGAGCCCGTCCTCATCCCCAAATCGCCTTCATCGCCAGCTGGGTCGTCCTCAATCCCGTGGGAAGAACAAGTGACGCGGGAGTTGGCTGAAGTGGCATTCACCTTCAGGAAGGAACGCTGCCATGGTCATGTTCTTGCAGTGACTGCATGAACCGTCCACAAACGCCGCCTCAGTGTGATCGCTGCCCAGGCACACGAGGCAGCGTCTGTGGCTGTCGGTCTTAGAGAGATATCGACCGCATCCAGGAACTACACAGAGGCAGAAGGGCATCTTCAAAAAGACACGTCCTGAAAAGGACATTCAACACCTGTCTGTGTATTGCTCTATTATGAGTGGAAACTCAAACTCTTTTAGAGAATACAAACTCTTTTAGGCAGTGAAAGTGCTGTCGAAGCGCCCAGGGGCGTGGACTGCTGGAAACGCTTGATCCAACAGCAGTGCTTTTTGCCAACAGAGGTGAGAGGAAGAATGGTGAACTTCAGCTTGCTGTTGCACAACCGCTAGGCTCCGGAGTAAAAATCTGACTGACAGACGCAGGCTTGCTTCCCTTTATACCCATATGTCTGGGGGCGGAACATGCAAATTCTGTCTGCCAATTTCTCATTGGCCTTTTCTCAAGTTCAGAGTTACACAAGGCTCCCAAGGAAGACCCCTTGTGTCACGTCATTCGACACACCGTCGAGTGAGTGACAGAAGGGGAACTTCAAATCCCACCCAAAGTCTGGGGCTCTGCAAACTTGTCCACCACCCTCAGTCAATAAACTCAAGTTAAACGAAACGGGTTGTTTTAAACAAGGGACAAAAAAGCAGAGAAATCTCTCGAAAATCTCAGCCATGTCATCTTTGGGGCTGCAAATGTTAGGAATTGCGCTCGCGTTTGTCGGGTGCTTAGGGGACATCATAATCTGCATCATTCCTATGTGGAGAGTTACAGCTTTCATCGGCAACAACATCGTTACGGCGCAGAGCACTTGCGAGGGACTGTGGATGGTCTGTGTGGTACAAAGCACGGGACAGATGCAGTGCAAAGTGTACGATTCAATGCTCGCGTTGTCCCCGGACTTGCAAGCAGCGCGCGCTCTGGTCGTCATCTCGATATTGCTCTCTCTCTTTGGCATCATCTTAGCCATTGTGGGTGGCAAATGCACCATTTGTATCGAGAACAAAACCGCGAAGGCAAGAGTTGTCCTATCTGCGGGGGTGTTTTTCATTATAAGTGGTCTGCTGTGTCTCACACCTGTCTGCTGGTCAGCGCATACCATCATACGAGACTTCTACAACCCGCTCTTTCCAGATGCGCAGAGACGGGAGCTCGGGGCGTCTCTCTACACTGGTTGGGGCGCTTCGGGGCTTCTGCTCACCGGGGGCGCGATACTGTGCTGCCAGTGTCCACCGAAAAAGGAACGACCATTCGTCGCCAAATACCCAGTACCGACATCAAACTCCTCGGGAAAGGAATTTGTATGATGCATAAAGTACATGGAAGGATCACTTAATTGTAGCACAATAATCCATCCCATAATTTTATAAAGGACATTTTGTATGTTAATATAAATTGTGAAATGTTGCACTTTTAATATGGGCTTTTAATCCAGTGAAGATGTTTATATGTAACCCATATGTATATAGTTTAGACTGTTTCAGCATAACACCTTGTAAAAAGAGCAAATTTCTTTGTCAAAACAATACTGTAAAAGTTCTACATTCAAATAAATAACAATGAACATTTGTTTCTAGTATTGCTTTTTGGACAGAAAATGCTGTTATTCAATGCTTGTTTAAAGTGAATGTATTAAGTTCTGTAATTAATGCTTGAGGTTGTGTAATTTTGCACAATGACAGAAGTGCACAGCATTCACCCTTGACAACGGTAATAAATTATTCTTTGAAGGGGTACAAAAGCAATGGGCACAGAAAAACAGCAGCTGTGGAACGGTCAACAGAGGAGTGTTCAACATGGTTTGGGGGCAAATTTGTAATCAAAAGTGAGCTAATAAGGACAAAATCTCACTTTAAGCACATTCTGGGAAGTTGGAAAAATTATGTATAGCCTACATTGAATAATGTTTATACTATATATATATATATATATATATATATATATATATATATATATATATATATATATATATAGTAACTAAATTACAAAAGTTTTGTTTGGTGTTAAGGATGTGGGTTAGGGTTAGTCTATAGTTACTTTAGGATTAGATTAATATGAAAATAATAAAAAATAAAGTCTATGATATGTCCTCATTTAGACAGTAGTAAACGTGCCTATGTGAGTGAATGAAAAATGAATGTTTTCAGGGCTCTGATCAATCAATTGCACGCATATTTGTTAATCACATTGTATTACAAGTGCAAAGTTACAAACTCAATTTGTATTTCCCAAATTCCCACTTACGGACTTCTATAATGCCTTTAAGTACTTTTTAGAACTTAAAGGCATTATAGATAAAGTTATGAAATTTATGACCCCATTGACTTGCTTTGTATAGAAACAACACCTCATACATTCCTCAAAGAAAGTCAAACAGGTTTGGAACAGCATGAGGGTGTATATTATGAGAGAATTATCAAATTTGGTTGAGCTATTCCTCTATGATGTGCTCAACGAAGCACTAAAAATGCATGTATGTGAGTTGGTGAAATAGTTTTGCATTACAATGGGTAAATTGTTACCTGTACATGCTACTGAAGAGAATAGGTTTCCTCTTCTTTCATTTATTTTTTTTTTCAATTTTTTTGGATGTTACTATTAGCTTTTACAATTCAATTTGTTCTTGAGGAAAAAGTTTAATGCTGAAGTAGTTGATCAGATATAGAAGTCAGCATATAATTATCTGGCACTGAGTAAACACAAGCCAAACCTCCATTCTTTCTTTAGCCCAGTTTCCTTGTTATATGCATTAACATGCTCCAGGACCTGAGAGAGAACCTGAAAAACCACACCTGTTCTGGATTTACTGTGTATGGCAACTGCCTTTGAGAAGGTTTTGCACAAAGTGACTCGTTTGAAATCCCTTATGTGTAAGAGGGTTGATTATACATAATGAAGGGCTGCAACACGATACCTTCGTTGACACCCATAGAAAACTGACTTTCATACAATTAAAAAACAGTTCACGCTCCACACTCCAACAGACAAGCGTAATAGCAATATATTTTTATTTTTTCCATTTGACATTTGTTCATATCAAAAAAGCAGAAAAATGTAACAATATGTTGCTGTTTGCTATACATAATTGGAATATTTACAAAAAAAATTTGTTTGAATACTAATGCCAAAAAAATGAAAAGACATAATAAAAGTAAACCACATGGCACATTTATCTGGACCATATAACAAAAGAGTAAACAATTCAATCATATTCAAATAAGACAGATTTCCAGCTTAGCTTCCTTTAAATGACAATAGTTATTTTTTTTTTACGATTTAAGTGGTTCTCATTTCCCTCTTGTTTTAGAAGTGTGTTGGGAAAACTTGTACCATTGGCTTTTAATTCAATGCTTTTCAAGTTCCCATGATACCTGCTTAGCTCCAAACTCTCTGAACCATTACATCCTGGACAAACCCATGATTGTAAAACATCTAAGGTAGAATCCATTATCCATTATTTCCAGAATCCATTAGATCTTAGTTTCACACAAAGTTTTTTCTGGTGTGAGCAGAGGCGTCAGACCGAGGGGCAGTGTTATACTTGGCTGTGTAATTTCCTCTATCTTCCTTTGGCGGGCAGTTGCAGCAGAGCAAACCACCCCCGATGAGCAACAGGGCGGCAGCCCCCCAGCCAATGTAAAGAGCTGCTCCAATCTCTCTCTTTTGAGCCCCATTGACCAAGGGATTGTAGAAGTCCTTGATGATGACATGGGCTGTCCAGCAGACCGGGACCAGACACAGCACCCCAGCTACGATGAAAATTGCACCCGAAGTGACACCAACCTTGGATTTGGAGCTCTCATCCTCAACACAGTTGGTGCATTTGCCACCAGCCATAGCCAGAAGGATGCCCAAGATTCCAATCACGATGGAAATGATGGTGAGGGCGCGGGCAGCCTGAAGGTCTGAGGAAAGGGCCAGCATGGAGTCATAGACTTTGCATTGCATCTGTCCAGTGCTCTGCACAACACAGCTCATCCAGATTCCCTCCCATGATATCTGTGCCGTCACAATATTACTGCCAATGAAGGCTGTGACCTTCCACATGGGAAGTGCACAGACCACAATGACACCAATCCATCCTATAATGGCCAGGGCGGTGCCCAACATCTGAAGGCCAGCAGACACCATGATGCTTTGCTTTCTTTGTCTCTCGATCACCTCTTTACACTGCTCACAGGTGTATGTTTCAAAATGGTGTGTGCAGATGCTTTAATAGTACCTGTGGAGGTATAGGGGCGGGACTTCTAACTGATCACCTGCTCTGCTGGTTTTTTGGTCCCTTCATGGGGTGCGACTGTTCATAAGCTTAAGTGTGAGTCACTGCCTAGACATTTTTCACTGGAGATACAATACCTTATATGGTTTCTTAAAACTAAAATATTTACTCTTCTAACTTAAAATATTTATGTGTATCAGTAAACTAGAAATATCTATCAGTAAACCAGATCAAGCACACGTTTACTGTACTATTAAGAGAAATATGGTATCAAGGGCTTTTCTTATTACTCAGTAGTTGATGTTAATGTTTTAAGTTAAGAAATGCCGATGACAGGAAGTGACCACATTAAATATTCCAGGAAAACAAAACAAAACATGGAACTATTTTTAGAAAATGTTGAAGGAATGTTTAAGTTTCAATACAAGTTAAAGGGACATTTCACCCAAAAGGAAAGTTCTCCCTTTATCTTCTCACACTCATGCCATCCCAGATATGTATGACTTTCTTTCTTCTGCAGAACACAAACAAAGATTTTAGAAGGTTTTTTCAGCTCTGTAGGTCCATACAATGCAAGTGAATGGGTGCCAAAATTTTGGGTGCAAATGGGTGCAAAAAAAGAGCAAATAAAAAAAAAAAAAAGTATAAAAATTATTTCAGACGTCTTTGGTGATTAAATCCATATCTTCTGAAGTGATATGACAGGTGTGATTGAGAAACAGATACATTTTAAGTCATTTATTTCATAAATTCTCCTCTCTGCCTGGTAGAAGGCATTATGCATGAAGAATGTGAATAACCAGAAACTGAAGTAGAAGAAAGTGAAGGGAAAAAATGACCTAAATATGAATCTATGGATTTAACCACCAGAGACGTCTGAAGTACTTTTATGTTGCTCTTATGTAGATGTTGGTGCTTTGAACATTTTGGCACCCATTCATTTGCATTGTAAGGACCTAGAGAACTGAAATATTCTTCTAAAAATCTTAATTTGTGTTCTTGAGAAGAAAGAAAGTCATACACATCTGGGATGGCATGAGGGTGAGTAAATGATGAGAGAATTTTCATTTTGAGGTGAACAATCCCTTTAAGCCCAATCAACATCCTTTGTAACAATGTTGATTACAAAAATTATTTTAGACTCATCCCTCATTTCTTAATTTTAAAAATAAATCACTGTTACAGTGAGGCACCTACAATAGAAATGTCTGTCCTACATGATTTTTATGATAAAATTGCTTACCAACGTTATGTAGTCATGGCAAATTTGTAATCTTGAATATACTGTAACTTTACACTGATAGTAAGTGATTTCATCAAACTAAAATCATGTTAACATTTATAATGTTTACATCTTGTGGCTATACTTTTGAAACAAGGTGTATTTGAATGCTTATGGCTGGTGTCACGAACGCCGAGGTAGGCGTCTCCTCAATTGACCATCGGAGATCGGAATCATCCGAATATTGACTGTCACTACATTTCCCATAAGTCCACATACCTGGCATAATTGCATCATAGCTGTTTCCTATCACTGTCTCTCTCTATTTAAGCCATGCCGGCTGTTTCATTCATTGCGAAGTCTTGTTTGCCCCGGCTGCATTTCTGAGCGTTTATTGTTAAATCTATTTGATCATCTGTGTACTGACCTAGCCCTGTTATTTTGACCACGTCTGACTGCTGCCTGCCTAACTGTTATCTCGCCTGTCCCTGGATTTATACTGTTTGCCGCCTGCCCTGATCTTCTGCCTGTTCGACCCTGATTCTGCCTGTCTATGATATTCCTGTTTGCCTGTTTCTTGACCATTGCCTGTATATACTCTGAACTTACTATTAAACTGCATATGGATCCCAATCAACCTGAGTCTCCGTCACAGCTGGCCCCATTCACTTCCACTGTAAATGCCTTACTGCTTATTCCTGATTTTTTTTTTTTTAATTTTCTTTTTCTTTAAAATAAAAACAAATAAAAAATAAGCATGATTCAAAAATATATATTTTTTGTGGTAATTAACATTATGCATTTATACAAATGCTGTCCATTGAACTTAACTTGTATTGAATCCAGGATATTCCTTTAAGGGATTGTGGGGAATTTTAAGTGCTGGTAGCCAAACCTGATCACTAAATAATCACTGTACTTTATGCATATTCTTATTTACAGTATGTACAGAATATTTTTCCAAGAAAAAACAATAATGACCTTGACCACATATTAAAGTCTTTGATTTGCACACCCTCATGGTAGTCTACACAATAACAAGAAAGTGGCAGTTGGTTTCATGTAACACAATATGGCAAATGTGGGGGTTTTGCTGTTGAATAAAGATGCTGCTGATCCAGTTCTACTCAGCAGTAATTGAGTCTGTCCTCTGGTCTTCAATAAGTGCATGTCTGGTTTGGTTCAGCTACCAAGTCAGACATCAGAAGACTTCAAAGAATGTTCCGGACTGCTGAGCAGATTATTGGTTCTCAACTTTCCACCTTCCAAGAACTGTACACCTCCAGAGTGAGGAAAAGGGCAGGAAAAACTATTTTGGACCCCTTTCACGCAGCACACTAACTTTTTGAACTGTTGCCAGCATTACAGAGCTCTGAACACCAGAACAGTCAGGCACAAGAACAGTCATGCCATTCACCTTATGAACAGTAAAAACTGCCCCCAATACTCTCCATTGTAGCAATACAATCATGTGCATATTCAACTATTCATTCATATTTATATTCCATATATATTACTTTGACATATCCTACCTCTTCTGCAAATACATTAAATCACCTTGCACATAACTGTATATCTGTATAAAACATATTTGAACATTATTACCCTACTGTATATATTAATCTGTTGTATCTTTTATTCTTATTTCAAAGTTATGTATATATGTTTATATATATATATATATATATATAGTACTAACAAGTACATGATTTGAATTGTGTCTAACTCAGCACATTAGTAATCCCCATGGCAACTATTTCCCCAGAATGCACCTGCACCCACCTGAACTGGTCAAACCAGTTTCTGATCGGAACAGGTGAATGTTGACATTATGTCTGGGCAAGACTGGACAGAGAACTTCATCAGATTATCGCATCAACACGGTTTTTTTGTTGTTGTTGTTGTTTTTTACTGACAATAACAGACAAATAGTGAATTATTACAATTAGTTTGTTGTCGTACCATTAAAAATTACTGACATAAATAAAAGAGACTTTTTCACATACCTCACCATTTATAAATATAATATGGCTAGTAACAATATGTTTTCTATAGGTTTTTATTATTAAGTTTCCTATGCTTCCAGTTTTATTCCCTAAAAGATTTCCTTGTTTATTCATAACATCTACTGCCACATTAAATAGAAAAAGCTATTGTTTTATAACAGTCTTAGAACCCAATTAGAGATTGTATTATGCTGTGAACAAGAAATATTTAGGAAGTACGTGGGAGGAGCAAAAATTTTAATCTGTTATAATGATAATTTACCATACCTATCTCAGTGATTCAGGTAGCCTCTCATTTTAAAAAGCAATACTGTCAAAACTTAGTTAATTTTTAAATAAGAAATCTTTAAAAATGTTGAAACAACTACAGTATTTGTTGTGCATGCAGTGAGTATTAAAGATAAGAGTTTCTAATACTTCTAACACTATGGTGTGAGAAGAATTTCTCACATGTTCAATGATTAATCTACTCAAATGGTTGTATTGACAATGAAATGATTTTATTCTTTGATTATGTATTCAATTATGTGTTTTTGGCCTACTTTGGGGACACGATTGCTGAATTTCTTTTTCCAGTATTGAGCTAAATCTGGGAAAGAAAAAAAAAATACAGGTTCATAAAAAGAATAAATAATATCTTACGTCACCTCTAAAAATGCAATAGGATGTATTATAGGGTTAGTCTTTAGTAATTATAATAGGCTTACTTTAACAACAATAGAGTTAAGGAAGACCATGCCATATAGATCATGTTTAGATCATTAACTCAACAAACAAACAACAACAACACAAATAGAACTTAAAGTCCCCTTAGTGTTTAAGTGAATTCCAAACATTTAGGACAAAGATCATTTTGATGAAGCATAAGAAACCAACAGCGTACTGTAAGTTGCAACGTGATCACAGAAAAAAAGTTACTAAACCTCATACTTAATTTTCTATCTTCTATTTGAAGCACAAAGCACAAATATAATACCTAAGACTAATTTCTTGTAGTGTCATGAAAAGTTTTTAAAACCGCACAAACATTTTGTGTTGTCTATTGTCTAGTATTGTCTCGTGTATTGTCTAGTATTTTAGTCAGCTTTTGTTCATTCTCTCTCTCTCTCTCTCTCTCTCTCACTCTCTCTCACACACACACACACACACACACACACACACACATTGGGTTTCCATGTTTTATGGGGACTTTCCATAGACATAATGGTTTTTATACTGTACAAACAATATATTATATCCCCTAACCCTACCCCTAAACCTAACTCTCAAAGAAAACTTTCTGCATTTTTACATTTTCAAAAAACATAAATAAGTATGATTTATAAGCTGTTTTCCTCATTGGGACCAACAAAATGTCCCCACAACATCAAAAATTTCAGGTTTTACTATCCTTATGGGGACATTTGTTCCCCACCGAGTGATAAATACACACACACACACACACACACACACACACACACACACACACACACACACGTTGGTGCAGCTATCATTATGAGGACTCTCCATAGACATAATGATTTTTATTTTGTATGAACTATAGATTCTATCCCCTATCCCTTAACATAAACCTCACAAAAAACGTTCTGCATTTTTACATTTTCAAGAAAAAAAATAATTTAGTATGTTTTTTAAGCAATTTGAATTATGCGGACACTAGAAATGTCCTCATAAACCACATTTATAGCATATTACTCTTGTAATTACTCATTTGTAACCTAAAAAAAAGGTCCTAAACCACTTAAACCTGCCCGCACACACACAAGCTTGAGCGCGCAATCACATGTTCTCGTGGGTGCTTGGTTGCGTATGCTGACGTCACACAAGGTCGGTTGATGATTCACATTTGTTATCAAAACATTGCCATTTTCACAACTTTTCAAGCATATCATCGCAACTATAGATCACTTATCTGTGACTTTCCTATGCATGAATGGGATATATGTCTCTCTAAGCGTGTTACCTTTTACAAAGACACACCCTCCCTCGCCATCATTTTTATCTAAACCGAAAGCGCGCGCGGACTTTTGGTTCCGTGTTGCTGTATTTGCCGAGTCTTGTGGCTTTCTTTCAAACAATACCGCCCCCCGAGAGCTGACGAGCAGAAAGAAGAGCGCAGGCGAATCTGAATCGGTGACGCTTGAGAGAACAAAATCTTCACTGAAACTCATTAGTCATCTCTTTTACCCTAGCTCACAGAAACTTGTAAAAATAGAATGAATATTTTCCGGATGTGAAGAAGGCCATCAAACTGATGATGTCACTCTCACCTTTCAAATACAGACTGATTTTGGGATGTCTTTTATAAACAAGGCAAATGCTACTTCTTTTTATTGTATTTATTTACTGGACATGTATGCGAAGTACTTAAAAAATAAAACAACTTAAAGGCATAGTTCACCCAAAATTTTAAATACTGTCAATTTACTCACCCTCATGTTGTACACAAAATTCGATGTTAGTTAGCAGAATGTTAGGGAATGACAGCTTCAGTCATCCTTCATTTTCATTGTACGGAAAATAGAGCAGCATCTTCAAAATGTCAAAATTTAACACAGAAGAAAATATTTTGAAACATTTCTCAAAATGTCTTTTTTTCCATAAAATAAAAGTCATTGGAGTCCAGTGTTGTTTTGGACCCAATTGATTTACATTGTATGGACAATAACAGTTGAAACTATTGAATCATTGAAACATTCTTCAAAATATCTTCTTTTGTGTTCCACAGAAATAAAATCATAAAGGTTTGGAGCGACATGAGGATGAGTAAATAATGGGAGAATTATATTATATATTATATATTTCTTTAATTCACATCTCCACACATTGAATTCCTAAAACCCTTATTTCCTGAATGTCACAAATGAAGAGTTCCTTGGAATTTAACAATGTGGTTCTTATCTGTGACATACTAACCCTTGCAATACTTTGACACCAGCAGAACATTACCACATGCTCCAGCCTTCAAATGTGTGCACACATCTGAAGAGTCATGTGTTTTGTGAACAAAGCTCATACTGTAATGTAGATGTTGACATAAGATAATGTGTTACCACAGTTTCACCTAACCTGGTCTCTCTCAGCATGCATCACATTTTGTAAACTGAAACTACTAAAGAAAGAATCATTTAACCACCTGCGACATGGTTCTTTCACTCTCTCAAGGAGGAAGCACATCAAACTCAAAAGGTATTTTTATTTTCACACACACACACACACACACACACACATGCTAAAGAGCTGTTATAGGTGATTTCCCACAGGTGTCAACCCTTACCACACTCACTCTCTCGGCCTTGCTCTCCACAGATATCGCTCAGCCACGCCCCCATCACCACACCACCATATTTACTAATGGACATAGCCACATCAGTTTTTTAGTGTCACTTCTAAACACATTTGTTTTTGGGTTGCATCCCTAAATTAAATCCTTTTCACGTAGACAACCAGGAAATGGACATCTAATATCTAGTCATCAATGTTTTGCGCCTGGATTTTATGGCCTGCAACTGAAGATGCCCTAGATTGATACCAGGACTTTGAATTCAGTAGTTAGTCTGCTTAAATACACTGGTTTGCTCAGTAGGTCTGTGTAATTGTTTGTTGTATTTCTATGGGGAAGTTATAAAACAACAACAGAAGTGTTTATTAGTTCCACACAAAGACTTAACAGGAATTGATGCAAGGTGTGAATTTCAAGCCTAGATTGTATTTATTTATTTTGCCATTTTACGGGCCACAACTGTATTTAAACAAACAACGCATGTGAGATGCAGTGACGTTTAGCATTCAAAGGGATAATTCACCCCAAAATAAATAAATACATTTAACAGATGCTATTTGCACCCTGGTGCAAATAATGGTATATGCAATTTACATCCAGTGCAAATAGTGGTAGATATTACTTGCACCCCAAACCTGGTGCAAATAATGGTAGATACTTATTGAACCCTGGTGCAAATAGTGTCAGATACTATTTGCACCCATATTTAAACAATAACATACAGCATATGGGCATCACTGCAGCATGTTTAATGTGTTTATTTGGCTTATTTAGAGACACACTACATTAACCCCTAAACCTAGCCTTTACCTTCCCTTAGAAAAAATAAGCCCTGTTTTTACTACAGTAACTATAGTTTCACCATGGTATTTTGTAGTAAAATTATAGTAACCAAAAAATGTAACCATGGTTACTATATTACCTCCATATTTCTGTGGTAACACCATAGTTAAAACTTTAAAACTATGATTTCTGCCAAAAAACATGGTTACTACAATATTACTATAGTAATACAGTGATGCAATTTACACACAAGTGATGCCGAGCCGCAGGAATGAGTGCAATCGATAGACCACGCTTCCGGACCAAACCCTTCTCTCCACTCCCAGACGTTCACAGTGATTTTGGTCACGTGACCAAATCACTGTGATGAAATCAACCTTTATATTAATTTGTATTTATTATACTAAGTAGTATTAAATTAAATATTAAGAGTGGTACAGGAAATCGGATGGTGAAAAAATATTTTGGACAAAGGGCAGAATCGAACCAGGGTCACTAGCAGAACAGTACATATTCACACACTGTCTTTACACCCTGCTCCACTGCAGCGGCATTTATTGTCCAGTTTGTCATATATTTCTGTTGTTCCACTAGACTACTGGGGTGCAAATAGCTACATTGTGTGGCATATGATATTTACGCTGGCGTGAATATCGTCACTTAAAATATTTCCGCCATTTTCAATGAATAACAACCTTAATTTCAGCCTGTTCTTCACAATTGAATGTATAAGTCATTTTGACTACTTTATGGTACTTGTTTGTGCTTTTTGGAACTTGACAGTCGGGTCAGCGTCGTCTTTTATTGTATGGAAAAGAGTTGTATGGTCATTCTGCTATCATTTTGAGTTACAAAAAAAAAAATCATGTGGGTTGTTTGTGAGATGAGGATGAGACCGAACTGTTCCTTTAAATCTTTAGCGTGGGTGCATAATAGGCCACACTAAGGCGTTCACGTTGGTATTGTCAATAATTGTCCATCAAAGAGCATTTTTTCACAGATCCAACTAATTGTTCTAGTTATTGGTTAACATTGGAAAACAACCATAACCTTTGGTATACTTTTACTGGAAGCTACATTGTCAATAGGGTTAAGAGCAAGCAGCTCCCTTTTTATGAGGTTGCCAGCCAATGCTATGATTGCACCTTATCATCTGATGTCAGAATCCAGGTAGGTCAGCCCTTATTCTCAGAAGATAAGGTTTGCTGGGGGAAGTTTCGGTTAGGACAGAACATTCCAGCCATCCTTGAGCACAAGTGGAGATTCAGTGAACAAACATCCACCTTCGTGCTCGGCCAGCCCTATTGTGACTTTGGAAATTCCTGATGCAAGTGTCTCAAGGACTTTTACAGACACAGGGAGAGTTTCATTGAGCATAAGAAAGAGCGCAAGAGAGGTCTGAGTGAGTTTCGAAAGAAGATAGAGCGGAGACATGGCTGCCTTTGGTCTGGAGATAGTGGGAGTCACTCTCTCAGTTCTTGGCTGGATTCTCGGCATTGTGTGCTGTGCCATGCCCATGTGGAGGGTTACTGCATTCATCGGCACCAATATTGTCACAGCGCAGGTGTACTGGGAGGGAATCTGGATGAGCTGTGTGTTCCAGAGTACGGGACAGATGCAGTGTAAAGTGTACGACTCCATGCTGGCTCTTCCGATGGACCTACAGGCAGCTCGCGCCCTGGTGGTGGTGTCCATCATCTTAGGTGTCCTAGCACTACTTGTTGCTATAATGGGGGCCAAGTGCACCAACTGCATTGAAGATGAAGCGACCAAAGCTCGTGTGATGATCAGCTCTGGTGCTGCTTTCATAACTGCTGGAGTCATGCTGCTTATTCCAGTGTCCTGGTCAGCACACACTATTATTTTGGAGTTCTATAGCCAAGTTGTACCAGAAGCTCAGAAGATGGAAATAGGAGCATCTCTGTACCTGGGCTGGGCTGCTGCGGCTCTGTTGCTGATCGGAGGATCCATCCTGTGCTGTAGTTGCCCACCTCAAGAGATGCCAAAGTACCAACCCCAAAGTCGTATTGGCTACTCACCTCACCACTCAGTGGCTACAAGCACCTACAACAAGAGAGACTATGTCTGAGGTCATCATAGAACATTTGAGTCTTTCATAGAAGTAAATTGTGATCATGTGTGTCGGAGGTAACATAACTGAAAATGTAGTTTACTTTTGTCTGTGAATATGTCTACATATTTTTGCATACGTTCTATATGTATATATATATATATATATATATATATATATATATATATATATATAAATATATATATATATATATATATATATATATTTTTTTTTTTTTTTTTTTATTTATTTTTTTTTTAAATTAGGGCCCATTGTCACTCCACACTTTGTTAAACATATTTTGGATCCAGTTGCAGAAATATTGAGTATAGTACAGTGTTAAGATTGTAAGTTTTAAATAAATTTGTTAGGAGATATAAAGGAACATGTGGGTACAAAGCAAAGATCAGTGAAAGTAAAACTGAGATTTACTTTTTTTTCTTTTTCTTTATTTTGCGTGTACATTCTCGTTCTCTGTTGTCTAGTGCTAAAATGTGTTTTGAAACTAGCTCTATATTTAGTTTAGCCACACATTAGCCTCCAATTTCATAATAATTAATCAAATTTGAGTCTGTTTAATTTATGAATTTGAAAGGACCTCAGATAATATGATCTTGTTTAAACAAATTCTTCCTCTTGCATTTAGCTACAGTACGTAAATGGGCTGTTTTTGTTTTTAGACTTCCTGTTTTTAGAATCATGACAAGATATGCTGTAGAGGAACATGCCAACCTACCTTTTAAATACAAATATAGTTGATCATTTGAATACTGGTCCAATACCTAATCATCTCTTAGATGTGATAGTTTACATTGTACTTTTGTCTTGCTGTAGTATAATGTTTGGTCTGAGGAATGTTAAAAGGATAGTTCACCCAAAAATGTTAATTCTCTCATTATTTACTCACCCATGCCATCCTAGATGTATATATAATTTCATTCTTCAGCTGAACACAAACAAAGATTGTTAGAAGAATATCCCAGCTCTGTAGGTCCTCACAATTCATGTGAATGGTGACCAGATCTTTGAAGCTCTACAAATGACATGAAGGAGGCATGAAAGTAAACCATAATATCCAGTGGCTAAATCCATATCTACTGAAGCAATATTATAAGTGTGGGTGAGAAACAGATAATTATTTAAGTCCTTTTTTATTTTGCTATCAAACTCCACCTTTGACCAGCCCTAAACAGTAGGTGGCTGAATGTGAAAGTGTAGATTTACGGATAAAAAATAACTTAAATTTTGATCTGTTTCTCACCCAAATCCCTATCACACTATCAAATCGATTCTGAAGAAATGGATTAAATCACTGGTGTATTATAGACAACTTTTATACTGTCTTTTGAACCTTCAAAGTTCTGGTTGAATACCAATCACTTGTATTGTGATGACCAGTAGAGCAGAAATATAATATTTATCGTATGTATTGCAGAGGAAAGAAAGACATACACATCTGGGATGGCATGAGGGTGAATAAATGATGAGAGAATTAAAATTTTGGGGTGAACTATCCGTTTAAGTGCTGTTGCGTGTGTGCTATCAATAAACAAAATGTATGCATTTAGCATTTGTGTGTGCATATATTATTAGACTGCATAAACATTAAAACAGATTATGAAAAGGGAAAATACATTTGGTTTGCTTTCCACTATGGAGAGAAATAAAGATGAGACTTGACTCTCTTTAAATTCTAACCCTGGATAACACAACAGGGTATATAGAGATTATATGAGCAGACACCTCCCAAACTTTTGTTATGGATTAAATGTACAATGTACAGGTGTGTATTTGCCAGTTGCCTTGTTGATAATGTATTTGAATGAATATATTAATATATATATAATCTTGACTATTAAATAGTTCAAACAAGCTGCACTTCTACATTTCAAATCTTTTCTGACAAAGGAATTCTAAATTCCTAATGGACACCAAATTAAATAGTTTGAAAAAACGATGGGCATAAAGACATTAGTTAAGGTAAGTGAAAATCAGTGTATGTGTCTCATATGTTAAAAGTTAAGTGGAAAATAAATCTATATTACAGAATACATCATAAAAATAATAATAATAAAAAAAAAGACAAAAGGGGTAATAAAACAAACACAAATACACACACACAAGAAACCATTACTTAGCAGTCGTGCTGCCCTAAATTAAATGTTTTATGACATGAGGAGTAAAATTTTACTTGATCTTTTGACATACAGGAGGTCATTGTACTATAAAAACATACTGTAAGTTTAAAAACTGAAAACTTCCTCTAAAGAAAAAGAGCATTTATTTAAACCAGGCTCTAGAAATGAGCCGTTTGAAATTTGTGACGTCACAAGTTGATGTGCAGATATACACTACCGTTCAAAAGTTTGGGGTCACATTGAAATGTCCTTATTTTTGAAGGAAAAGCACTGTACTTTTCAATGAAGACAACTTTAAACTAGTCTTAACTTTGAAGAAATACACTCTATACATTGCTAATGTGGTAAATGACTATTCTAGCTGCAAATGTCTGGTTTTTGGTGCAATATGTACATAGGTGTATAGAGGCCCATTTCCAGCAACTATCACTCCAGTGTTCTAATGGTACAATGTGTTTGCTCATTGGCTCAGAAGGCTAATTGATGATTAGAAAACCCTTGTGCAATCATGTTCACACATCTGAAAACAGTTTAGGTCGTTACAGAAGCTACAAAACTGACCTTCCTTTAAGCAGATTGAGTTTCTGGAGCATCACATTTGTGGGGTCAATTAAACGCTCAAAATGGCCAGAAAAAGAGAACTTTCATCTGAAACTCGACAGTCTATTCTTGTCCTTAGAAATGAAGGCTATTCCATGCGAGACATTGCTAAGAAATTGAAGATTTCCTACAACGGTGTGTACTACTCCCTTCAGAGGACAGCACAAACAGGCTCTAACCAGAGTAGAAAAAGAAGTGGGAGGCCGCGTTGCACAACTGAGCAAGAAGATAAGTACATTAGAGTCTCTAGTTTGAGAAACAGACGCCTCACAGGTCCCCAACTGGCATCTTCATTAAATAGTACCCGCAAAACACCAGTGTCAACATGTACAGTGAAGAGGCGGCTGCGGGATTCTGGGCTTCAGGGCAGAGTGGCAAAGAAAAAGCCATATCTGAGACTGGCCAATAAAAGAAAAAGATTAAGATGGGCAAAAGAACACAGACATTGGACAGAGGAAGACTGGAAAAAAGTGTTGTGGACAGATGAATCCAAGTTTGAGGTGTTTGGATCACAAAGAAGAACGTTTGTGAGACGCAGAACAAATGAAAAGATGCTGGAAGAATGCCTGACGCCATCTGTTAAGCATGGTGGAGGTAATATAATGGTCTGGGGTTGCTTTGGTGCTGGTAAGGTGGGAGATTTGTACAGGGTAAAAGGGATTCTGAATAAGGAAGGCTATCACTCCATTTTGCAACGCCATGCCATACCCAGTGGACAGCGCTTGATTGGAGCCAATTTCATCCTACAACAGGACAATGACCCTAAACACACCTCCAAATTGTGCAAGAACTATTTAGAGCAGAAGCAGGCAGCTGGTATTCTATCGGTAATGGAGTGGCCAGCGCAGTCACCAGATCTGAACCCCATTGAGCTGTTGTGGGAGCAGCTTGACCGTATGGTACGCAAGAAGTGCCCATCCAACCAATCCAACTTGTGGGAGCTGCTTCTGGAAGCGTGGGGTGCAATTTCTCCAGATTACCCCAACAAATTAACAGCTAGAATGCCAAAGGTCTGCAATGCTGTAATTGCTGCAAATGGAGGATTCTTTGACGAAAGCAAAGTTTGATGTAAAAAAAATCTTATTTCAAATACAAATCATTATTTCTAACCTTGTCAATGTCTTGACTCTATTTTCTATTCATTTCACAACGTATGGTGGTGAATAAGTGTGACTTTTCAGGAAAACACAAAATTGTTTGGGTGACCCCAAACTTTTGAACGGTAGTGTACATCTGCATATCTCTTCAGCAAGACATCAATGCCTATCATCATTGCATCCTTGACCCCACCCACTGGTGCTCTGTGACACAGGTGAAGAGGAGAGACGGCCTGTCATGGAAGATTCATCCAAAGGGGACTTGCACAGGACACCTCCATGTGCCTATCTGGATTTAAATGCTTTTCAACATAAACCTGCACTAGATGGCTTTGACTGTTTTCATTCATCTCGCACCGCTTTTATAAGACAAGTCAAGTTAGGTTACTTAGCTACTCTTAAAAAGGTGACCCCCATCTTGTTTCATCTTTCAGTTGTGCTGTTTTGAAGACATCCTGTACCATTTTTGTACCCATATGTGCTATTTAAATTTTTTAGTAGTGATGGGTTGTTCATGAACGATTCGTTAATTTTGTACTAATCTTTTATGTGACTCAGAAGATAGAGCAGTCTCAGAGAGTGATTCGTTCATTTTGTGTTGGCTGCACATACGCATTGCACAACCTCCAGTCGGTTTTTACTGAAAACCGCATAGGTGCTGTACTGTAATTAATTCCGCTCAAATGAATGAAACTACTTGAATAAAGATTAAGTTAGTAAAATGATCCGATCTTCCCATCACAATCATAGTTGTTAGTTTTTTGTACAAATACACTGTATGACATCTTTAACCATTTCAATGCATTTCCGGTGATCTGTGGCATGTTTTAAGAGCGGTAAAAGCACAACTTTTAAAAACACATCACATTCTGCTGCTGCCACTGGGAGAACTGACTGGGAGAAACGGGTCGGGTTCAGGTTTCATTTTAAGGCCTGTGCAGACCGCTACCATGAATACACAGTTTAATTCACAAATGTTTCAAATGTCATGACTCTTTGATATTTGCTGTTCTTTAGGGATAGGGTGGCCAGATGTCCCATTTATTCTAGAGTCCCAGCTAAAATCATGTTTTGTCCAGTATTTCCCCGCTCTTAAAATTTCTCGTAGCCTATGCAGCTTTCTCATTCACGTGAGTATACTAATCAAAGGTAGCCAAGGATATGGCTTTTAAAACCAATAAAATCACACCATGTTATTTGAAGTACGTAATTGTATTAAACTATCCAATCATGGTCCCCTATCAATAGACATCCCAATTTCAGGAAGCATGCATGTACATTTAATGAGGATCTTCAAAATAAGTTTAAATTTCTAAATACGTAAGTCACATTTTATTACTGTTATTTATGTATCATGTACTGGAATATAGGAAAGTAAACGTGAAAGTAGATAGATACTCTCAACTTAAGTATTCTTTTTATTGGATATTTTCTTATGATGCTGCTATGATGCAGACTGGTAGCTGACTCTGGCTTGACTGCCATGACGTGGGGAAAAGTCGTCGAAGGCGGAGCCGTGGATAGCTTGGAAACGACCTTTGTGGTTGTGGGCATGGGCAGAGACTTAGAGATGAAAGCCCTACTCATCCTCCTCCTCCTCCTCCTCCTCTGGGAGGCCGAATTTGACAACGCTGGCTCTGGGAAGGACGAGGCTGGCAATGCTGGCTCTGGGATGAACGCTTGGCTGATTGGTGACTCATTGGCCGTGGCAGGTGTGGACGCTGGATTATTGGCCGTGGCAGGCGTGGCCGCTGTCTTGTAGCCCATGGCAGGCGTGGGTGCCAGCTCATCGACCATGATGTGGGACGCTGGCTCGACATCCGCCTCCCCCACAGTGAACGTGGAACCAGTGATCTCTAGGGCAAGGTCGATATACTGGGCCAGGGTGAGGGAACTGCGACCGACAGGCATCAAAGTGGAGATTGGCTCACTCAAACCCACCCCAAAAATGTCTTTGAGGGTGACCACATTTAAATCCACCTGGCAGGCCAGTTCGCAAAGGTCCTTCACATAGTCCTCCAGGGGACGATTCCCCTGTCTTGGCTGTATGAGCTGAACTGCTGGTCTCATGATTAGGTCAAGTATTCTGTAAGGTTACTGTAACTATAAATGTGAACTTAAACATGAACTTGACTTGACAAAAACTACACGACATAAACCTGGCATAAACTTGACTTGAACAAAACAACAGTTACATGACAAAGTCTTTTACAATTTCAAAATAAAAGACATGAAAACAAAACATTAACAATAACACATATAGACATGACTTCTAGAATCATATCTGCATCAAACTGTATAAAACATGTTTTTTTAACCCAAGACATTAACAAGAGAAAAAAGAGAGCTACATCTCTGTGCTAAAAATGCTATTTTTCACAATTCAACTACAACATTTCACCAATTTAGGTGTAATATTAGTGCCCTTCTCCACCCCCTTGACATGGGTTTTTTTTTTCCTCCCTGTTGAGCCAGTTTCTCTACTTCAACATGTACAGTGTTAGTAGGCATTGAATTACAAGCGAAAGCCAAAACAAATGCATCATGTTCTCCCCACAGTGGCAACAGTAGGCAGGTGAAAAGTGCAGGAACCTGTAGAACATCTAACCTTGCTATGTCATCGCGCTAAGGTCCTCCTTCTCCCGCACCTGTCTCTTTGGGAATATAAAGGCTGCTTGCTTTTACAACAGCTTTCACATCAGTATAGTAGGCTACACAAAGAAACAAAGGATCAGGACACACATATCTATATTGGCATTGAAGATATCGCACACTTGGTAAATTCTATTCCTTTTCCTTCTATAAAACAATCTTCTTTTGAGGGTACAGCTCATTGTATGTGAAATGACTGATTAGTGGCTGCCTTTTGTGTTTAGATAAGAAGTAAACCCAAAAAAGCAACCATGTCAATGGGAATGGAGATTGGGGGCATTGCCCTGGGCCTCATTGGTTGGATCATTGGCATTATCACTTGCGCTCTCCCTATGTGGCGTGTCTCAGCATTTGTTGGCGCGAACATCGTCACTGCCCAAATAATTTGGGAGGGTTTATGGATGAACTGTGTTGTCCAGAGCACTGGACAGATGCAATGTAAGGTTTATGATTCCATGCTAGCTTTGTCTCAGGATCTACAGGCTTCAAGAGCCATGAGTATCATCTCCATCATCTTGGCAGTCCTTGGTGTAATGGTCTCCATCATGGGTGCCAAGTGCACCAATTGTATCGAGGATGAAGCATCCAAGGCTAAAGTGATGATTGTTTCTGGAATCCTCTTCATTCTTGCTGGCATCCTATTGCTTGTTCCAGTGGCCTGGGTGGCAAACCAAACCATTCGGGACTTCTACAACCCACTTGTGAGCAACGCTCAGCAAAGAGAACTTGGGGCATCCATCTATATAGGATTTGCAGCCGCTGCTCTGCTAATAATTGGAGGAGCGATGTTGTGCTGCACCTGTCCCCCAAAGGAAAAGAAATACAAGCCTCAAAGAATGGGCTACTCGGCTCCACATTCCAACAGTGGTGGATATGACAGGAAGGACTATGTTTAAAATATTGTTGCAGAAAGAAGAAGGATTTGAAGATCTCATACACACAGGGTGGAGATACTTCTGAGAGGACTCCGAAATGAAGGGTCATTCGATGCTGTCAATATTTGCTTTTCCTCTGTTTAAGGCTGGTGTGTGTTCAGGGCTGGTTTCATAGATTTACCTGTCAGGGATTTGTGAGAGAATTTGATATATTTGCTATGTGTTAAAATATTTCAAGTTTGATATAATTTCAGATGTTTAAATTCACCTTTTTTTCTTTTTTCAACTGCAATTTTCAACTGTTGTCCTATAATGTTATATGTATTATGTGGTAAAGGTCATCAAAAAAGGTAATCTTAAATGGTGTTCTTATATGTCATACCAGAAAATAGATGAATTGTTCTGTGTAAGTTAATATACAGTAAATATGTTTTTTAGCAAGCTGTTCCTGCTTCAGTCTGATGCCTTGTCAAATACTAACATAGACAGGAACAGGCAGACTTTAGCTCTTTATATGTATTTGCTTTGAAAATTTCATTGACACTGAAACTGAATGTATGGTTCTTTTCTTTTTGGTCTCAATTGAGTTGATACATCAGGTTGATTCTATATAGTTTCCTTAAATCTTTTTGTACAATGTTTTCATAATTCGTAAAGGGTTGTGTTTATGATTGTCCCTATATGTATATGTTTTTTTTTTTCATAATCATTGGAGTACTATGTGTCCATTGTGTTGCCTTTATATTATACAATTTTATTAAATGCAAAAGAGCTGATAACAAAATTAAGTTGTCTTTAATAGCATGATATGGGCTGATGGAGTGGTTGTACCTTGTAGATCAATTTACATTTGTCCTTTGTTATATAATTGGGGCAGTATTGTGAATACACATTCTGTGAGAGACCAACAGGCATACAAAGCTTAGAAAAGGTGTATTGTTTGCTATAGGTGGTGGCAGACAGATCCAACCAAAACCAGTTTGAATGGCTGGGCTGGGAAGGAGGGATTGGTATTTTAAATTAAATGATTAAGGCACTAAGTGTTTTGAGTTTACCACATGCGTGTTTCTGTATTTAATTCTAATGTAATGTAATCAATTAAAGTTATTTCAGTAATTTATGCTCAAAGATTTTTCAAACAGATGAATCATCCAAATGATGTATGAAGGTATTAAAACATAAAGATCCACACATAGCCTTCATGCTTCGTTATTCTGGTAAAGGGAAGATTTTTTTTTTGTATAACCCCAAACATAAGTCAGGCAGCAGGGCAATGAAACCATAGTGAAGGGCAAACACATAACTCCTAACCCATGTTAACATAATCAAGCCACTTAGATTTTGTTGCCCATGGTGGCAATATTTAAAGCACGCTCTGTAAGACTGTTGCCATGGAGATAATGCTCCTCTGGATGACACCCTGTTTGCACCTGTTAGAGGGGGAGGGGAACTCCATGAAGCAAAACGAGACACCAAAATGCTTCCTTCTAGTCTGAATTTTCTCTGTAATTCAAGGCGATTCAAGAGGGTTCAAAACTAAATCTAATTTAAGCCTCATTAATCCAGTGTGTATAAACAGAATATTGATGTTATTAAATACAATGTATTTTTAATTGAATGACAATGCCACAAACATCACTACATCACTATTTTGCAGAAATATTAACAAACCTATTGTTAGAGTATCAAGAAGTAATGTTTTAAGGAAGGATGATTATGTTAGGTAACTTGACTGAAAAGTGTTAATAAACAGACAAATGCAGCCAACACACTGTAAAGATCATTGATTTAGTTTTTAAAAAAGCTAAATTTTGTCAATCGAGTGTAAGTGCAGGAGAATATGTGAACGCAAACAACATGTGCAGTTAAAGGTTTTTTACTGAACAAAGATTCAAGGCAAACAAAAAGGCATGAGATAAAAGTCAAACCAAAACAAAGAGTTGGATTTTGCTCTGCTATTGAACTAATCAAATATATCACATTTTCAACCAACTGCACCTCCAAGACCTTGCCAATATTTAGGTTTCAAATTGAATAATTGCTAAACACATTTGCCACAAACAAATGTCAAGATCAACTTTATCCTTTAATAAGGGCAAGTGGAACAAACTGCTTCTTTCATGCAGAGATATTTGGGGCATAGTGGTCTACCTCCAAATAACAAGCTTTACTGGGACAAAGGGCATTTCATAAGTTATTTAACAATTACATTTTTATCAACAGTTTTGTGATTCTATTGTATGACTTTACCTAGATGCTGTTGAAAATTATTACTTATACAACAAAACGTTGATGACACCAAATCAATACTATACATATTATCTTTTTTACATACAGCACACAAAAGTTTATTCATAAAATCTCAGAAAGAAATTACACGAAAAGTGTGTTATCCAAAGCAAGGGTAAACAGAATTCTCTCTGCATGCAGTGTTGATTATCTCAGGAATGTGAGCTGAAGATTTCCTCCCAATTCAGGAGAAGGTCATAGAGATAGGGATTTGTAGCAGTATTCTTTTATTCGAGTCAACAGACTGACCCCTCATTTGAAATGTAGGGCACACTTTGTACGGGATGACTCTCTCACAAAGGGAATGAAATGCAGTCTTCGACAAGATCATGCAAGTGCAACAACAATTCTGATTGCAGTATTAACATTTCAGGGCAGATTTCAGTCCTGAAATTTTCTTAAAGGCCATAATCAACTCAAACTCCAATAGGCAATATGGAGGAGTGGCTGAGGACCAGGCGATTGTGTGTTCGGGAACCGGCTGAACAGCAAAGTAAACTATAATGACAGAGCAGAACTCAAACATAACATAAAAGTGCTTTGCAACAAATAAAACAAAAACACGCGCACACACAACATGTGTCTCTCTCTCTCGAACTGGCGTCCCTGCCCCTCCTCACCATCATCATGGCCCGGCCACGTCCTCCTCCTTGTCACAAACATAAACTAACACACAGTGGTTTGAACGTTAGATTCAGTGCAATAATAGTTGATACAGTCATCTATGTTCAGTCTCTTCAGTCCAGTTTTATATTTTACACGTTACACGCATGAGAAAACTCCTGATGGATTTCTCACACAAAGCATCTGACATTTGAGCAACATACTTTGTAAAAAAGGCAAAGATAACATCGCTATTTTCTATTAGGGAAGTAATTACTGTGTGTTCTTGTAAAGACTTCACAGGAAGGAGGACACGGGAACAGGGTTCAACACAAAGGTAAGGCTCTTTAATTACAGGTTGCAGACAGAAAGGGGTAGTGCAAAAACGTGCGTGTGCTAAACATAAACTCTTTTAACTAATAATCTAACAACTAGGTTCAGTCTCTCAATTGCCAACACTGGACTGGCAGTTCTCTCTCTCGACTGGAGGCACTGGTGCTCTTTTATGCCGCTCTCCCCGTACTCACTGAAATTAGAGACAGGTGTTAGACATAATTTAGCTCAGGTGCAAGCGCCCTTAACGCTTTCTCCATTTGGACGGGCGCTTGACCATGCCCCCGCTGCCACATACCCCCACCGCCCGACTCAGGCCGGGGCGTCATCCGGCCTGCCTACCACTCCCCCCCCCATTTCTGGAAAGGAAGTCGGCGACAGCCATCTGCACCCCCGGTCTGTGGACCACCTTGAACTTAAAAGGCTGGAGAGCCAGATACCAACGGGTGATCCGGGCGGCGTTGGTATCTTTCATGCGGTGGAGCCACTGCAGTGGGGCATGATCCGAGCAGAGAGTGAAGGCCCGCCCCAGCAGGTAGTAGCGGAGCATGAGGACCACCCACTTGATGGCTAGACACTCCTTCTCTACGGTGCTGTACTTAGTTTCCCTTAAGGAGAGCTTCCTACTGATGTACAGCACTGGGCGCTCCTCCCCCTCCACCACCTGCGAGAGTACGTCCCCCAGCCCTCTGTCTGAAGCGTCCATCTGTAATAGGAAAGGGAGAGAGAAGTTAGGCGAATATAAGAGCGGCCCTCCACAGAGTGCGGCTTTAACTCGTGTGAACGCCTGTTGGCACTGCTCTGACCACTGGACCGGATCTGGAGCCCCCTTTTTAGTGAGGTCAGTCAGCGGGCTGGTGACGTCCGAATAATTAGGTACAAATCTTCTGTAGTAGCCAGCCAGCCCCAGGAACTGCCTCACCCCCTTTTTGGTCTTGGGCCTAGGGCAAGTCGCAATCGCAGCGGTCTTATCAATTTGGGGACGCACCTGGCCATGACCCAAGTGGAACCCCAGATACCGCACCTCCACACGCCCAATCGTGCACTTCTTAGGGTTTGCTGTGAGCCCTGCCCACCGCAGCGACTTCAGGACCGCCCTCAGATGTTGTATATGCCGCTGCCAGTCATTACTATAGATAATAATATCATCTAAGTAGGCAGCGGCGTAAGCAGAGTGCGGCCGGAGGACACGGTCCATCAGATGCTGGAACGTAGCTGGAGCCCCAAACAAACCGAACGGAAGTGTCACGAAGTGGTGTAATCCGAACGGCGTGGTGAAGGCTGTTTTTTCTCGGGAGATTGGTGTCAAGGGGATCTGCCAATAACCCTTCGTCAAGTCTAGGGTCGAATAAAAGCGAGCAGTACCTAACCGATCGAGCAGTTCATCAACGCGGGGCATTGGGTACGCGTCAAATTTAGACACCGCGTTGACTTTTCTGTAATCCACACAGAACCGCACCGACCCATCACTCTTGGGAACAAGAACGACCGGGCTGGACCAGTCGCTGTGGGACTCTTCTATTACCCCCATATCAAGCATGGCATCCAATTCATCCCGAACAATTTTCTTTTTATGCTCGGGGAGGCGATAAGGGCGGCTATGAACGACCACCCCCGGCTCGGTCTCGTTATGGTGCTTGATGAGGTTCGTGCGACCCGGTAGGGGAGAAAACACGTCTGCAAACTCCTTTTGCAACCTGGCAACCTCTGATCGATGGCACGGGGAGAGGTGGTCTCCACAAATGACCGGGGCATTAAGATTGGGTTTTGAATTTACCTCCGGTCCGAGCTCTGCCCTCTCTGGAACCACCGTAGCCAATGACACAGGGACCGCCTCCCTCCATAATTTAAGGAGGTTGAGGTGGTAAATTTGACACGCGTCCCCCCTATCGGTTCGTTTAACCTCATAATCGAGATCCCCCACTCGTCGTGTGACCTCAAAGGGTCCTTGCCACTTGGCGAGTAATTTGGAGCTCGATGTGGGGAGCAATACAAGAACTTTATCTCCCGGTGCAAACTCCCTTAGCTGTGTTCCCCTGTCATACAGTCGGCATTGACGTTCTTGGGCTCTGAGCAAATTCTCCTGTGTTAGTTTCCCCAAAGTGTGGAGTTTTGCTCTGAGGTCAAGGACGTATTGAATTTCGTTTTTGCTATTCGAAGATCCTTCCTCCCAGCTTTCTCTTATAACATCTAAGACACCGCGTGGGCGTCGCCCATACAGTAGCTCAAATGGAGAGAAGCCGGTTGAGGCTTGCAGGACCTCTCGCACTGCAAACAACAGGGGATCGAGCCATCTGTCCCAGTTTTTAGCATCCTCGTGTACGAACTTACAAATCATGTTCTTGAGCGTTCTGTTAAAACGTTCCACTAGGCCATCTGTCTGCAGATGATACACGCTAGTGCGAATCGATTTAATGCCCAATAGATCGTAAAGTTCGCGAAGTGTGCGTGACATAAATGTTGTGCCTTGATCGGTGAGGATTTCTTTTGGAATCCCCACCCGGGAAATTATTTTGAAGAGCGCCCCAGCAACACTACGTGCTGAGATGTTGCTTAGAGGCACTGCTTCCGGATATCGAGTTGCGTAATCCACTAGGACTAACACAAAGCGATGTCCGCGTGCTGTCCGTTCTAATGGCCCGACGAGGTCCATTCCAATTCTTTCGAAGGGAACCTCGATTAACGGAAGAGGGCGCAATGGCGCTTTTGGGGTGGCCGGTGGGTTTACCAGCTGGCATTCACGGCACGCCGTGCACCATCTGCGGACGTCGCCGGTAATGCCCGGCCAATAAAAACGGGCTATTAGACGGAGAAGTGTTTTCCTTTCTCCTAGGTGACCCGCCATGGGATTATAATGAGCCGCCTGGAATAACATTTCCCGGCGGCTCCGTGGAATCAATAATTGTGTAACATTTTCTTTTGTTTGAGTGTCCTGCGTCACTCTGTACAACCGCTCATTTATAATCACAAAATAGGGGTATGCGAGAGCGATGTCCGGCTGAAGACGCTGACCATCAATCGTCTTCACCTGGTTGAAGGCGTGCTTAAGTGTTTCATCCTGCGACTGCTCTAAAGGGAAATCCACGTCAGGGAATTCCCTACGAAGGGGAGGGGCGGAGGGCCCGCCCCTTCCCTCGTCATCCTGATTTGGAACAGTCGAGGATGGCCCCGGCTCCGCCTCCCCTGCCAAAGCATCGCACATCGCACATCTCCCTATTCTAGTGCAGGACCCATCCGTGCATATTCCCCCTAATTCCCCGGACCTCCGACAGGCTGGCCCAGGCGCTACACCCGTACCTGCTTCGGCGGACGCCCCCACCTGAGGGGGAGAGCGGTTGTAGATTGTGGGGGAAGGAGGTGATGTGGCTGATGAATGGTTTGTTGATCCTAACCAGGCTCCTCGCCTGCGGGGGGCAGGAACGGGCCCTGGAGAGAGGACAGAGGGAGAGGGTTGGAGGGGATGGGTGAGAGCAGAAGAAAACACAGGGGGAGGGGGAAGAGAGGGAGAGAGAGAGAGAGAGAGAGAGAGAGAGAGAGAGAGAGAGAGAGAGAGAGAGAGAGAGAGAGAGAGGGCTCATCCGCCCTTGGGATCGCCGCCATGTGGTCCTCTGCGAGCTGGACGGCCGCCTCCAGCGACGCCGGGCAGTGGCACTGGGCCCACTCTGCCGTTTTCTTGCTCCTGTCTGAGCTCAAGCAGGGACTGTTGGTGGATTTGATGTAGGGCAGCGAGGGACTGGAGGACTTCGGCCAGCTGGGAGGACTCTACGGGGCGACCTTTCTCCATGATTGGATGTAGAGGATCCAATTTTTAATTCTCCCGGGTATCGGCACCAGTTTAAAGACTTCACAGGAAGGAGGACACGGGAACAGGGTTCAACACAAAGGTAAGGCTCTTTAATTACGGGTTGCAGACAGACAGGGGTAGTGCAAAAACGTGCGTGTGCTAAACATAAACTCTTTTAACTAATAATCTAACAACTAGGTTCAGTCTCTCAATTGCCAACACTGGACTGGCAGTTCTCTCTCTCGACTGGAGGCACTGGTGCTCTTTTATGCCGCTCTCCCCGTACTCACTGAAATTAGAGACAGGTGTTAGACATAATTTAGCTCAGGTGCAAGCACCCCTACCGCTTTCTCCCTTTGGAGGGGCGCTTGACCACGCCCCCGCTGCCACAGTTCTGTACTGACATTGACTTCTAACAAATAAAACATTCTATTAATATGAACAGAAATAGTTTTTTAGAAAACAGGATAGGACAATCGGATGTACATCCACTTGGAAAATAATTTTAAAAAAGTCTGTAAATTCATGTATTTTATTAATTTAACTTAACAAAATCAGTGTACTATAATTGTTTACTACATTGTTTCCATCAGATGACAAGAAAAATAATTATATCATATTTATTTATTTATTGAACAAAATTACAAAACATATTTGCCACAATTGTTTGTTTTTTTTCTCTCCTTTTTCTCCCTATTTTGCTCTTAAGTTCGCATGGTGGCGTAGTGACTCGCCTCAATCCGGGTGGCGGAGGACAAATCTCAGCTGCCTCTGTGTCTGAGACCGCCAATCTGCGCATCTTATCACGTGGCTCACTGAGCATGTGACCACGGAGACATAGTGTGTGTGGAGGCTTCACACCATCCACCACGGCATCTACGCACAACTCACCTCGCGCCCCACTGATTGCGAACCACATTATAGTGATCACGAGGAGGTTACCCCGTGTGACTCTACACTTCCTTGCAACAGGGCCAATTTGGGTGCTTAGGAAACATGGCTGGAGTCACTCAGCATGCCCTGGGATTCCAACTCGTGAACTCGGTAGCAAGTGTCTTTACCACTGAGCTACCCAGGCCCCCTATTTGCCACAATTGTTAAGTTTAACTTGATCCGTTCATTAACGTCTTCAATTTAGTCTACTCTATTTATTTTAACAAAGCCAGTGTTAGAATAATTAGATTGTTAGAATAATTATTTTTTTAATTATTTATCATAATATAAATCACATTTATGAATTAATGTTGCATTTATATAGCACTTTTCTGACACTACACTCAAAGCGCTTTACACAGTGAACAGGGGTGTCACAGTCCAGTCACCTTTTCAGGTTGGTGACACCATCACCCTATGTTCTGTCTTGTGTTTCGTGTCCTATCTTTGTGTTGAGCAAATGTGTCCAGGTGTGAGTTACTGCCGTGAACTCTTCGGTAATGTCGCGGTCCTGTCATTCTTTCAGGTTGGGTTTTTATCTGGCAGGACTGTGACATCATCATCACATGTCTTGTGTTTTGTGTACATTCTTTGTGTGAGTGCACGGGTCCAGTTGTGAGTTACTGCCATGTGCTCTTCGGTCAGTCTTGTTTCATGTCCGGAGCATGGCGTTTGGCACTCATGCTCCATTTTCTTTTTGATTTGTTCCAATTTTGTTGACGTTTTCTCCCTCATGTGTTTCAGGTGCCGCTGGCATGCGGAATCAGTGTTTCCATTGGAACCCTGATTTTTTCCATGGGAACATCGATCATGCTAACTCTCAGCTAGCGAACGGCACCTGTCCCTTGTTTGTTCCTGCCTATTTTAATCCCCTTGTGTCTCACGTTCTTCTCTGGATTGTCAAATGTAGTTTATTGAATGAATGTAGTCTGTAGTATGTTGTGTGTTATCATTATAGAAAGCTGTTTGTTGTGAAGTAGCTTACCTCTCTGCCTAGTTGGTCCGGTCTCGTGTATCTGTTTGGTTGTTCATCTCTGCCCACATTTTCTGTTCTCACAAGTCTTCAACGGAGGACTCCTTGTCTCTGCCCGCATGTCGGGAGATTGATTGCTGTCCAGTCTGCTGGGAATTTTTCTCTGCAACTCACTGCGCTTCAACGGAGGATTCCTACAAATCTGCATCTGACCTCCACAATGCACACACTAGCCTACGAACACACTGTTCACAGATTTGCCCATTGTGCAGCCACGGCACACACACATCCTCAAAATCCTCACTGCAACAGCACCCAGTGCTGGGATCCCCAGTCTTCACCAGCACAGTGGATGTTGATATTTATTGTTAATAAATCCTTTGAACTGTTCCTCTGATCTTGGGTCTCTTGGTCTCACTCTTGACCTCTGACAGAACAATCCAGCCATGATGGGCCAAGCGGAGGAAACTACACTTTGCTCCACCCTCTCTCAGCAGGGAGTTTTACTGATTATCAGTAAGATAAAATCTCTGCATCTAAACGGGTTCTGGAGATGATAATGTTGCAGCTCGCTGAGCTTACCTATGTCATTAACTCCACCATCCTCCCGATGTGGGTCCCACTCAGGAAGCACTCTCATTGGCTACCCACGTTTCTGGGTGCTTAGAGGCTCATATCCCTCCTCCAACCCCATTTTCAGGTGAGGTGGGATCCTGTAGCATATTCTTTCCTGTCAGAGACAATGAAGGTGGCTAACGTCATCATGCTCTTCACCGGAAGGGCCACAGATTGGGGAACTGCCATGTGGGACAATATTTCTTGTTGCACTTCATTCATTGCATTTGCCACAGAGCTCTGCCAAGTGTTTGATCCAGACCTGCTGCAGTGGGGATCTGCCAGACACACTGTTTTCAATATGGTGGATTCTGGAACCGAAGGGAACTTGATGGACATCGACATGGTGTCCAAGCAGCAAGATCTGATGGTCCAGTGTGATGAAACTATCACTGCCTAGAGGAGGCGGAGCCAGGTGCCTGCTCCTCAGTTGCTGACAGCATCTACTGCCATGGAGGTCATTCCCATGCCACTGCCAGCATCTACAGCCACAGAGGCCATTCCCCTGCCGCTGCCAGCATCCATGGCCACAGAGGCCATTTCTCTGCCTATGATCATGACCACGGAGGTTATTTACGCTTCGCTGCCTGTGCTCAAGGCCACGGAGGTTGTTTCCCCTTCCTTGCCTGTGCTCATGACCATGGAGGTCATTTACCCTTTCCTGCCTGTCCTCACGACCTCAGAGTTTTTTTCCCTGTCACTGCCTATGCTCACGATCATGGAGGTTGTTTACCCTTCCCTGCCTGTGTTCACGACAATGGAGGACATTTCCCCTACCCTGCCTGTGCTCACGAGCACGGAGGTTGTTCCCATGTCACTGTCTGTGCCCACAGTCAGTCCTCATTGCCACAGAGGCCGTTCCCAAATCCATGTCAGTCCTCACAGCCATGGAGTCTGTTCCCCAGTCCATGTCATTCCTCGTGGCCACGGAGGCCTTGTGGAACAGCCACAATCTCTGCCTGTGCCCACAACCACAGAGGTCATTTCCCTGTCTCTGTCAGTGCCCATGGACATGGAGATTGTTTCCCTGTCACTGCCTATGCTCAAGACCAAGGAGAACATTCACCTGCCAGTGCCCACAACAACAGATATCATTCCCCTGTCACTGCCTGCTCAGAGCCACAGAGGCTGTTCCACAGTCCACGTCGGCCCTCACAGCCATGGAGGCTATTCCCCAGTCCATATCTGTCTTCACAGCCACAGAGGCTGTTCCTCTGTCCCTGCCAGTCATCACAGCCATGGAGGCTTTTCCCCAGTCCATGTCGGTCCTCACAACAATGGAGGATGTTCCCCAGACAATGTCAGTCCTCGCAGCCACATGGGATGTTCCCAAGTCAACAGAGGTAATTTCCCTGTAACTGTCTATGCTCACAGCAATGGAGGCTGTTTCACAGTCCATGTTGGTCTTCACAGCCACAGAGGCTGTTCCCCTGTCCCTGCCAGTCATCACAGCCACAGAGGCTGTTCCTCAATCCATGTCAATCCTCACAGCGATGGAGGCTGTTCCCCAATCCATGTTGGTCCTCACAGCAATGGAGGTTGTTCCCCAGTCCATGTCAGTCCTCGCAGCCACAGGGGCTGTTACCAAGTCTTTGTCGGTGCTCACAAAGTGAATAAAGTGAGTAAAGTCAGCGCGTGTTTACAGTGACATACCTGCATGGTGGAAATCTGCCTAAAAAAATGTCATAGTTTGCCAATGAAGAACTCCCTGAACTTCTCCTCTTATCTACATTTACATTCATTAAAATAGTTTTTGTAAAATTATAATTTAATTATAATTTATGAAATTTATATTAAATTTACTGAAAAGCTTCTGTATAATGAATGCCCTCCATTTCCTAATTTAGTACCAAAGTTATTTCATGTTTCTGCTAAGAATCAATGGATAAATAATAGGAAATATTACATAGGACTTCATGGTTCATTGCAAGCACTTTTGACATTTAATCATATGCAGGATGTGAATGATAGACCTGCAATTACATTTTCATTATATAACATGCTAATTCTTGATACAGGTAATGTTATCAATGATGTCACAACATGAATGGATATTTGTATTTGTAACAATGTAATTATTTTTACTAGTAAAAAAACTATATAGCTGATAAGTGAAATAAGAATTTCAACTACTCATGTAACCTCAGTACCCTGAGATGAATGGAACAAGACATTGCAATGAATGCTATGGGAAATTCCTTTTCCATGACCAAGTTGAAGCCATTGTATCATAACACCAATCTTATGGTATGGCAATGATGTTTGAGCCTCACCCTTTTAGGCACGCATTTGCCCTATAAAAGCGAGTGCTCAAACATAATTTCTTCTGAATTTTCGGACTGAGGGACAAAAACACATCACTTGTTCCTTGAAAATCTGAAGTAGTTTTGCAATGTCTCATTACCTTCATCTCAGGGAACCAATGTTACATGAGTAACCGGATATTCCCTATCGATTCAGTTCACTTGACATTGCAATGAATGCTACGGGGAATGGAGTCCCATCATGCCGCACTACATAGTGTCATACCCTAAGCTGTACCAGGGTAGAAACACTTAGAAGAATATGTATATGAGGTCAAGGGCCCTTCGGCTGATGACTTATATGTCTTCAAGTGTGTATGAAAATGAATAACCCCACATGGTGAAAACCAAATGGAATGTTAATCTGTGGTTCTATATGAGTCATATAGTACACACAGAATAATGAACCCTTTCATAACCATAGGTAGGGAGGGAGGTTTCATTCTATTGAACGTGATTGTGAATTCTAGTGGGAGTAAATTGGATAGCGGCCTCCTATGTAATAAGGAGATCGGGCTCACCCGCTGGGTGATGAAATAGTAAGCTCTCTAGACAGAGAGGATTCGCGAAGTGATGGATGCCATGTCTAGGTTATAAAACCTTACAAACATGTTCTGTGAAGGCCGTTCCACTGCAAAGCATATATCCAGTAGGGATATATCGTTTTCCATGCCTCAAGTTGAATGCACCTTTTTGCCAATAGGGCATGAAACGCCCTGTGACTCATAAGTGAGGGTGATCGCATCAACGATCTAGTGAGAGAGCCTTTGTTTGGAGATGGACATGCCTTTTGTGCATCCTCCATAACAAACGAAAAGCTGATCTGACAGTCTAAACTGGCGAGTGCACTTCTCATCCATGTGCAATGTCCACACGGGGCATAATAAATGCACTAACTGCTCCTCATCCGAATTAAACTGTGGAGGAGAGAAAGCTTGTGGGTGCACTATCTGAGCCCTGAAGGGTGTGGAAAGCACCTTAAGCATATAGCCTTTTATGTGTTTGATAGTGGCTTTACAAAACCAAAGACCATATTCCTGACATGAACTGTCAACCAACAGGACCTGTATATCATCAACCCGTTTGAGTGAGGCCAGAGCCGGCAGCAGTGGAGCACACATTAACTCAATGGATTCCAATGGTTCAAACGGGGGGCTCATAAGTGCCCTCAGCACCAGATTTAAGTCCCATGTTGGAACCGTAGCAGGGCGAGGGGGGTTCAAGCACCTCGCTCCCCTAAGGAACTTTATGATTAGATAATATCTGCCAATAGAGGAACCAGCCTCAGGGGCGTGAAATGCCGATATTGTCTCTACAAAGACCTTAAACATTGATGGAGTAAGACCTGCTTCCAACTTCTCTTGAATGAATTTAAGAATCTCTGTTATAAAGCAATTCACTGTGTCTTTGCCGCATTCCCCGACATTGGTCCCTGGCATGACAGCCTCTCTGCTCAGCAGTTCAGACAGCCTGGAACATATGTCACATGCAGGGAGAGGAGGTGGTGCCCTCTCCACACAAGGAGGCATTGTGCCAGGCTATTCATTGGTAGCGATCGAGTGCTGCACTGGTGATTTATGTATGCCACCACTGACATATTGTCTGACTGAATCAGAACATCATAATTCACTATGTCGGAATGGAAAGCTTTCACCACTAAGAAGATGGATGGTATTTCCAAGCGTTGATGTGCCATGCCCATTTTGCACCTGTCCAAGTGCTGAAAGCTGGGCGTCCTTCACACAGCGTGCCCCAACCCATGTTGGACGCATCCGTGGTCACCTCTTTTCATCTGAAAACCTTGCCCAGCATCACACACTTCTGATAAAGGTTTGGAGCTGTCCATGGTGCTAGAGCAGCCAGGCAGCAATGAGTCATGGTGACGTGCATGCTCCTCCGACGCCAGGCAAAACTTTGAGCAGTACCAGAATGAGCAGAATGGGCATATCGTGCACTGTAACGTGGAGGATAGAATGCTGTTGAAGCGAGGTAGCCGCGTCATAAACAGGAATACATAGCTGCACACTACTGTTTTTTTAACACAATGAGAAATGCTCGGTAATGCATACAATGCGACCACGTAATGCACGAGTGGATGCCGAGTTTCACGTTTATGTTGAGGGGAGATGCTGTTTATAAGACGGGAGCATTTTGAAACATAATAGAAAAAGGCAGGAGCTCTAGATTCCTATAAACGCTATACTTCCAGAGGGATTCTTCCCACCGGGGACTGACAGCACTATTTGCGTCACAGTACAAAGAAGCTAAAATATGCCTGAGGACGGCAACCCCTCTGATCTGGGAACGTGCACAAGGTCTCAGTAAGCACCGTGTGAACCTCAGGGAAGAACAATTCTGCTTTCCGAACCATAGTCTTTTGACGGTGGACGTTGTGCCGGAATCATTCATTCAGGTGAGACTTTTCCGGTTCGACAGGAGGCAACCACTCAAAGCCGAGCTCCTCGACTGTCCACGCAATGATGCAGCAAGGGACACAGCATCATTATCATCATCAGACCCGCTGAATACGTCAACACCATGCTCATTCATAGAGGGCCGGAGGTTGTCACATGCATACTGCACTGGCGAAAACATGGCTTGGGAAGATCGAGGGGCTTGTGGGGCTTGCGCTGGCACGTGATCCTCCTCAGGTTCTTCTATCTCTACCTCACAGCCCCGCATTGCTTCCTCATGTGGTCCCTTGAGACTTAACACAGAGGAAGCGTTAGGAGGGCGTGGGAGGCAGAATCATCTCTCAGAATCTTGAGACTCATGTCCTTACAGTGAAGGTAGTCTGTGCATTAGAGCTTCTTCGGCATGGGCAGCCCAGGCAGGGAACGCAGCTCATTTTGGTCTGAAGGAGCAATGTGTCGCTCACAGAAATATTAGCTTTGTGTACTTTAAAAAGATGCATATGCACAAGCTGCTCTTTTATAGAGTGTTTTATGTCACTTGGATGTAATGTGTGTCAAAGAATACAGCTCCAACCTGGATGCCGAGGGAAGCGGGTAGATGTCTAGCTGAGCGAAGAACCTGATCCGGCAGCGAAACGGAGAAACTTATTTGCCAGAAGACTAGATTGAATCTTTCACTGCAGGCGCTGAGAGTCAGGCGAAGTACGTCCTGATGTCTGCAGGGAAATCACGTCCACTGATGGATGACCGTTGATGGCGAAGGGAGGGTGTGGCACGGTGGAGGGCGGGACCGGGGCGTGATTACGCACGCCCGGTCCCGTGTTAGGCTAATTAAGCCATCAAGAAGGATAAAGGCCACTCACGGACGCCGATGCAAGAGAGAGAGAGATCGTTCACGGACATGTCCGTCGTCTTATGTGTTTGTCTTTTGAGTTTTCCATTAAACCTTTAAGTTATATGTCAAGCCGGTTTCTTGCCTCTTCCTTGCCCATGAGAATGAACTGTTTTAGATTGGTGCTGAAAGCCCGGGAAGGAAGAGGGATACGCCGTAGCGGAGTTCTCACCACTACCCCAAAGAAGCAGCCGCGGCCATCTGCCGGGGGACGAGGAGCCCAGCCGCCTGGACGCGGAGGAATGGACGCCGACCGCGAGGGGAGAAGGGGCTCCTATAGCCGACCACCTGGAGCGGTCAGGGCCGCTGCCAGGGGCGGAGGATGCCCCTACCAGCTGTTGAAACGCGGAGGGGTCGAGGGAAGACCGCCGTCTGCGAGCGGAGAGGGGTTCGCGACCGACCGCCTGGAGTGGGAGAACCGCTGCCAGGGGCGGTGGAGTCCCCTTCGGCTCCCTGAGAACGCGGCGGGGCATTCAGTCCGCCAGGGGCTGAGGACTGCCTCGGATCCGCCTGGAGAGGCACGGCTGCCGTTCGGTAGAGGGTGGAGGAGTGGCTGAGGAACGAGCTACGGCGTATCAGAGAACCGGCAAGTAAGTTTTTTTTTTTTATTATTAATCTCTCTCTCCTCTCTCTCTCGCTGCCGCTCTGCGTTGGCCTTTTCCCTCTTTTTTAAATTATGGTGTTTGTGGGAGGGGAGGTACTGCCCAGTGCAGGAACCCTCTCCCCCCCCCCCCCCCCATTTTTAATTGTTGTTTTTTGTTGTTTCCCTTCCCTTGCCCCCTCCCTCGTCCAGGTTGATGGGGATGACCCGCCGGCAGACCGCGCAGGAGGCGCCCCCCCCCCCCCCCCCCCCCCCCAGGGGATGTACGTCAGGCCGGGGGTCCCCAGCCTGAAAGAACGGGCAAGGAATGTGGCACGGTAGAGGGTGGGACACTCACTGATTACGCACGCCCGGTCCCGTGTTAGGCTAATTAAGCCGTCAAGAAGGATAAAGGCCACTCGCGGACGGCGATGCAAGAGAGAGAGAGATCGTTCACGGACATGTCCGTCGTCTTATGTGTTTGTCTTTTGAGTTTTCCATTAAACCTTTAAGTTATATGCCAAGCCGGTTTCTCGCCTCTTCCTTGCCCATGAGAATGAACTGTTTTACAGAGGGCTGATCCAGATTCGTAATCAAAACGAGACGATGTCGGTCTTGAATGAGAGAGATTTACGGGCAGCTGTCTGACACACAGTGTTTATCTTTTTGTTTAAGTTTCTTATTAAACTATTATTTATATTGTCAAGCCGGTTCTCAACTCCTCCTTTCCATTAATCCATTTACACTGGTGCCGAAACCCGGAAGGAGGAGGGATGTGCTGTAGTGGAGTTCTTGCCACTATCATCCACCCCAAAGGAGCAGTCGGAGGAACGCCCACCGACCACGAGGGGAGGAGGGGCTCCCAACCAACCACCTGGAGCGGTTAACGCTGCCAGGGGCGGGAGAGACCCCTACTGTCCACCAAAAACGCAGCAGGGTGTTCCGTCTGCCAGAGGTCTGAGGACTGCCTCCAATCCACCCGTGGAGGCGTGGCTGTCGTCCACTAGATGGTGGAGGAGTGGCTGAGGACCATGCTACAGCGTATCAGAGCACCAGCAAGTAAGTGTTTTCTTCTCTATCTCTCTCCTCTCTCCCACTGCGCGTTGGCCTTTCCCTCTCTTTTAAATTTTACTTTGGTTTTTGGGGGTACTACACTGTTACAGGGAGTACCCCCTGTGTTTTTAATTATTGTTGTTTCCCTCCCCCTGTCCCCTTCCAGATTCAGGAAGGCGGGGAAAGGGGGGGGGGGGGGTGTACGTCATGCCGGGGGCTCCCCGGCCTGAGAGAACAAGGGAGGAATGTGGCAGGGCAGAGGACGGGGCCGGGTCGTGACGCTGCACACCCGGCCCCTATTCAGGCTAATCAAGCCTCAGAGAGGGATAAAGGACAACTGGAAGCTGCAGTGCGTGAGAGAGAGATTTAAGGGCAGCTGTCAGACACCTTTGTGTGTTTGTCTTTTTGTTTAAGTTGCTTATTAAACTATTATATTGTCAAGCCAGTTCTTGCCTCCTCCTTTCCATTAATCCCTTTACAGTATTATATATGCTGAAAGTAAAATTAACTAAGATTAATAAATGCTGTAAATGTTGTGTTCATTGTTAGTTCCTGTTAACAAATGTTGTTAACTAATGTTAACAAATGGAACCCTATTGTAAAGTGCTACCCCAATATTTGAACAAAGAAAATTGTCTGTTATACCCAGAGATGTTTGTTACATCAAACATAAAATGTATGTGTATTCAGTGTATTTCCATGTAGGCAACTTTAAGGAGGGAGGGGAGAACCAGCTTAACAATATAATAGTAATAGTAATAATAATAGTTTTATGAAGAAATAAACGACAAACACACGAGCATAAACAGACAGAGCTGCTGCCTGTCATTCTCTCTCTCACTCTCACTCTCTCGAACTGTCGTCACTGGCCGCCTTTATCCTCTCCGGTGCCTTGCGTGCTGGAGGGTAAAAACAACAACAAAACCAGTGGCCCTACCGCTCCAGGCGGTCCTCTCGACCCCTCCGCATTTCTGGGGGAAGGCAGGGCACTCCTCAGCCCCTATCAGTGGTTCCATCATTCCAGGAGTTCTGGGAGTCCAGTCCCCACGTGCCTCGCGGACGGTGGCCCCGCATCAGGACATTCTGGCTACTTCGTCACCCGGCAGATGGCAGCGGCGCTCCCCTGGGTGGATGGCAGTGTCAAGGACTCCGCGACGGGCATCCCTCCTCCTTCCCGGGTTTCGGCACCAATGTAAGGCGTATAAGGGGAAGGAGGAGGCGAGAACCGGCTTGACAATATAAATAATATTTTAATGAAGAAATAAACGAAAAGCACACGAACATAAACACACAGAGCAGCTGCCTGTCATTCTCTCTCTCTCTCTCTCCCTCAAACTGTCGTCATCGGCCACCTTTATCCCTCGTGCTCCCCCATCAGGCTGATTGGGGACCGGGCGTGCGTTGTTCCAGCCCGGCCCCTCCTTCCTCCGCTCTACAGCAACATTTCCTTTTTTCCCCCAATACGTCTTATTGTAGGGTGCCCTCATGGATGCTTCTTCACCATGGTTACTATAATCGTTAGCTGCTTTATTCCCACTGCTGTGTTGCCTACGGCAGCAGACATAAAAGAAGTCAAATCTCTTACTTTGTCACTGGCTCCTGTTTTCTCCTTGGAAATCAACAAAAGGCATTTGGCCTCGACATACTAAGTCTTAAATTGTCTGAAATGGCAACTGTGTACTAAAACAGAGGGGAATGTGAAGACCGTTATCCTTAAATAACCTCCGATTACAAAACTAGGGCAAATTATAGTGTAGTGAGAAAATTGCTTTTTTACTTGTATATCCATTAGCTTTAGATGATTTTCTTGCTGAAGACCACAAAAACATTGCAATCCAGTTATTTTTCTATTCTTTGACTGGATATATAACAAGTCAAGCAAGGTGCTCTCAAAAGTAGATCAATCTTTTCATTATTATTATTATTCAGTCTTTCCCCTCATACATCTTTTAGTTTGTCAGCAGAAATGTATAGAAACACTCAGTCTGTAGATTTTGTTATGAATATAGTACATGGTCTTGGTTAATAGAAAATGTTTGTGGCTTTTAACCTTCAAAAAATTTCAATAAAGTTTACTTTAAGGATCTTGCTGCTAATACTATTATGCTTCTTCTTTTTATTTCTATTTGCCTTTTGTTGTTTTGCTTTGGAATATTTGGTCAGACAATAGGTCTGTCCATTTAGCCAACCCATATTGTGCAGACTTCCTTTTTAATCTGAATAACCGTATTTCAAAAAATATATTATTTTCTGTTTGTTTGTTTGTTTGATTATTTGTATGCTTGTTTGTTTGTTTGTGGGGCAAAATTAAATGACTTGCAATTAGAAATTTCCAAAGTCAAGAATACTGAGAAGCATATGAGCTAGTACTTTCAAATTGCCATTGCAACATTATATCTAAAGGTATGCAAAACGTCTGTTCTTATTTGCATGGACAGGTGTTTTAACACAGTCCTATATTTTATGATCTATCGATTTCAATTCCTGTTCAACAATATGGTCAATCAAAGAATGTTAATGGCATTATTTGAACAGGAATGAAGTATACTGTATGCAAAGCTGAAATCATAGTGCAAGTTTTAATTTATTACATTTTCAAATTACATTTGAAGGAATAGTTCAACAAATGGAGTTGTATGGATTACTTCTATGCTGAATTGATTTGCTTTTTGTAGCTTCAAAGTTCTGGTCACAATTCACTTGTAGTATGAACTTTATAAATTTGTGTTCTACAGAAAAGAGGAAATCATACACATAGGATAGCACGTGGGTGAGTACATGATGAGAGAATTTTCTTTTATGGATGAACTATTGCTTTAAAAAGAGTTTAAGTGAGCATTGATTGTTTTGAACAATCTGTTCTAATCGGAAATATATTACTAGGGTACTAAATGAATTGAGTAGGCCTTAACGTCCCTTCACAGTATGAAGTCTTGTGGTCTGTGGCGCCACTCTCTGGTAATACTACCTACCTGAGGTGTGCTCGAATTTGTTTTCGTGTCTTGTTCTTTTATTTCCTGTTTGAAGTTTTTCAATTTCTTTATTTCTTCATCATTTAACTAATTCCTCTCAAATATATGTGAACATGCCGTAACAAACAACAGTGTTCCCGGTGTGAGGTCTGGACCAATTTTTCAATCTGTGCAAGTATTTTTGACGCACGACGTCTTGACGTTATGTACGTCAAGTCTGGGTTGTCGTGTGAAGCTAAACAACAACAACCTTTGAGATCGCCAACACCGTTTGAATGAATGTTGTTCAGACGCAGACGTTAGCATGTCACGCTTTGCCATGAATAACATGTGCCGTATTTTGACGAGAGGTGTGTTTGGAGGCCCGTCATCATGTTTATCTGTTATCGGAGTTCGGGATTTTTGCAGCGGAACCTCGCGACTGGACCGCACTGTCAGGTGCTTCTGCCCCTCTCATGTTCTAATTTAAACTGTTAATCACACAGGACTGCATTGGGACGGGAGGGCTGTTGCGTTGAAAAGTTCGCTATACCTTATTTTAAAGTGATCTTTATAGTATATGTGTGCTGGAATCGAATTAGCAAATTAGACAGTAAAAATAGAACAAAAACTTGAGCTGTTTATGCTTGTCATGCTCTGTGCGTTGTTGTTGATGTTTGTTTTTTGTTTTGTTTGTTTTTTTCCCTCCAGTGATCACATTTATATAGATAAATAATAGATTGCTGGTTTGCAAGGGTTAGATAAACAAGGCCGTGTGTTCACTCCACCGTTTTTTCAAGGAATTTATCACCCAAAAATTATAAATTTACTCACCTCCATGCAATTACAGATGTGTATGACTTTCTTTTTTCTGCAGAACACACATATTTTTAAAAGAATATTTCAGCTCTGTAGGTCCATACAATGCAAGGGAATGGTGGCCAGACTTTGAGGTTCCAAATAGGGCATAAAGGCAGCATAGAAGTAATTCATATGACTCCAGTGGTTTAATCCATGTCCTCTGAAGTGATATTATAGGTGTAGAAACAGATCAATATTTAAGTCCCTTCATGCGATATGCATGAAGAATGTGAGTCAAATACAAAAGGAGAATGTGAAAGTGGAGATTTATAGGAAAAAAATGACTTGAATATTGATCTGTTTTTCACCCAAACCTATCATATCGCTTCAGAAGACATGGATTAAGTCACTGGAGTCGTATTGACGGTTCTAGATCTTCATGTAGCAAGAGCAACGGTATCAAAATGGTGTTCTCAAACTTGTATTGACAACCATCAAACTGACCTCGGCCAATTTTTTCCTCTATTTTCAGAGACTTTTAAATTTTATTGCACCGACTTTATTGATATCTCTCAGGGAATAGAATAGGGACATTTTAGGATTGCACCTAAGTATCATAATAAATGACATAATTTGAAATTATGTGACTTAAATAGTTTTGATCGAATCAGTACATAATTGTCATCATGTGTGTCCTTGTTTTGATTGTGTGATATGATTTCAGTTCTCAGATCTTCATTAAACATACTAGTCATAATTGCTCTCTCCTAGCCCTGTAAACCTGACATACGATGTGTTTGATGGGAAGGGAGACAGCACACCATTGGTCTTTCTACATGGTTTATTTGGGAGCAAGTCCAACTTTCACTCCATAGCCAAGTCCCTGGTACAGCGGACTGGCAGGAAGGTATGGCGCGTGTGCTGTAGACTGTCCAGATTGTTTTGCTAGTGTCCTGACTGTACTTTGTCTAGTTAGGTGCTGACAGTAGATGCTCGTAACCACGGTAAAAGCCCACACAGTCCTGTTTTGACTTACGAAGCAATGACCTGTGATCTCACACATCTGCTCAGCCAGCTGCACATTGGGAAGTGTGTCCTGATTGGACACAGCATGGGGGGCAAAGTTGCAATGACGACAGCTCTGTCACAGGTATGGTGTTCCACTTCCTGTCTGGATTTAAAAAGCATAGTTTTAAAGTTATGGCTGCAAATTCATACTGCATATTTGTAGTATATAATTGGGAAAAAGTTGGTTAAATAAAACAATAAGTGACTCTTTGAATGAATCTTTGTCTCTATCTTATTCAGCCTAATTTAGTGGAACGTCTGGTTGTTGTAGACATAAGTCCCTCTCCGACTTCAGTCCACACCACTTTCCATGCCTACATTCAGGCAATGAAAGAAGTGAAGGTAGCCAGCAATATCCCACGTTCCACAGCACATAGACTGGCCGAAGACCAGCTGAGAAAGCTAGTTAAGGTAAACGCGCCAGGTCAATATCAAAAGTTACCGGTTTATATACTGTATCTTTCTTTGGATATCACAGTAACTGCTTCCAAACATACGTCTAATAAGTAAGTCAATGGAGCAGTGAACACGTTTAACTTCCACATTCTTACAACAACATGTGTGGTGATGTAAACACATTAAACAGCTTTTCTTTATATGTGTTAGGCCTTAAACAGCTTAAGAATAAAACTGACTGACACGGGTAGATTTTTGGCCATTACACCGATTTTTATCTTCACGCTTTGATGTCAGAAGCAGAGAATAACTTTCAAATCTTATGTAAACGTATGTTGTGTGCATTACTGATATGCCTTTAGACTAATTTAAACACAGCTGATTTGCCTTTGTATTCATGCACCCAATGGCCCTTAAAAAATATATTTTTTTAAATAGAAGATTTTGTTGCAATGGGAGTTCACAATTATAAAATTGCAACAACTTTAATTGTAATCTTGATTAATTGTGCTGTCCTTTATCAGCGTATTTGTGTGCATGTAAATGGACTCATTGTAACAGTGACATTTAACAATGTCATTAGCCATATTGAGTTTCAGAAGAGTTTCATTTTCTCCATAGGGGAGTGTTTTACAGTATCTACTTCTGGTGAAGCCATCAGTCAGCTTTATTTTATCGTAATTTAAAAACAAAAATGTTTAATGGAGGAATTTCTGGTGAAGAACTAACTACACTACCCATGATCTTGAGGGGAAACTATCCACCTATCAATCAGAGAGTCCCAGCAAACAAAGTGCGCCAAACAAGCTCAGCAGCGACTGCAATCAAGCCAGTGTCTCTGCACTCTCAAACTACTTGTATATTTGCAAATATCTGCATATTTTCAGTCAAATGTATTGTTTCTATACTTGTAATCAACAACTTTAAATCAATCAATTTGTTTACGCCCTCATGGAAGATATTAAGTACACAGTCCTGTAGCTTTGTTTTTTTGTTTAAGTTTAAGCTTTTAAGTTGTGATTCACCTCAGAGCTAGTTGGTTTTGTTCATGGGTTTGAATACTTTGAGTTCTATGAAGAATTTAATGAAATTCCTATGAAAAAAATGAATGGCAAAAGTACTTCTGAAACCAAGAAGGCTGAAAAAGTGTGTTTGTGTGTTGTGAATGTGTTGTCTGATTCAAATTTCGATCAAGTGAACTAGTGCGCATTTATGTTGATTGCAGGAGCGTTCAGTGCGTCAGTTCCTCCTCACCAACCTGGAGGAGCAAAATGGCGACTACGGCTGGAGGATTAACCTGGATGCCATTGCAAATCAAATAGAGGACGTCATAAGTTTTCCTAAATTTAACACCACTTATAAGGGCCCTACCCTTTTCTTGGGTGGCAGTAGTTCTGCCTACATAAGGTAATTACTTTTTTAGAACTGCTACCCGTATATGTGTGCACATTTGGGATTATGTTATCTCTCTGTCTTTTCTTCAATTGTCAATGTTTGATTTTATTTAAATATATGTTTATTATTCAAATTTGTATCTCTTTTCCTGCCCTGGTCATCTTGGTTATCCTCTCAGCTCAGAGGATTACCCTGAAATTCAGCGGCTTTTTCCAAGTGCAGATATCCAGTACATCCCAGATGCCAGTCACTGGATTCATGCTGATAAGCCTTTGGATTTCATCAGCTCCATAATAACTTTCTTACAATCATAGTCCATGTCTCAGGAGGAGGACACCTGCTTTACTGGTGAGCCCAATGAAAAACAGGCACTGAATGAAGGGTATGGATGTGGACCATGCTGATTTTCATATAGTCCCTTAACTTACAATGCACAATTGGACAGTTACATTGCTTGGTGTATTTGTATTTCAATGTTGTATGTGCACTGTGGCTTAGCATAGGACACATTAAGAGGATATATATAAATTTATAGCAGATACAGTTTAAGTCAGAAGCTTACATACACTTAGGTTGAAGTCATTGAAACTAATGTTTTAACCACTCCACCGATTTCATATTATCAAACTATAGATTTGGCAAATCGTTTAGTAAATCTACTTTATGCATGACACAAGTCATTTTTCCAACAATTGTTTACAGACATATTGTTTAACTTTTAATTGATTATATCACAATTCCAGTGGGTCAGAAGTTTACATACACTGTAACAGAGATTGGTGTGATATTTCATGGCATCTGTTTCAGTGAATCTGACTGGTAGTAGAGGCGTTTTCTGCACAGAATTTAATTTTTTTTAAAAATACAGTCTCATGAACATTACGTGACTGTGGCAAAATTGTTGCAAAAACAATATAACATGCCTTATTACATGTTTTGCTGCAGTTTCCCAGTGAGATGTCCAGCAGGAGCAAGCAAAAGCGAGTGCAATTATGTCATAATCAGACAAGATTTGAAGGTGACTATTAGGGCCTATTTACACTTGGCCACTTCATGTGTTTTCACTGATCGGATAGCTATCCGATCATGAAAAAACCAGGTGTAAATACCCTCCGAAAGGCATTCGAGATGGTTTGCAATCCGATTGTTCAAACCACTTCATGAGGCGGTTTGAGACACATTACATTCATAACTCGGTCAAGTGTAAATGCATCTGTTGAAGGCAGTTCAAGACATCAAGATATGTAAACTTTACTCTGCCCAAACAGCGCTGTCAGCATAGGGAAAGCATCAAATATAACAACTGCTACCAAGTTTTTACATAGGGCTCGCGTCGCGCAACAAATAACAACAAATTAATACATGGATGCACGTTGTAGAAAAGATAGGACTTTCTTCATTTATTCGATGCGGATCACTGAAGAAACTGAACACTGATGCATCATGCCAATGAGAAGCCCAGAGGATGGGAAATACACAGGGTGCACAGACACACGTTTACTGTACAAACTCAGTTCGAATCAAATAATAAATCACATATTTTACATTTTCTAACTGGCATTAGCATAATCACAAATGTGTGCTATTTGCATATAGCGTGGAAATTGAAGATCGTATTTATATCTGTTAGGCAGAGACAAATTGATCAAGTGTAAATGGAATGTGCTTATTCAGTTGGATAGCAATCCGATCAGTAAAAATGCATCAAGTGACCAAGTGTAAATAGGCCCTTAGATGGAGGTTTTAATGAGTAAAACATACCTCCCTAAAGCTTTACCTAAACCTAACCAATAGTGTCCAAAAACAAATTGAGAAATGAACAGCACATTTTCCTGAGCGTCCACATAATTTTGTCTCATCTCACTTGTCAGCTTGCATGCTTGGTCTCGAACCGCAGTCTTCTGAATTCAAAGTCCAAACCTCTTTGAGGTGAACTACCGCAGAAGCTAATCACAGTGGAATAAGTGTGTAAATGTAGTTGAGTCTGTAATATAAGCGTTAAAATGTATTGTTTTTCAAATTATGCATTCTAGTAAAAGTGTTTAGATATCGTATCATAGCAGTGTCTGAGCAATAGTCTGAAAAGTGTTTATAAAGTCATATTCAGTAGTTGTAGTCATTTGTTTGAAAGTGAATACAACGCACAGTTGTTGTGGCACCTCTAATGTTTATTTCCCCAGGAAACTGCAGTGAAACGTAGAACGCGGCATGTAAAAGTCAGTTTGCTAAAATGTAGTTATAATAACGTTCATTCTATGCGACTAGGTTGAAAAAAATAAGCTACAGCACCTTTAACATGGATATGCTTTTTCTGTGCTTTAATAAGAAATATTAAGATGTCAGTGCAATTAATGCTACAATGTCTTTAGTGAACACAATGGGTTTAGTCTTTAAAATGTGTTATGAGTTAACCATCATTTTTTTTTTTTTAAAGATGTTGACTATTCTAAACTTGCGTTAAGCTGCGTAAAGCAGTTTTGTAATGTTTGACTTAACTGTTTGAATGATGCTTAGCTGAGTTGCTGTAATATGACTCAAACATTATAGTTACTCTGTCAGGTATTACACTCCCATTCTGTTATGAGGTTCAACAACATTGTTTTACTAGTTTATTCATTGTTCTCAAACTTTTTATTTTTGGCACTGGTTCCCATTTCTTTAAATGTAGACTGAACCCATTTGTGTTGTGTGTGTGTGTGTGTGTGTGTGTGTATAAACTGAGAAACTGCATGCAATAGCCCACATGTGATTAAAATGTCTGTTTTGTTGCTTTTTCAAACTTTTAGATACTAAATAGCTGTGATGTTTTGTTAGTGTGGTTTAAAGAGAGAACAATGTGCCTATCCTGCACACTTTTTCATTTTAGCTGAGTAGGGTTTTCCCTGTTCTGGATGACAATTTTTTAAGTACCAAAGCAGAGGTTTATTGGAAACATTTCCTTGACCAGTGGTGTGCTAACATTGTGTGTGGTATAAATTTGGGCGCATAAATATACACTTTTGAAAGACTCAAAAAAAAAAAAAAAAAAAAAAAATGTGTGTGTGTGTGTATATATATATATATATATATATATATATATATATATATATATATATATATATATATATATATATATAGTCAACACCATGAATGCAGACAGATATATAAAACTGTTGGAGCAACATATACTGCCATCTAGAACTGTTGTTTCCAGGGCTCCATATACTGCCAGATTTCAAGTGCATGGCTGTGTGAGCAGACAGTGGGGGTGCTAGATTGGCCTGCCTGCAGTCCCGACCTGTCTCCAATTGAGAATGTGTGGCGCATTATGAAGCACACCATATGGCAATGGAGACCCTGTACAATTGTGCAGCTAAAGACCTACATAATAGATGATTGGGGGAAATTCCACTTTCTAAACTCAAACTTGTGTCTTCAGTGCCCAATTTTTTAATAAGTGTTATTAGAAAAATGATGATGTTTGACAGTGGTAAACACTCAACTGTCCCCACTTTATTGGAGCGTGATGCAATCATCTGATTTGAAATTACTGTGCATTAAAAAAGAAAAAAAAGAAATTCAGTAGGTAAAACATCATATAATGTTTAGTTGTAGTGCTTTCAAGATAGCAAATGGTGAATATAATTTTAAAATCACTCCATTTTGTTTTTAATAGCATTTTTAACACTGTCTCAGTTTTTTTGGAATTGTGGTAGTGTGTAATATATATATATATATATATATATATATATATATATATATGTAAACTCAGCAAAAAAAGAAACACCTCTCACTTTCAACAGCTTTTATTTTCAGCAAACTTAACGTGTAAATGAATATAAATATTATACATAAAAATATTCAACAACTAAGACATAAACTGAACAAGTGTGACATGTGACTTACAGAAATGGAATAATGTGTCCCTGAACAAAGGGGGGATCAAAATAAAAAGTAACAGTCAGTATCTGGTGTGCCCACCAGCTGCATTAAAAGTACTGCAGTGCATCTCCTCATGGACTGCACAAGATTTGCCAGTTCTTGCTGTGAGATGTTACCCCACTCTTCTATCAAGGCATTTCTGGGGGGAATGGCCCCATCACCCTCTGATCCAACAGGTCCCAGACGTGCTCAATGGGATTGAGATCCAGGTTCTTCGCTGGCTATGGCAGAACACTGACATTCCTGTCTTGCAGGAAATCATGGTATGGCTGGTGGCATTGTCATGCTGGAGAGACATGTCAGGATGAGCCTGCATGGAGGATACCACATGAGGGAGGAGGATGTCTTGACAAACTCATGCACATGACGACCAATGCAATGACAATAAGCTCAGTCCGATGATGCTGTGACACACCGCCCCAGACCATGACGGACACTACATCTTCAAATCGATCCTGCTCCAGAGTACAGGCCTTGGTGTAACGCTTGTTCCTTCAATGATAAACACAAGTCTGACCATCACCCCTGGTGAGACAAACCATGACTCGTCATTGAAGAGCACTTTTTGCCAGTTCTGTCTTGTCCAACAAAGGTGTGTTTGTGCCTATAGGTGACATGTTGCCAGCGATGTCTGGTAAGGACCTGCCTTACAACAGGCCTACAAGCCCTAAGTCCATCCTCTCTCAGCCTATTGCGGACAGTCTGAGCACTGATGGAGGGATTGTGCGTTCCTGGTGTAACTCTGGCAGTTGTTGTTGCCATCCTGTACCTGTCCCGTAGGTGTGATATTCGCATGTACCAATATTGTGCAGGTGTTGTTACACGTGGTCTGCCACTTTGAGGACGATCAGCTCTCCTTCCTGTCTCCCTGTAGCGCTGTCTTAGGCATCTCGGACGGACATTACAATTTATTGCCCTGGCCACATCTGCAGTCCTCATGCCTCCATGCAGCATGCCTAAGGCACGTTCACACAGATGAGCAGGAACCCTGGTCATCTTTCTTTCTATGTTTTTCAGAGTCGGTAGAAAGGTCTCGTTAGTGTCCTAAGTTTTTATAACTGTGACCTTAATTGGCTACCGTCTGTAAGCTGTTAGTGTCTTAACAACCGTTACACAGGTGCATGTTCATTAATTGTTTATGATTCATTGAACAAGTATGGAAAACATTGTTTAAACTAGGGCTGTCCATTTAACGTGTTAATAACGTGCGATTAATTTGACAAAAAATAACACGTTAAAAAAAATTACCAATTTAATCGCAATGCTTTCCTGAGAACTGCAAGCTTGTAGTACCACCTGTTTACTCCAGACGGCAGTAAGTGAAATTTCAGCTGTGTGAGCAACACAGATTATAGTGAACAAAACATTAACAACCCTTCAGTGGACACATTTGAAGGAGTGCAAATGCGAACTAAGGGATCTCAAGATGTGTTTAAAGATTGAGTATTATACTGTATTTAACTTGACACAGTGACACAAACATTTTATTTTTATGACGCAACACACCCGAGATGCGACACAAGCATGTCTGATGCAGGTCGTATGGTCTTTACCTCACAAATATTTAATTACCAACAAGGTTAAGGAGGTGTCCTTTAAACTGTTACACCGTTTTTACCCAGTCAATCTTTATTGAAGAAACATGCTCCCTGAAATAGTTCCACTTTGCTCCTTCTGTAATGCTGTAGAATGAATCTGCCCCTCTCCTTTTTTGGGAATGTGTCCACACTGTAGTATTTTGGAGAAATTTTTGTTTGTTTGTACGTACCTCTATTTTAATAAATAGACGTATATATAAAGACGTTTTATTTGGTTTTCACAGTTTTGATAACTTAAGTTAATTTTTTTAATATTTTCTCAGATTGTTTAATCTGTTTATTTTTCTTGCCAAGTTTTTTTTTATACGTAATTGTGAATTTATGACTATAAAGCCCCTATTTGCACTTTTTTGTAAAGACTTGAAATATTGTTTAAATACTCTTTGTACCTCCAACAACTCAAAAGCATTGAAAACCAATGCACTATGTAATGAATATAATGTCTTGGCATTATTGTAAAATATATCTGTAGTATTGTGTACTATGTATACCCCTGGCTTGTTTCTAAAAAAAAAAAACAAAAAAAAAATATCTGACGCAGGTGTACCTTCACAGGGCCTTAAACAAGCCCTCATAATAACTCTCCAACTGATTGACTAATTCACTTGTGAAATGGATTTCTTTGAACTGTATGCCAGTGATTGACTAATGATCAATAATATGGTAGTAAACAATACATTGTATTCTAAAGCCACTGTTGTATTGTCTTATCATTGATTAACTCTTCTGCTACAAGAATGTAATGCATTTTAATTATCTGAATATTATATATATATATATATATATATATATATATATTTAAAGATAACTATGTATAATTATTTCATCATTATATATTGAATTATTGTTATATGAGGGGCTTTCTCAGCAAATATTTGTATATGTGATTAATAACGATTAATTAATCAGGACACCATGTAATTAATTCGATTACAAATTTTAATCAATTGACAGCCTTAGTTTAAACCCTTTACAGTAAAGATCTGTGAAGTTATTTGGATTTTTATAAAATTATCTTAAAATAAAATAAAATACAGAGTCCTGAAAAAGGGACATTGAGTTTATATATGCAATGCATCCGAAAAGTATTCACAGCGCTTCACTTTTTCCAAATTTTGTTATGTTACAGCCTTATTCAGAAATGGATTAAATGCATTATTTTCCTCACAATTCTAAAAACAATACCCCATAATAACAACGTGAAAGAAGTTTGTTTGAAATCTTTGCAAATGTTAAAAAAAAAAAAAAAAAAAAAAAAAAAAATCGAATGTACATAAGTATTCACAGCCTTTGCTCAACACTTTGTTGAAGCACCTTTGGCAACAATTACAGCCTCAAGTCTTTTTGAGTATGATGCTACAAGTTTGGCACACCTATTTTTGGGCAGTTTCAACCATTCTTCTTTGCAGGACCTCTCAAGCTCTCAGGTTGGATAGGGAGCGTCGGTGCACAGCTATTTTCAGATCTCTCCAGAGATGTTCAATCGGGTTCAAGTCTGGGCTCTGGCTGGGCCACTCAAGGACATTCACAGAGTTGTCCTGTATCCACTCCTTTGTTATCTTGGCTGTGTGCTTAGAGTATGAGGTCCAGAGCCCTCTGGAGCAGGTTTTCATCAAAGATGTCTCTGTACATTGCTGCATTCATCTTTCCTCGATCCTGACTAGTCTCCCAGTTGCTGCTGCTGAAAAACATCCCCACAGCACGATGCTGCCACCACCATGCTTCAATGTAGGGATGGTAATGGCCAGGTGATGAGTGGTGCCTGATTTTCCAGACATGACACTTGCCATTCAGGCCAAAGAGTTCAATCTTTGTTTCATCAGACAAGAGAATTTTGTTTCTCATGGTCTGAGACTCCAGGTGGGCTCTCATGTGCCTTTTACTGAAGAGTGGTTTCCGTCTGGCCACTCTACCATACAGGTTGGTGGAGTGCTGCTGAGATGTTTGTTCTTCTGGAAGGTTCTCCTCTCTCTGCAGAGAAACGCTGGAGCTCTGTCAGAGTGACCATCAGGTTCTTGGTCACCTCCCTGACTAAGGCCCTTCTCCAACAATCAATCAGTTTGGCCAGGCGGCCAGCTCTAGGAAGAGTCCTGGTGGTTCCAAACTACTTCCATTTACGGATGATGGAGGCCACTGTGCTCAATGGGACCTTCAATGCTGCAGAATTTTTTCTGTACCCTTCAACAGATCTGTGCCTCAATACAATCCTGTCTTGAAGGTCTACAGACAATTCCTTGGACTTCATGGCTTGGTTTGTGCTCTGACATGCACCGTTAACTGTGGGACCTTATTTAGACAGGTGTGTGCCTTTCCAAATCATGTCCAATCAACTGAATTTACCAAAGGTGGAATCCAATCAAGTTGAAGAAACTTCTCAAGGATGATCAGTGTAAACAGGATGCACCTGAGCTCAATTTTGAGTGTCATGGCAAAGGCTGTGAATACTTATGTAAAACAAATTTAAAAAAAAAAATGCATTTTCTATTTTTAATAAATTCACAAAGATTTAAAACAAACTTCTTTCACGTTGTCATTATGGGGTATTGTTTGTAGAATTTTGAAGATAATAATGAATTCAATCCATTTTGGAATAAGGCTGTAACATAACAAAATGTGGAAAAAGTGAAGTGCTGTGAATACTTTCCAGATGCATTGTATATATTTAGTGTGTGTGTGTGTGTGTGTGTGTGTGTGTGTATATGTATGTATATATATATATATATATATATGTATATATATATATATATATATATATATATATGTATATATATATATATATATATATATATATATATATATATATATATATATATATACATACACACAGTGGATATAAAAAGTCAACACACCCCTGTTAAAATGCCAGGTTCTTGTGATGTAAAAGAAAGAGACAAAGATAAATCTTGTCAGAACTTTTTCCACTTTTAATGTGACCTATAACGTGAACAATTCAATTGAAAAACAAACTGAAATCTTTGTGGGGGAAAAATAAAAATTAAAAAAACCTTACAATAACCTGGTTGCATAAGTGTGCACACCCTCTTATAACTGGGGATGTTCAGAATTAACCAATCACATTCAAACTCATGTTAAATAGAAGTCATTACACACCTGCCATCATTTAAAGTGACTCTGATTAATCACATAAAAAGTTCAGCTGTTCTAGTAGGATTTTCCTGACATTTTCTTTGTTGCATCTCAGAGCAAAAGCCATGGTCCGCAGAGAGCTTCCAAAGCATCAGAGGGATCTCATTGTTGAAAGATATCAGTCAGGAGAGGGGTACAAAAGAATTTCCAAGGCATTAGATATACCATGGAACACAGTGAAGACAGTCATCATCACATGGATAAAATATGGCACAACAGAGACATTACCAAGAACTGGACGCCCCTGCAAAATTTATGAAAAGACAAGAAGAAAACTGGTTAGGGAGGCTTCCAAGAGGCCTACAGCAACATTAAAGGAACTGCAGGAATTTCTGGCAAGTACTGGCTGTGTGCTACATGTGACAACAATCTCCCGCATTCTTCATATGAATGGGCTATGGGGTAGGGTGGCGAGCTGGAAGCCTTTTCTTGCAAAGAAAAACATCCAAGCCCGGCTGAAGTTTGCAAAAACAAACATCAGTCTCCCAAAGGCACGTGGGAAAATGTGTTATGGTCTGATGAAACCAAGGTTGAACTTTTTGGCCATAATTCCAAAAGGTATGTTTGGCGCAAAAACAATACTGCACGTCACCCAAAGAACACCATACCCACAGTGAAGCATGGTGGGGCTGTTTTTCTTCAGCTGGAACCGGGGCCTTAGTCAGGGTGGAGGGAATTATGAACAGTTCTAAATACCTGGCAATTTTGCCACAAAACCTTCAGGTGTCTGTTAGAAAGATGAAGATGAAGAGGAAGTTCACCTTTCAGCACGACAACAACCCAAAGCACACATCCAAATCCACAAAAGCATGGCTTCACCAGAAGAAGATTAACGTTTTGGAATGGCCCAGCCAGAGCCCAGACCTGAATCCAATTGAACATCTGTGGGGTGATCTGAAGAGGGCTGTGCACAGGAGATGTCCTCGCAATCTGACGATTTGGAGCGCTTTTGCAAAGATAAGTGGGCAAATATTGCCATGTCAAGATGTGCCATGCTAATAGACTCCTACCCACACTTATGTGTGGCACGGTGGAGGACGGGACCGGGGCATGATTACGCACGCCTGGTCCCGTATTAGGCTGATCAAGCCGTCAAGAGGGATAAAGGCCACTCGTGGACGACGTGCGGGAGAGAGAGATCGTTCACGGACATGTCCGTTATCTTATGTGTTTGTATTTTGAGTTCCTCATTAAACCTTAAAGTTATATGTCAAGCCGGTTTCTCGCCTCTTCCTTGCCCGTGACCTTGATCTGTGTTACATTATGCAACCAGGTTATTGTGAGCCCCCCCCCCCCCCTCCCCTCCCCTCCCCTCACGTTATAGGTCACATTAAAGGTGGAAATATTTCTGACAAGATTTATCTTTGTCTCCTTTTACATCACAAGAACCTGGCATTTTAACAGGGGTGTGTAGACTTTTATATCCACTGTGTGTGTGTGTGAGATATATATATATATATATATGTGTGTGTATGTTATGGTATTTAAATGTATAAATCTTAAAATTATTATTATTGAGCCTACATTTATTTTGAATAAATGGTAACGTAATGTTATGCCATTAAACGCAAAAGGGGATAATTTTGTTAATTGTGGAAGTTTCTATGTTTGTACATGAGTAGTTTGTATGTCTATATACTGGCTGTATTTAAATGTATAACATACTAAATATTATATTTCTGACTACTGTATCTTAATAATGAATAATCAAGAAATATTAAAGCAAAGATACACACTCTAAACATCAGTCTGTGTGTTTAAACAAAAATGTTTGTATGGAATGTGTATAGTGGAGCACCAGAGAACCTCCTCTGTCACTTAATTACACCACAGGAACAATAAAAATCGTCTAACAATAAAGACTATAATGTGTTTACATGGAAGTGTATTCTTTTAAATTAGCTTTTCAAAACTAAAGTTTACTGCCAGTGATTATTAGCAGTGCTAGTGCAACATATGATTATCCTGTTTGAGAAAAACAGTGACTTGGGTCTTTATTGACTCAAGGAAACAGAAATCTTTCTTTTCTTTTAATGAGATGAGATTGTACGTTTGGCAAGTCAATGACTGTTTCACTCTATGAGAAGTCCTTGGGAACATTAGATAGGAATGTTATCAATTTATTACTACAATAATTTGTTTTGTTTTAATTTCAAAATGCCTCATTCTACTTTGTGGAGCAGCACTTTGTTTTCATAGAATGTTAAAGATATTAAATATTTATGTGAATGTACGCTTATGCTATACTGAAAAGACCAATCAAATACGAACCTAATGTACAAATGTCTGTGTATGTACTAACCAGCGCTATCAGTGCAGCATTTGCTTATCTTGTTTACAGAATACTCTGTGCAAATGTTTTATTATGAAAGTGATTTGAAATTTAAATGTTCATAATCCTGGTTTATTATGGCACTCACACTAGTTGATACATTTTCATTAAACAATGCATTCTTTTTGTAGAGTAAAAATTATATCCTTGTGGCTTCATGCAGTATTGTTTGAAAGTGAAGGTCTGCATTGTTTCCATTTGGTACATGGTGAAAATTGTTTATTTTCTCTACATATATGTGTGCAGGTGTCACTAGTCAATAAATGTACAACTCTCAAACCTGTTGATGTGATTGATTAGCATCTCATGTGCAGAAATGTTTGCTACTTATATTCTTCCAACAGTGAGCTGTAAGTCCTTATCGTTGTTCTTTTTCTAAATTATGAGCCCTATAAAATCAGCCTTGAATTCTACATTGTTGTTTCTTTGTCACCTTTATTCCCTTTTATTCAAATATTAATAGGGCATTTAAATAAGACGTCATGCATGACTGTAGGTCAACAAAAATCTCAAAGCATCACTGTCTTAAAACAACCCAATTTATGTCCACCTTTATAATGAAAGGCAAAATAATATGATTTGTCAAAAATGTTAAGACATACAAAGTGGTGAGGCAAAATGACCTAAATCAATGAACACTCACTGTGAATTGTACAGTGATGAACAATATAGAAGAGCTTTGGATGTGAGATCATCCATAAGTTTTGCGTTACTAAAACCCATCAGTCCAAGGAAACCGTATGGAAATTTTCCTCTTTGTTAATCTTTTGTGGCTGAGACTCAGTAACGGGTCCTTGTGTACCACTTCTGCCACGTCTGAATTTGTCCTTCCATCTCTGTGTTCCTGGAGTACCAGGAGATGGAGATTGTGTTCCTGGAGTGTTAGGAGATGGAAAATGTGATAGAGACACAGGCACATGTGTCAGGGTGGAATAATCAGGTTTTGGAGGGAGGGGCTTATTTGATCGCCGCAGAACTCCAAACCCTCTAGACTTCTGTGTCTGTTCCTCCTGCTGTTGTTTCAGGAGCTGGTGATGAAGAATGGTCTGTACATCATCCTGTAAGAGACATGACAGTTAACACTGCTGATCTTGCATGGATTATCGAAATCTGTATGAGGAAATTCAACATGGACAATCACATTGATGAGTTCAGACTCTAGTCTTCTGTATTTTAAAAGGTATGATGAAAACCAGACTGAATCCAGATGGCTACAGAGGCTTCAGAACAGACAATCCTGCATAGACACATTCCTAGTAGCTGTTCTACAGCTTCAGTCCTGAGATTACACATTCCCCTTGTTTACATTAATTTTATATAGTAATTATAATTATACGTTTAGGATTAAAGGAATAATTCACCCAAAAATGGAAATTCTCTCATCATTTACTCACCCTCGTGCCATCCCAGATGTGAATGACTTTATTCTGCTTAACACAAATGAAGATTTTTAGAAAACAACTCCCAGCTCTGTAGGTCCATACAATGTAAGTGAATGATGACCAGAACTTTGAGGCTCCAAAAGAACAAAAAGGCAGCATAAATGTAATCCATAACACCCTGTTTACAACGGACACATGCAGCACGTCGCGTCAAAAGCCTTTCAACCCATTATAAGCAATGATACTGGTCTGCACTGGAAGCATCTGTTGCTGCGCATATGTCATGCTGACAGTAAACAGGTGTCCTGTTCCATTTTGTGCTGCATGAGCTGGCATTACTACTAAAAATTAAGCGGCTTAGAACATTCGTGCCAACGCATCCAGTATAGACAGCCTCAAGCTGTTGCGTCAATGGACGCACGCGCCCGGTGTAGACAGGGTGTAAGACTACAGTGGGTAAATCCATGTCTTCGGAAGTGATGTGATTGGTGTGGATAAGAAACAGATCATTATTTAAGTCCTTTTTTAATATAAATTCTCCTCCCTGCCCAGCAGATGTAAATATGCACAAAGATGAATGTGAACATGAAAGTGGAGAATTTTTAGTAAAAAAGGACTTAAATATTGACCCTTTTCTCAACCACACCTATCATATTTCCTCTGAAGACATGGATTTACCACTGGAGTCTTATGGATCTCTTTTATGCTACCTTTGTGCTTTTTGATTTTCTAAATTTTGGTACCCATTAAATTGCATTGTGAGGACCAATAGAGCTGAGATATTCTTCATATGTGTTCAGCAGAAGAAAGACATAAACATCAAGGATGGTATGGGGGTGAGTAAATGATGAGAGAATTTTCATTTTTGGGTGAACATTCCTCTACAAGTCTGAAATAAGTTTGTGACACTGTAAGTGTTGGATACTATAAGTTTTTTGAAGATATAGTTTTATTTTAGGTATCCCCAAAAATTACAATTCTGTCATAATTTGCCTACCCTGATGTTGTTCCAAATGCAAATGACTTTTTCTTTCTTCCGTTGAACACAAAAGGAGAAGTTAGGAAGAGTGTTAGCCTGCGTCACTATTGTTTCATTTTGCAGACAAAAGATTCAATAAAAGTCAATGGTGACTGAGGCTAACATTCTGCCTAATGTCTCCTTTTGTGCTCCATAGAAGAGGATTTGGAACAACATGAGGGTCACTAAATGATGACAAAGTTTTCATTTTTGGATGAACTGTCCCTTTAACATGTTACCGAAGGCAGTGTTTTATAATATAACTGTGTAAATAAGATTAAAGTTTGTTGATTAAAAACTATGCTGACAAAATGTTTCGACAAACTGAAATTCCACATTGTCTGTCATGGTAAAAATTTACAAGAGTTCTTGTTGCTGCTTTGAAGTCAACTAGAGCCTTTTTAAGATGAAAAAGTATTTATTTAAATTATATATATATATATATATATATATATATATATATATATATATATATATATTTAAAATAAACAGTGGATATAAACAGTCTACACACCCCTGTTAAATCAGCGGATTTTTGTGATTTACAAAATGAAACAAAGAAAAAACATATCAGAATTTTTGCACCTTTAATGTAAAAATTGCACCCTATGCAATGCCACTGAAAACTAAAGTGACAATTCAGAGAGAAAAAAAAAACTAATTAGAATAACCTAACTGCATAAGTGTGCACATCCCTTAACTAATACTTAGTTGAAGCACCCTTTGATTTTACTACAGCACTCAGTCTGTTTGGATAAGAGTCTATTAGCTTGGCACATCTTGACATGGGAATGTTTTCCCACTCTTTGCAAAAATGTTCCAGATCTGTCAAATTGCGAGGGCATCTCCGGTGTATGGCCCTCTTCAGGTCCCCCCACAGATTTTCTATAGGATTCATGTCTGGGCTCTGGCTGGGCCATTCCAAAACATTCATCTTTTTTGTCTGATGCCATTCTTTTGTTGATTTGGATGTGTGCTTTGGAACATTGTCATTCTGAAACATGAAAGATCTCTTAATTTTCAGCTTTCTAGCAGACGCCAGGAGGTTCTGTGCCAAAACTGACTGGTACTTGGAGCTATTCATGATTCCCGCCACCTTCACTAAAGCCCCAGTTCCAGCTGAAGAAAAGCAGCCCCAAAGCATGATGCTGCCACCACAATGCTTCACCATGTGTATGGTGTTCTTTTGCTGGTGTGCTGTGTTGTTTTTGCACCAAACATACCTTTTACAATTTTGGGCAAAAAGTTCAGACTGGATATAGGTTTTTGCCAGGCTTGGACGATTTTCTTTTTTTTTTATTTGTCAGAAAAGGCTTGGTCTGGCCACCCTGCCCCATAGCCCAGATAGATGAAGAATACGGGAGATAGTTGTCACAGTACTTTTATGTTGTTGTACTCCTTTTGACAGCCTCCCTGACCCGATTTCTCTTAGTCTTCTCATCAATTTTGGAGGGATGTCCTGTTCTTGATAATGTCACTGTTGTGCCATACTTTCTCCACTTGTTGGTGACTGTCTTCACAGTGTTCCATGGTGTATCTATTGCCTTGGAAAAAAATGTGTAGCCCTCACCTGAGCGATACGTTTCAACAATGAGATCCCGTTGATGCTTTGTAAGCTCATTTTAGCCCATGACTCTTGTAGTTGCATGCAACACAGTAAATGTCAGAAAAATCCTATAAGGACAGCTGAGATTTAATCAGAGTCACTTCAGGTGAAGACGTGTGCTTGATGATTGTTTGATTCTGAACACAATTATAAAAGGTTGTGCACACTTATGCAGTTTTTTATTATTTTTTTTTCTCTGAAATGTGTCACTTTGGTTTTCAGTGGTATTGCATATGTTGTAATTTTTACATTAAATATGCAAAAATTCTGATATGATTTATCTGTTTCATTTTTGACATCACAAAAACCTGCTGTTTTAACAGGGGTGTGTAGACTTTTATATCCACTGTATAGATAGATACATAGATAGATAGATAGATAGATAGATAGATAGATAGATAGATAGATAGACTGTATATAAGTTTAAAACCATAAGTGACAAAAAATAAGTGATCCTATAAAAAAAAAATTGCTCCTACTTTAGTATCTCATCAGAAACTTTGTTTTGAGTGAGTCCCTAGTAGGCAACCTCCAGAGTTCTAAATTAAAAGATTGTCTTCATTTTATGGTCAATAAACAATGAGTCTTTTTAAACATACTTTCCAGGATTCCAGCTCTATGGTCAATTCTAGTCGTTTTTGAACAGCCTCCAAAAGATGGTTATTCAATGTCATCAGTTCATTCTTGCTTTTCAATAGCTCAGACTCCATTGCTTGTTTCCTGCATTAATAATAATGATAAAAAATACAGTATTTTTATTTAACAGATCATGTACCCAATTAAAACAAACCTTAAAAGAACAAGTTTTTCAAGTTAGCTAGTGTATATATTTATCTACTTGGTCTAGGGATCAACCCAACTCACTTTGCAATGGCCTTATCTCTGTCCCGTAGTGCTTGCTGCAAAATGGCAGCATCTTCCCCTGCCTTCTGACTTCCCTGCCAATGATAATATGCAGAATGGATTTAAGATATGTTCTGCAACTATTCTTAATAGTCATAGCATGTAAATGAAATGGTTACACAAGTTCTTGCAGAGGAGGGGTGTTTATATCATGAGCTCAAAAAGGAGGCATTCCTAAAATGAGCAGATGGGTGTGTTTAAAGCTCACCTGAGAGGTATGATTTAGGGCGAGTCTACGAGCCACATTCTGCAGTTGTAGCAGTGCAATATCCAAAGGGTTAGCCTGAGAGGGCTGATCTAATTCTGCTGTCTCAATGTCTGTCAAAGGGAGTAGCAGCTTCACAATAGACTGAACCTCCTCTGTCACCTAATTACACCACAGGAACAATAAAGACACAATAAGACAAAACTTGCTTGCATACATTTTCTGGATTTCATTTATTTTATGAGTCAGTCTATAGACAAGGTAAGAATTATCGGTTATAACAAAGTCAAATATAAAGCTTATATTAAATGTTATTTAATTTATTTTGAACATAAGACACAGACTCACCCGTTCACTGTTTTGACTCCAACCAGGTCCACTTTCGCTCTGCCTTTGCAGTCTATCCACCTGAGCCTTAAGCTTCAGACTGCGCTGTCTTGACAGTTCTACCTCCCTTTTGACCTGTTTCAGCTACAGCCATAGAGACAATGTGTTAGGCTAGCTTGCACAACAACATACATGGCTTCTATTCACATGGCTGAATATGGCCTCAAGTACACTACTGGTCAAAAGTTTTGAAACACTTACTCGTTTTTTATTATAATTTTTATTTTATTTTTCACATTTTAGAATAATAGTAAATTCATCAAAACTATGGAATAACATAAATGGAACTATGGTGTTGTGACTAAACAAAATCCAAAATAAATCAAAACTGTGTTATATTTTAGTATCTTCAAAGTAGTCACACTTTGCCTAGAATTTGCAGACATGTACCAACTTCTTGAGGAATCACCCTGGGATGCTTTTTAAACGGTATTGAAGGAGTTCCCATCTAAGTTGGGCACTTATTGGCAGCTTTTCTTTATTATTTGTTCCATGTCATCAATTTCAAAGCTTTTTTTTATTATTAAATTTTAGTTTTAGAATGAAATATATTAATATGGTGGCACAATTATATTTTTTTTACAAAAATAATTTCAAACATTTAAGCATACAATCTTCAGATCAAAAGATTTTTAAGATCATGAGAAACATTTCTGTCAAGAAATGACAAAACTATTGACCAGTAGTGTAAATACACTTTTGATGCATGTGTAAGACCATTTTAATCACACATATGATGTAACTGAATATTCAAGATGGAGGAACCAAATGCAAAAGATTAAGAATCAGTCACTGGAAAAAACTCAAAATGTTTTCCCCAATGTCTAGTAGTTATGGCCGTTGTGACACACCTGCGAGCATAAATACAGGTAGGGTTGTGTACTTTAAACCCCTGCTATTCCAGATTCTTCAGGAAGATAAGAAAGATGTCATTAAAGGCAAACAAAGTGGAAACATTCCAAACAACATCTAAAATAACCCATATTTCCTCTTTGCGTGAGGTCCTATGATTTTTCAGTATAGGTCACCAAATCACAAGACAATTTCCACAAGAAGAAGAAATATGATGTTACTTGTCTAAGGTCTGAGGTAAACTAGACAAATAGTTTCTGTCACACAAAAACTAGTCTAAGAGTTTGCTTCAGACTTTTTGTCTAGTTTTTGTGTGACAGAATGTGCTCTTTTAGTTTCAGTGGATAAAGCATGATTAGGACATATTGTAATAATGGAGCTGGTGAAATGTACCAACATTCCATATATAGTTTGTGCTGGACTGTGTTTGCTGTAAAGTAAACATACCCAGAAACCAATAGACTTATATTTGTGACTAGCAAGTTAAGCTGCTTTGAAAATAATTGAATGGAAGTGAACTAATGAATTAAAAGCACAAATCTCTGGTCCTCTTGTTGTTTGTCCTCTTAATATTTTTCAATTTTGATTAGTTTTTTCCCCTTTGTTCGGTATTTGTTTCACTATTTGAGATGCTAGCCACGACTCACCGTGGCAGATACCGGGCTGGACACACGTCTGCGGATGGGGCTCCCACTCCGGAGCAGATCGGGTAGCACTTCTTCAATGTATTTGGGCTTCCTCGGAAGCGAATCTGGATTAGAATTTTCAGCCACGGACATTTGGTCTGAGTAAACATTCTGGCCTGTTTCAGAAGAATGGCGATTGTCACCAACCACTCCCAGCTGTTCTTGTACCTCATTCAATGTGGGTAGTTGTGAGCTGAATGTCTCTCTGTCCGTGTCCTTGTTATGACTTGAAACGGAGTCATCTTCGTCAGATAATCGTTTATGTGTTCTCTCAGTGGGCAGAGGTAAGAGGTCCCTGATTGTTTGGAGGGCGACTGGTGCATCTCTCCTATACGTCTCCATGGTCCGAACGGCAAGTTCTCATCAAGTGAGAGAACACTTAAAGACAATACTAGAAACCAGCAGACAATGCACACAAACCCGTTTTTCCAGCCTTTTGACGTGGAGAAATGTCAAGTGCGTCATCAAAGCTCATCACGGTTTGACATCAGAGGGTGCTGTATCTATGTGATGAAGGCTTTTGTACCACATACTGTTATACTGTTTATGCAGATATAAACATTGATGGCATGACAAAACGGCCATTTATTTAATTAAGTGTCCCCAGGGGCGATTCTAGAATTTAAATATTAGGGGGGTTCAGCCCCCAGTAACACTGTAACTGACTTATGGGGCTTTTCCACTGCATGGTACAACTAGACTCCACGCAACTCTGCTCACTTTTTGGGGGGTTTCCACTGTGGATAGTACCTTGTACCTGTTACTTTTTTTAGTACCACCTCAGTGGAGGTTCCAAGCCAGCTGAGCTGATACTAAATGTGACGTCAAAACCCTGCAGATCCCTGATTGTTCACAGAGAATTGTCACCGTCAGCGTCACTGGACATCAGTCCGCTAGTTTTAACGTTAGCTACAGCGATAGCAGTATCATTTGTTCATGCGAGTTTCGAATTGTAAATAGAAATGGCTGTTCGCAAAACCACCGCGTGGTCAATAAATGAGGTGCAGACGTTCCTCTTGTTAGCCATGAACGAAACAGCGCGAAACGCAAAAGTCTTTCAGGAAGTGTCTCAACTGTTGGCCGCACACGGCTGCCACCGGACCTACCAATAGTGTAGGGAAAAGTAAAAAAAAAAGTTCAAAGTGACTACAGAACCAGCAAGGAAAAGTGGAAGTGGTTCGACCAAATGGACGCTATCTAGACCGGCGAGCAATGGGAGGGAGAGTGCTCTATACTCTGCTTGGAAAGCTCCAATTTATTTAGTTGACCAGCTACCGGAAACTTGCTTCTAAATCAACCAGGCCAATTTAACTGTTACACTTGTGTAAAATCACCATGCAACAACTGCTTTATGCAGCACAACCAGCTAGTAGCTAACAGCTAGCGGTCGCGTTATTGTTTATGTTTTTGTCGTGTTAGAGATGATGTCACGGCAGCAGAGGCGGCGCAACTATGATGATCAGCCTATAATCCCACCCATGTTGAGGCGGAACTAAACTGCAATGGAAAAGCAAGCTCAGAAAAGTAAAGCGAGTTGAACCGAACCGCAACGTGCAGTGGAAATGTGCCATAAGGTGTGCACATTTATTGTATTCCTCTTGGTGGCATAGATGTTTTTGTTGCTGTTCTCAACTTTGTTTACATAATTTATGCTCTCAGCTTATAACCTTTTCATTCATAACATTGTTATTTTCTTTAAAAAACATTTATAAAGTTATTCAAGTAACCGAAACACTTAGAATATAGACCAACCATATATTATTGTATCTGTCTGTTTATTGGCAACATGTTCCATTTTTTGTTCTCCGTTTATTGACAAAAAATATAGAACATGTTTAAATTATTTTGCAATTTCAAAGTTATATCAAACACCTCAAAAACCTATTACTACAATAAATGTCACATTTATCTAGTGGACTGAATTAACTCCAGATGATGTTTCTCTGTCTGACATTAAATAGCGACTTGAGTCTTTTGAATTCATTAATCAAAAATATTCATTCAGATTTGTTCACTGAGACCAAGTGCCAGTTTTTGTAAGTCACACTTTTATGCAACAAATTAAAGTCTTTTATGTGTTTTGAAAGATTAGTTGTTAAACCATCGACAAAGCACAAATGAAACAAGTTATGCTTCGTTAAAATGTAAATCTACAAATTGACTAATAGAATTAATTGCGTTAGGTGAGTGTTTAATCATCATTCAAGTTTTTTCCCCCACAAACGACAACAACGCATATCTATAATTTTTTTTAACTGCTGCATGACTATACAAAAAGACAACAATATTAGCCTAATTAGTTTCAATTATGTTCTTATGTCATTGCAAGTTATACAGTCACTTTTACACCTTTACTACTTTTATTTCTCCTCCCCTCCTTCTGATGGTAAAAACAGATCCAGATCCTCGCCCGTTCACAAACAAAATTACTAATTTGTTCCGCTCAGACACAAATGGTCTAGGGTCAGGCAAAGTCTATGTGTGACCCTCAAATTATTTCATGTCTAGTGTTAAAAAACAAACAAAACAAAAAATGCTACAGAGTAAAAGGACCGAACGCAGGTCTCTTCAGATTAACATTTTTATTGGTTGATTCTCAAACATAATATATAAAAAAGCTAAATATACATGCACTGATGTATGTTAATCTGAGGGTTTAGATGCATTATAAACTCATTTATTCATTATTAACTCAAGTACAATGTTTGTGGATTCCTTTTTAGCTGCTGTTTGCAAAATAATGAAGATCTCATGAGGATCCCATGACATCCTCCATTATAAAAAAATGCTGAAAAACAGCGAGACAAACAATAGTCAAAGACAACCATCTAGCTTATGTTTACATAGAAAAACAATCAAGACACAAAATCGCATCCCCAAAGAAGTCAACTCCCTTTGAATATGAAAATCTCGAAATAAAATTACAATTTATTTGATTAATTATGGCCCTGAGTGTGATGCTGAGAGAAATACATTTTCATATTGTATTTAAGGGGGCTTCACTTTTTCTTTTCTTGCCTATAAAGACTGACCACAGCACGAGCCAAAAGCATTCGAGTGTGGGCTGTGAATGAGCCTATCATTAGTTTGACCCGCTAAATGAATACTACCCTTCCCTGAACCAGCTGGACATTTGAATCTGAACATAACGAATTAGTCATGTCGCTTGTGAATACGTGCGGATCTGAATCTGTTGACCGACTGAAAGAGAGGAAAATGTAATTCCTTTAGTTTGATAATCTTGTTTAAGAATGAGAGAAAGGGGCTGGATAAAGTATGAATAAAAGTGGTTGATGGCATTACAATGGTGCTTTACACATAGTTTTAATGAATGACTCGCTCAATGCACATAAAAGACATTAATTTGCTGACACCTACTGGCGTTAAGGTTTGATTTACAATAAGTTAATGACAGACAGAAAAACAGCATCTGGACTTTAGTGGATTAACTCCACCAAATAAATGTGACTTTTATTGTAGTAATAGGTTTTTGAGTTTTTCAACTATAGATTTCAACTATAGAAATTTTGAAATGACTGATTTGTGTTCTATAATTTTTGTTAATGAAGAAAGAAAGGAATGATTTGAACAGATGGAACGTGTTGGCAATAAGTAGACAATTACAAAAATATATTGTTTGGCCATTTTGAGCAAAAGCCTGGGGACCGACACTGGAACTGTACTGGGAGCCTTATTCATGTCCTCTGCCAGAGGTGTGAGATACAAGATACAAGAAATCCAGCAGGCCACTGTGAAGGAGATTGACATTCTTCGAAAAGTGTCTGGACAAAAGAACATAAGTATGGCTGTCTGTGGCAGCGGGGGGCATGGCAAGCACCCGTCCTGAGAGAGAGAGAAAGTGGTAAGGGCGCTTACACCTGAGCTAAATTATGCCTAAAACCCTTTTCTAATTCCAGTGAGCATGGGGAGAGCGGCATAAAAGCAGCCACACAGCCAGCAGATGGGTGTGAGAGAGCCTGGGTCCAGAAAGTTATTATTGTGAAGCTGAAGAGATTATTATTGTGAAACTGAAGAGATTATTGTGTGATGCTGTGAGCGCTGAAGTGTAGTCATTAAAATCCTTACCCATGAGTGGAGCAACCTGCCTCCCGTGTGCTCCTTATCAACCACCCTCACACTGTCCAGTGCCAATGTGAATGTTGCCAAATATAACGATCAAATGTAAAGGTTTTATGGCAGAGCAGATTGATATATTTTAAGATATTTTGCAACAACAACAAAAGTGGTGTGCTTTTACTTACGATTTTCACTTGATGGATGATAAAACATTGCATAGACACAAATCTTAGGAAGTACACATGCTATGTCTACAGACTTGAGAGGTGGGCTCTTTTGACTTGGGCTTCCTCATAGCAACCACCCTGAACAACTCAGCAACTGCATATCAATGCCCAGTTCTTGCCAACTCTAGAATTGTGGTGGTGACTTTTTCATGGGCAAACAGCACTTACATTCCTTCCATTACATTCCTTCATCTCTACAAGGGGCTCAATTCAAAACATCTAAACTGCTTGCATTCAAGTTTGTTTCCTATTTACTATACTCAGATTTTAAAATGTTCCAATTGAGAACTATGTGTTAGTTGACACTCCACAGCATACAAATGGGAGATTAGCTATTTCTAAATGCACGGAAAAGAACTAGGTGCAAAGATGGGACTGTTACTGCCAAAGTCTGGCTACACTGAATACAAACATGCAGGCAAACCCACTTCAAAAGCCATCGTTTCATTGTCATCTCCTGTCTTTTATTCCTATCCAATTGCTCTTTGTCTAACCACTTATAGTTTGAACAGATGTAGTATATTCTCTAATGTGCTGAACGGTGTTCGTTAAATATGTCACCAACTCAACTGATTGGTATTGCTTATAATTCATTAGCTTTAAAAAAATATTACTGGCTTCTCAGAGTACAACGTTTATACATGTCTATTCTTTTAACAGGATGAAGAGAGGGGAAACTTTTTGATTACCTTACAGAAAAAGTCACCTTAAGCGAAAAAGAGACAAGGTCAGCTCTCCATTGAATAACTCTGACATCAATTTTGAACTGCTAATAATTGTCTGCAAATGTGTGAAGGAGCGATTCTGAAGTTTATATATTTTCTGTCCTCAAGAGGGGACTATAATCATATGCATGGAAAACGGTTGCCAAAAGAAACAGGGCATTGTGAGTTTGGATAAGTTTGAACTTAGGCCATGGTATGCTGCCACTCTTCTGAATGCAGCACTCTGAATTCCCACATACATTAGGTTTGATTGTTTTTAGGGTATATGCCTATATAACTAAATATTTCAAAAGGCATTAGCCTGAAAGATATTAAGTTAATGAGTTTAATTCATTTTTACATAGCAACTCTGAGCTATGTTAACCTCCGAAAGAATATATGGAATCTTGGCACTCATTTGTCTTTTATTCTTTGTTAGAAAGATCGTACAACCTCTTCTGGAAGTGGTTGAGAATCTTCATGCCCACAAAATTGTCCATAGGGACCTGAAACCAGAGAACATTTTGCTGGATGATGACATGAACATCAAACTCACTGACTTTGACTTTTCAATTCAGATTGAGCTGGGACAAAAGCTGAATGGTGAGTTCTGATGAAAGGCTACAAGCATTTGTTTTTTTTGTGGCCGCGGCTCTAGAAGAGACACCACATGGAATGTGGAACAACGTGGTTTTGAAGGCCATGTATTGCTACACACAATCACATATTAGCTATGGGACTGCTGTTGACCTTTAAGCAAATGATACATATGTGCCATCAATATCACTCTTTGAGAATTATTTAGAGCATTTGGCATACAATATACCCCTAAAAGTAGGGTACTCAAAGTACTCATGTGAAACTCAATGCTATGATGCTTGTGTGTTCTGGCTTGTTGCCAGAGTTGATGTACGATTACTAAGGTGTTCTGGGTGATTTTAACAAGGGATGCACAATATATTAGCAGCCATATCGGTGGCAACTAATAAAAGTTGAATTTATTAAAACTTTTAACATGTTGATTTCCAGTTTCCTACCTTAATAGATGGTTGTTGATGTTAACAGAATTAAATCTATTTGTATTAAATTGTCTTTTCTGGTGTAGTTGAAGCACTGGAGTGATCTTGTACACTCTTCTGGCTGGATCGCTGCCTTTCTGGCACAGGAAACAAATGCTGATGCTGCGAGTGGAATGAACTCTCTGACGGTCAAAGACTTGGTGTGTGTCTCAGTCAGTCATTGTTTGTTTGGCATGGTACTGTTTGCTTTACCATACAGTACAAACAGTTTCAAAGTATTTCTGATATAATACGATGTGAAAATGCCTCTCCAGTTTGACCTTATTTTCATCCCAGTAGATTTCCAGGTTACTAGTTTTGTACCCACAACTAGACTGTTGTACAGCGACAGAAGCCCTAAATCACCCTTTCTTCCAACAATACGTGGTTGCACAGGTCCGCCATTTATCCCTTACAGAAAGTTCAGCAGATATTCTAAATGACTTCTCTTAAAAATAGTTGAATTTGGGTTTCCATTACCTAAAACACATATTCTTTCTGATCCATAATTCACAAACTTCCACAGGGTATTTTTATGACTGTACTTGCTTCAATTCGGATCCACTGCAACTATCGACATGCCAAACCCATCACCAAGGAGGTGATCTGCAGTGACCCATATGCCATCAAACCTCTGCGCAAGATGAGATCTATGGTCACTGGGTGAAGAAAGGGCAGACTCAGAAAAGAGCAGCCTTGTTCGAAAACACTCCAAAAGGGATTTTGCTTTCTACTGCAGCTGAGGAGACGGACATGTCACTTAGTTTTGGTTAAAGTACACAATGTCCAATGACTACCAGATCGGTCTACACAATTTACCTCAAGGCCATGTTGATAATGGTCCCAAAATGTACAGTGGCTACTGCTATATGATAGCATGTCAGTCCATCCTTGTTTCATTCTCTTCTACAATGAGATGAAAAAAAAAAAAAAAAAAATCATTATTTTCAGGGGTCTTGTTTTGGATTTTGGCTAAAGTATTGTCTTATTTATAATGTAGGCATTTGTATTATCTAGTACTATTAAACAGGCAGTATTCTTACAGTAATACTATTTAAACTATATGATAAAATAAAGACAATTATAAGATTGTTAAGGTTTTTTAGATTTTAATACAGCAGTATTTTGTGTAAAAAAAATGTAAATCTAGCACTGAATTCCAGAAGTTCATGTTTTCACAGGAGAAATGTCAAATTCATTTCATAATGCACCAGTGGCATCAGTGCCATTACACATTTGGTTCCTACAGCTCAGTTCTTGTTTTGCTCATCTTTGGCTTTGCATTTGAACTCAGGTTATCAGAGGCAGAGTCTGGTGTGTTTCCCATCCTACACAAAATAAAATGCAATATACCATTAAATTGCATTAATTTATACAATAGCTGTAGCAAGAGTTGATTAACCCACTTGAGGTCAACAGGAACTGCTACAACAAGGGATCGAAATAGAATAATGGAAAAAAAAAAGTTGATTTGCCTTTGAATAATATGTATTAACTGACATTAACATTGCTCAGAAAATGCATCTAAAAGTATAGAGTAATCTAGTATATATGCAGAGTAAGCAGGATCAAATATGACTGACCTAGTGGTGATACAAGCTCTATGACTGGCTGAACCATCGGCTGTGTCGATCCAGGATGCCCCACGCAGGACATACTGGGTCTGAGCACCAGGAAAACATGAGGAGGTCCACTCCCAGACATTACCCAGCATATCATATAGTCCTGGAACAAGGTGCAAGATTGTTCTCTCAATTCAGAACAGTAATAGTAAAAGAGTGAAATTATTTTAAAGGATTTAAAACAGATTTAAAAGGAATATTTAATTTTCAATACAAGTTAAGCTCAATAAACAGCATTTGATGCATAATGTTAATTACCACAAAGATTAATTTCAACTTTTCTTTAAAAAAAAAAAAAGCTAAAATCTGGGTTACAGTAAGGCACTCACAATGGAAGTGAATGGGGCCAATCCGTAAACATCACTAGGTTTTATAAAAATGTTAAGCTTCGCATTTCTGCCTTGAACCACACCAAAAATTGACAATTCACTTCCATACTAAGTGCCTCACTTTAAACTTGATTTTTGCTGCTCCTTTTTTTTTTCTTAAAGAGGGACGAGTCGAAATGATAATTTTTTAAGTCAACATTCAATGCTGTTGATTGAGCTGAACTTGTATTGAACATAGAATATTCCTTTAAATAGCACCTGAATGCAATGAGATAGTATAGTATAGAATAGTATCCTGAGATGTTTTTTTGTAATTTTCACCAGGCGTCTTTGTCTCTGAATGGTTAAGTTTTGTATGTTTTTGATTAAATGTTTGACTAGTATTTGACTGTATAATCTCTGAACTTGGAAACTTTCAAACTGTTCTCATGCCGCTCTTCATTTAAATTTACCAAACCAGCTTCTTTTAGACATTTAGTGTGTGATTACATACCATAGTTATTCTGTGGAGGATATGCAGTTACAGGAGCTGTGCCATGATAGCCATCTTATACTGTGTCCCCATCTGGAAATCTGCCCTTCAAACAAACCGTTTACCAACAATTTATAAACTACAAATGCTTAGAAATGTTAAGAGTTTTAAACACTGACTATTTTTAAATGAATAGTTCACTGTGCTCTGTTGGTCCATACAATACAGGTGAATGGCCAGTGGTTCAATCCATGTCTTCAGAAACGATATAATAGTTGTGGGTGAGAAACAGATCAATATTTAATTCCTTTATTATACTATAAATCTCCACCTTTTCCAGCTCCTGCCAGTATATATAAAATAATGCATTTTTAATATTAAATATATCCCCAAAAATATAAACAAATATTTCAAATGTTCATCTGGCCATCTAAAATACAAATTATTTCATTTTAACTATTTGTTTTGATTACTGAATTACAAATTATTTCGTGAAGACTCGGAAACAACTGAGAAATGTACTTTCTCCCTCATCATTTTTCCTTGCATCTGGATTAACCATGCATGTATATGCAGTAATTTTATAAAGTTGTTAAAAAGGTCTTCAGGATGTTACAGAAGGCTACATTCACAGAGTGCAATTAGGCAAATAAATGTGTGATGCAGTGGTTTTCTTCAGGATCAAATCACATGCTTATCATGTTCTCCTTAGAGAGTGAAGCCCCATTTTTTGGGCTACAGGAAGTGGTGTAGTTTCCAAAAATTTTCCGAAAAAATCTGAATGAAATTACACAGTTATTAACCTGTTACCAGCATTTAATTTTTATCCATTTTTGGAAAAATTAAAAGGGCCGTGTGGCACGGTGGAGTGCGGGGCCAGGTCTTGATTCAACACGCACGGTCCCGTATTGGGCTAATCAAGCCTCCAAGAGGGTTAAAGGCCGACCGCGGATGATGTGCGGGAGAGAGAGATCGTTCACGGACATGTCCGTTGTCCTGTGTTTGTCTTTTGAGTTTTCCATTAAAACTATAATTTATATGTTAAGCCGGTTTCTTGCCTCTTCCTTGCCCGTGAGCGTGAACTTCTTTACATTGGTGCCGAAACCCGGGAAGGAAGAGGGTACGCGTATCGGAGAACCGGCGAGTAAGGATTTTTTTTTTCTATCTCTCTCTCCTCTCTCTCTCACTGCCGCTTTGCGTTGGCCTTTTCCCTCTTTTTTTTAATTATGGTGTTTGTGGGAGTGGAGGTACTGCTCAGTGCTGGAAGGACCCCCCCACATTTTTAATTATTGTTGTTTCCCTCCCCTTGTCCTCTCCCTCGTCCAAGTAGATGGGGATGACCCGCCGGCAGACCGTGCAGGAGGCGCCCCCCCCAGGGGATGTACGTCAGGCTGGGGGTCCCCAGCCTGAAAGAACGAGGGTGGGCAGGGCCGGGCCGGGTCGTGATTCAACATGCCTGGTCCCGTATTGGGCTAATCAAGCCTCCAAGAGGGTTAAAGGCCAACCGCGGATGATGTGCGTGAGAGAGAGATCGTTCACGGACATGTCCGTTGTCTTATGTATTTGTATTTTGAGTTTTCCATTAAAACTACAATTTATACGTTAAGCCGGTTTCTCGCCTCTTCCTTGCCCGTGAGCATGAACTTCTTTACAGGTCGTTGTCCCATTATTGGTTACATTCAACAAAAATGTTCCTGGCCACCATTCACTGCCATTGCATGGACCTAAAGAGCTGAGATATTCTTCTAAAAATATTAATTTGTGTTTTGCAGAGGAAAAGAAAGTCATTTACATCTGGGATGGCATAAATGATGAGAGAATTGAAATTTTTGGGTGAACTTTATGTAAAAATATACATTTTCCTTTAAATTTAATAAGCAGATACATCTCAACTGACCTGCCACAAGTTAGTGTGGTTCAGCAAAAGGCAATTTAATATTATGCAAAACAGAAGAGTGAACGATAAAGAAAACATAAATAATGGAGCATGCTGAGAGGCATATGTCTTATTTGGCTTACCTTCAAGACCTCCACGTGTAGCCATTTCCCACTCTTCCTCAGTTGGCAGCCTTTTCTTCTTCCACTGACAGTAGGCTTGTGCATCATTCCAGCTGACCTGCACCACAGGAAACTCTAGCCTGTCCTTGATACCAGAGCCTGGTCCTGCTGGCTGCACACATCAAGAGACTTGATGAATATGTATATCCGTATGCAATACAAAAATACTTTAAGCTCTAAAATTAATGCAGCAATTCATTTTTTTAGTTTCTTGCATTAATCATCATTTAAGGCCCTGTGAATTACATATTCAGATGCATATAAGGTACTAACTACGTTACCTGTCTCCAGAACACCTTCTCGACTGGTAACCACCAGGGAGAAGACTAGGAAAGAGGTGGTCATTTGAAAGAGAAAAGAGACAAATACAGCATAATAGAGAGTAGTTAGCTATTTGTGAATTACCATTTAAACATGTTTATTATAATTGGTGTTCCTAGTTTGTAAACAGATGTAACAATTCTGGCCAGCTGACCGTCAATTAGTTTTGATGCTTTATACTCCATAAAGCACAGATATACACTATATGTTTTTATATTTTATGCACCTGCTCTGGATTCATACAATTATCTGAGTGACCTTGCTTTTCAGCTCATCAGACACAAAATCCTGGAAGACAAAACTCCAACCAAATGTTTCAGCCTCTGTTTTGTATTTCTGCAGTCTAACAAATTCCCTGGAAAAACAGAAGCAGTTGTATCAGTCCAGTCAGAACACACACAAGCATTAGAACAAGATTTAAGGAATAGTTCACCCAAAAATGAAAATTCTCTACAAGATCCCAGATGTTTATGACTTTGTTTCTTCTGCTGAACACAAATGAAAATTCTTAAAAGAAAAAAGGTCTGGCTCTGCAGGTCCATACAATGCAAGTTACTGTTGACCAAAACTTTGAATGTCCAAAAAGCACATAAAGGCAGCATAAATGTAGTCCAAATGTCTACATTTTATGCTGCCTTTGTGCTTTTTGGAACTTCAAAGTTCTGGTCACCATTCACTTGCATTGTTTGGACCTACAGAGCAGATATATTCTTCTAAAGATCCGTAGAAGAAAGAAAGTCATAAACATCTGTGATGGCACGAGGGTGAGTAAATGATAAGATAATTTTCATTTTTGGGTGAACTATTCCTTTAATCCCCAAGTTGGCTTTGTCTCAAAACCATGTGAGATGCCTTCCAGACAGCATTTTAAAGCATTATAGGTGTGTTCTGAAAAATGTTGTGAAGGTGGGCTGCTTGCTAGGTTTGGAGATAGACACTGTGTTCTGTGGCAATGACAAGCACCTGAAGTTGAAGTTAGTAACAGGATATTTGTCCATCTTAAAAGGCTGGAGAGTGATAGCTCGTGTTGTTGATTCCCCATCTCTCCCATCAGCAGCACTAGTTAGCATCGTCATACTCCCACCAGGAATAAGCACCATGTCAACTAAAAAATATATTTTGTTATTTCTGCATACTGGAAATTACCTTACAACGATTTAGGCTACCATGGCAATCACAGTTACAGACAAAATACAACAAATATCATTCTTACACCGTAAAGTTTATATAGATAGACAGACAGACAGATAGACAGATAGATAGATAGATAGATAGATAGATAGATAGATAGATAGATAGATAGATAGATAGATAGATAGATAGATAGACAGACAGATAGATAGATAGATAGAGCCTACTGTAAAAAAGATACTGTTAAATGTATTTATTTTGGTGGCAGTAGTGGATATAAAAAGTAACCACAATTCAGTAACAGTAACTGTAGTTAACTACAGTATTTTAGCATAAACTAAGGCATTACTTATTAATTTACTAGTTTCTTTGGTTTCATATCTTACCTATTCCACACGATGTGGTCCATAAGAATGAAAGGTATAAGCTCTGCCATAAAATAATCGTGATAATATAATAAAGACTGAAGAGCAGATCAATGACCAATCTCGCCCAGAGTCTGAATCATCACACGCTTAACAAAACGTCACAATAAATCTATAATCGCTTGAATGGAATCGATGAATATTCACAACAACATACTAAAGTTCAATCTATCTATCTTTGTATTATAATTTTTTTTACATGTGTACTAAATTATTTTAATTAGATGTGTTGCTATTAAACAGTCTAGTAAAACCTTATTAACTTCTGTTGACTTTCTTAGCAAATTCTGAGGTGTCAATCCGTTCATACCTTTTCAAGCATGATCCTTTCATTATTATATCCTATGCACTGTAATAACACATGCTCCACTGTCTCTGGTAGTACACATGTGCTACACAAGCCTGTATTATTTTTTCACATGATATGTAAAGACTGATTAAGTGCTGCATGCCCTATTACCACAAATCAATCTCTTATGACCTACTTCCCTTGCACACTGTACAAGTGCCTTCCTTTCCAACCTTATCCCACATTTCCTTCCACACAGTGGTGTAGTGGTGCCTGGAGAAGTGGGTATACTCTTAATTTATGGCCCCCGTTTTTTTTTTAAAGCAGCCCAGCAAAGGATGAACTCCCTGTGTTATAAACAGTGACATGTAAGACTAGTCTTGCTTATTTAGTTCACCCAAAAATGCACACTGTCACTTAACTTCTGCTGCTTGACTTCACGGAGTAAGGATCATTATGAAATTAATATTAGCCACAGAAGAGGTGCAGATTTTGCAAGCAATACTGGCCCAAAGACTATAGGAAGAGACAACTACATAATTATGAATTTTGCATGAACTATTCCTTATTCCTTATTCCATCCACACATGAAAATTGGACAACTATTCTCTAACCTTGCAGGTAGTCTATGGCAGTCTTTACTGGGTGTTTTAAGGGTATATTTGCATTTATTCACATACGATTGCAGTGTTTCCCATGGGATTTTGTGAGACTATGGGGGTGGACCTCCGACCCTCTAGGGGGATTGGGGGGCATGCTCCCCCGTAAGAAAATGTTGTACATTTTAAAGTTAAATACTTCCATCTGGTGCACTTTGAGAGCAAAATAAAGAGGCTAGTGTTGTGCTCTTGTAAACAGTTTTGTGCTCTTAAAGCTGCAGTAGGCAATTTTGAAATAAATTGAACTGGGAAACATTGCCCCCAATTCTTCTCCATATACATGATGCTCTTCACCCCCAGCCAGGGTTTAATGGACAGCTGTTCACAAACAGAGCCAAGGCCTGCCTCGCCAAAAGTGATTGCCTAAAATTTGCTGGATTGACACTAACCGACCCACATTTTTCACTCAGAGCTAGAATCTGTGGTGCTAACTAATCTCTCACAGGGCCTCATTTAACAAGACACCATGTTTATATATAATTTTTTTTTCAATGAATAAATACGACCTACTGTAGCTTTAACAATTTCATGCTCTAACCATTCTAAAAAGCAGGGTACACACTAGTGATGTCAGTTTCAGCTTTTTGTCTTTTAACGTTACCTCAGTCTGCTAACGATAGCTAGCTAATGAAGGTGTAAGCAGTGTAATGCTATGCCAATTAACCTAGTAATGCTAACGTTAATTTACGTTAATCATCATGATTGTAACTTCGGCAGTAATATTATCTGTTTGCTCTTGTACACTGATGATGATAAATTGTGTGTTGAGTAGTGTATAAATGCAGTGGATACATTTAATATTAGTTAACAAACCTCTACGATCGTGTTGGAGAAAAAAAATCGTCATTGGATAGTACATTTTTGTTTTATTCGCCAAACGTTTGACCTCATGTAAGCAGAATGTAACTCTTCATATACATTCACACAATATAGTATATTGTAATTTATTGTGTTTTATTTGATTTTGCTTTATGATTTTAATAACATTTTAGCTTTTTAAAAATTTACAAATTTTAAATTCTATACATTTTTATGATGTCATGAAATTACATTTTTACTAATGAGACAAGCTGTTGTCACTGTTTGAAATTTCATACATATTATTAACAAAACAATTCACAAAGTGGGAACCTAATAATGAAAATTAGGGGCTGACAATTAATTGTCAAACAAATAATTGCGATTATGATGATGAATTGCCTGTTTTAGGTGTTTAACGAATATGACAATTAATTACCATACAAACTCACTATGAACCAGCCAACCTGTATAACTATTATATTATATTATATTATATTATATTATATTATATTTAGGGCTGTCAATTTAACGTGTTAATACAGTGCGATTATTTTGACAAAAAATAACGCGTTAAAAAAATTAAGGCTATTAATCGCACCATAATAAGGAAGATTCCTGAGAAATGCAAGCTTGTAGTACCACCTGTTTACTCCAGAGGGCAGTAAGTGAAATTTCAGCTGTATGAGCAACACGCAGTTTATACAGTGAAGAAAACACTTCAGTAGGCAGAGCGTTCAAAACACTTGAATAAGTGCAAATGCAAACTAAGGGATCTCAAGATATGTTTAAAGATTGAGTATTAAACTATATTTATCTTGAAACAGTGAACTAAACATTTTATGTTTATGATTCAACGCACCCGAGATGCTACACAAGCATGTCTGACGCAGGTGTAGATTGACAGGCTCTTAAACAAGCCCTCATAATAAACCTCGAACTGATTGACAAATTCACTTGTGAAATGGATTGCTGTGAACTGTATGCCAATGATTGACTTATGATCAATAATATGGTAGTAAACAATACATTGTATTCTAAAGCCGCTTTTTGTATTGTCTTATCAATTATTAACTCTTCTGCTACAAGAATGTAAAGCATTTTAATTATCTGAATATTTTTCAGCGATTAATTAATTGGGACGCCATGTAATTAATTTGATTAAAAATTGTAATCGATTGACAGCCCTAATTATATTATATTATATTGTATTGTGCAATAGTAAAATATTTCTGCCTAAAATTCTTCACTTTCACACATTATTTGAAGGCTCTCTGATTAACTCACAAGCCCTTATTTCTCATGAAGGATTTCTTGCATTTGATCATCTCCACAGAAATAGAGCAGGACATCTCTGTCTCACTGCTGCACTGCGTGAATAAACCCCGCCAATATTTTTCACGGGAGTTTGGCGAAAGTCTCTGTAGACGGCGTGCACATAAGAACGCTTGAGAAGTGATTCATCTTCACAACTGAATGACACAAGTGCTTTTTCCCGTGCTCATCAGACAGCATGCAGGGAAAGACGAGTCTGAATCCAGCTTTAACTGTTTGTATTCAGTAAAAGGGACTGTTCGAAACAACACAACTCTATCACTGGCGAGTGAAATGTTCATTTCATTATTGAAAGTGCGGCATAATTTTATTATGCCTCACTTTACTTGTTGCCAGTGGCTAATAACAGACGTTTTTTGGTCGCACAGTGAGCGATTTATTCGCAATGTAGAGGGCTGAGTTAACGTTACTTACCTCAAAGATTTGTCGTCGTCCTCAACCAAGTCCAAATAACTGACAGAATACTCCAGTGCAGATATCTGTGTGTATGCGCGTGCGTGAGTTTACAGCAACGGGTGAGGAACTGACTGGAGCGCGTGAGAGAGAGCGCAAAACACAGCCCTTAATTTGATGTTATTATGAGACTGAGAAGTGCAAAAATATTTTCGGTTCATTATGAGACCGTGGCGGGGCAAATTAGATTAGTCAATTAATGGGAACACTGCGATTGGATTAACTACTCGTGTGCTGGTCTGTCATGTTTTTGGCTAATGCAGGACACAATATAATGCGCATTAGAGGGGATTTAGAAGTGGGTATACACAATGCAGACGTATAAAGAAGTGGGTATACGCCGTATGCATGTTTCTATACCCTGCACTACATCCCTGCTTCCAGATTACTTGTATTGCTCTTTTTATTTACCGTTTGATTTAAAATTTACTTAGTGGTATACTTGTTTCTATTTCTGACATGTTTAAAGTCTTCGAGGCTATATCATCTTCTTCCTCATTCCCTTCCTTCATGAGCTGGTACCCATACCAAAATATTTATATTCCTTGATAATATAACCTGTATATTGTTTGTAAAATTTCTAATAATATACACTACCGTTCAAAAGTTTGGGGTCACTTGTCTGAAATGTTTCTCATGATCTTAAAAATCTTTTGATCTGAAGGTGTATGCTTAAAAGTTTGAAATTAACTTTGTAGACAAAATATTATTCTGCCAAAACATATACATTTATTTAATTACAAATCTAAAATTTCCTAAAAAAAAAAAAAGTTTTTGAAATGGATGACTTGGATCAAAATATGAAGAAAAGAAGCCAATAAGTGCCCAACATAGATGGGAACTCCTTCAATACTGTTTAAAAAGCATTCCGGGGTGATTCCTCAAGAAGTTGGTTGAGAAAATGTCACGAGTACATGTCTGCAAAATCTAGGCAAAGGGTGACTACTTTGAAGATGCTAAAATATTACATAGTTTTGGATTTATTTTGGATTTTTTGGTCACAAAATAATTCCCATATTTCCATTTCTATTATTCCATAGTTTTGCTGACTACTATTATTCTAAAATGTGAAATAAATAAATAAATAAAGAATGAGTAAGTGACCCCAAACTTTTGAACGGTAGTGTATATTGTCTCGATGATGATTTCCCATTCATTAAACTTACTAAAAACAAAAAAAGAATCTGAGCAGATCACCACATTTAATGGATGACTGTCCTCCACTCACTGAATTGCCAACAGAACTGCAATCGTTTCTGCTGTGTAAACAGATAAATGATTTGTTATCCTTTTATTTATTATATATATTTAAACTGGGCAATGACCACTGCTGATGCTGTTCACCCAGAATCTGGATCTTTTGATCCATCGGTATTTGCAAACAATGATGGTATTTCTGTTCTAAATATTGCATCACTGCCAGCTGCTTTGAAATACATCTTTGTTTATCCATAATTGCTTTCTTGAACTGGAAATCAGCTGAAGGAATGGAAAATAACCAAGGTGGTATAATAGGCATTGCTGGACTAACATACACATCAATTATACCCATTTGCTGAGCTTCTTTATCAGCAATCCATCCATAGCTCTCCAAATTTGAATACCCATATTCCCAGCATTGCTCCACTTTCTTAACTGGGTGACTGTTTTCATGTCCTTTTACTGAAGTCCAATATACTATTCTTAATTGCATTCTTCTTAACTCAAAAGGCAATTCCCCCATTTCCACTTGTAACACCTATGGTCTTCTTCTTCTTCTTCTTCTTCTATGGTCTTCTACTTATTATTTTTTAATTTTAACAGTGATTGGCTACCCTCAGTTGGAGCATTATCACTACATACCGAACTACAGCACCTTCTTTTCTTCTTTTAACATTGATTCGCAAACTAAAGTAATGCCCTCTACTCTTAACATTGTCAAGACTCCCCCTTCCCTTCAATATTCAGTATTGGGTCCATGGTCCCTCTCCATTTTCTAAATCCACTCTGATATTGTGAAACCAGCTCTCTGCTTTCTAAATAATATGTCAGCCTCTCGTAATCAGTCTTTCCACGACCTTACACATGTGAGAAGTGAGGGCTATGGGCCTGTAAATATTCTGACTGCTCAGATCCTTCCCTGGTTTTCTAATGGGAATTACCACTGCCTCTTTCCCGCTTTTTGGTAATTTTCCTATTTCCCATATTTTATTATACAAGTCTAGAATACGTTCCAAGGATTCTTCCTATAGCAGTTTCAACATTACAAAATTAACCTCATCCTTTCCTGCTGCAGTTGGTCTAGTATGACTCAAAGCTCTTTTTAGCTCTCTAAATGTGAGTAGGGCATTTAATGCATCATCTACATCCTCTCTTTGCACACTCAAGTCTTTGTATATTTTTTTGTGCTCTCTCTACCTCTTAATCCTTCTTCTGATAAATTCTCTGAGCTGTGTATTTTAACAAATGATTTTGCTAGTAACTCTGCCTTTTCTTTATTAGTGATTGTTATTTGCTCTCTTATCTTCATCACTGGATAGTCCCATACTCTATTTATTCCATACATTTTTCTAATCATATTCCACACATCCCCTTCTGGAGTTTCTCTCCCTATTGTACTGCAGAAATTACGCCAGTGTTCTTTCTTAGCCTTTTTAACCGTCTTCCTACTCTTGCTTGTGTCCTTCTGTAGCTTATTAATATTTGGAGTGTATGTTTAATTTTTAACTCATTAAATGCTCTATCACAGTCATTCATTCTACTATGGAACAGCCTTTTTTCTTTTCTCTCCCTTACTTTTTGGCAGTTTCTTGTATTACTTCTTGTATTTTATCATTTAGGAGACCTATTTCATTATTTACTATTATCCGTCTTAGATTTACCCTGAACTACCTCATTCTTCATTCATATTTTGCATAATATCAGATAAAAGCCCCTCCCTATAGTTGATTCCTCATATACTTCCCAGTCACATTTACTTGCAATTTCCATTGAGGTCAGTGTTAGGTCTATTGCATTATCTTTGCCTGTTGCAGTGTTAAGTCGAGTACCTATTACATTATTCAGACATACACTACCAGTCCTTTCTCCTCTAGCATATTCTCTATTATTTGCCAATTTGAATCTGTTCTTCCTCCTCCCCAAAGTGTACTGTTAGCATTGAAACCCCCACACCATATAATACTATTACTCTCCTGCCCTTCTATTTGTTCAAGCTTCTCAATACATATTCTCTGACATGGATTATAAAAATCAACTATCACTAATACCCCTTCCTTACACCACACTTCCACAACAATATATTCAAATTCATCCCCTATACCCAATACTCTATACTGCATTCCTAATAAATCTTGCACACCCACCTCCTCCACCTTCCCCATCTCTCCTAATGGATTTATAATCATCTACTACAAAATCTAAATTTGGTTTCAACCATGTTTCTTGAACACATATAATGTCCGGGGTGCTCGGCATATTTACAATAAACTGCTTAAACTCCTGTCCATTAGCAAACAATCTTCGAACATTCCATTGTAAGATTACCACCATCCAAAGTAAACCAATTCAAGTGTCCTGCTCAGACTGAGTAGCATGTTCTTCCCTCACCTTTTCCCATGTCAGTACTTTTATGTCCAGATGGCATTCTGCTGCTATTATAATTAGCTTTATTTTCTCTGATTTTGACTTCACCTCTGCTGTACCATTTATTACTCCTGCATTAAAGGTCACAAGTTTTCTTTTATCAATCATCATAATGACTTAATTTCCAATCGTCCTGCTGTTTCCTCCTGTTCCATGTTTTACTTCTGACCCCCTTTTACTTGTGTTTATCTTGACCACTTCTGCATATGAAACTCTCTGCTCCACTCTTTTTTTAATCTCTTCTGCTTGCTTCATTATTTCACAGCCTCTGAGTGCCATGCTGTGAGCTCCCCCACAATTTTAACCCACATCTTGCTATCTCACCTTGCTGATCTTTGTAGGATTGATGTGAGTTTGATCATATTTTGAAGCATATATTGCCTTAATTCCACCCAACTCTTTGAATCTCACTATCAATTTAAATCTTTCACCGGCATATCTCCTATGCTCTTCATTCTTGTAAAATCCATGTGGATTGCCCTTCAAATTGTATTTTTTAACTCCTTCACTGTCATGTTCCATATTTGAGTGCTAGCTTTCTCTGCTTCTCCTTTCCCCTCTCCTCAAAATTAAATTGTCTTAATCCTCTCCCCCTCCTCCTCAAATCCCTCCATTTTCTCCTGTATTTCCCCAATTATCCTCAGATAATCTCTCAATTTTCTGTAATATTATTGATCATTATTTAATGAAATAATGTTTAAAACTCCAACTCATGCCTCTGCGAGTAAAGTTGTATCTTCATCCTGTCTGGATCACCTCTCAAACCGCCCCACCACCTATGGTCTGGAGAAAGTTGTACTTTTCAGTTCCTCTTGAATCTTAGCCTCTATCGTATTTATTTATCAGTGCTGTAGTTCTACATTTAAAATGTGCTAGCCTGCACAATTCTCAAGATTTTGTAATAAAGCATGGCAATATTAGCAAAACAATCAATCATTTCCTTGTAACAGATCCTGAAGCTAGCAATGTATTTCTATAAAAGGCAAAGCCTTAGCAAATTTTAGATTTGTGCATCCATTGGTTGGTAACTGCTACATGATTTGAGAAATATAATAGCCGAAGTGCTAAACTGTTACAGGTAGCTAGCACAGACTAACTACTGCATGTAATAGAGGAAAATTCAGGCCAAACATGCAATCACTGCTAACAGAGCAGCAACAAAACTCATAGCTGTCTGATCCATTGTGCCCTGACACAAGACTGATCAAAATTACAAATAATGGCAGTATAAATAGTGATAACAATAATGTTTATTCACTATGATGATTACAAATTGATAATGACAAGTCTGCACTGGTGCATAATTTCCCAACTACGCATATCGATGTTTAGAAACTTAGCCTACCACAACAGTAAGAAATAGGATAGATACTATTTTTACTTAATTAAAAATAAAAAGCTTATAAAAATAAATTGGTAACACTTTAGAATACTGTTCCTTCATTAATGGGTAACTAGACAGGAACAAATGAGTAGCACAACATTAACATTTTAGTTACTACTATTAACTAACAAGAAATTGTGATTAACTAATTAGTAAGTAATAGCACATAGATGAATGCAATAGTTTACAATTAGGTAATCAATAAAAACTAGTTTTTCATACCTACTGGAGAACAAATAAGTAACTATACTATTTCATAATTAATGCTAAACTAATCAAGAGCTAATACAGGACAAAGGACTAGTGCTACATTAACATATTAAGAACTACTGTAAACTAATCCGCTAGTAATGACTAAAGTGTTACTATGTGCTTCTAAAGGAGTTATTGACCATTTGGAACAGCATTCTAAAGTGAAAACACATTATAAAGCATTAAATGTAACTGAGGTGTTACTTTTGAATACTCAGTTAATATTGAATACTCAAGCATTTGGTTCTACAATTTATGTATTTATTCAGATAGCCTACATAAATCAGTTGCATCAACATGTAAAAGCATTCAAAACATCTTTCTATGACATTAAATTCATTGAACATAAAATTAATAATAACTGCTTTACAATATCTCTTGTCAAACCTAAAGCAAGATATAATAATTTTAAAGGTTCTCACAGTTGTAGCCTCCTACGCTGGATGTGTGCTGTGAATGAGTGCATAAGGCCTTCCACAAGTATAATATGAGGCAATAGTGTAAACATTACCAAAGTCAGCTTTCAAAGCATTACCTTTCAACGTAAAATAAAAAAAAAATCAAGATTAATATAAAAATAAAGTGTGCTTATCAGAAGTCAACAGACAACAACGTTTCTCCGAGGCTAATTCCATTTGTCTGTGTACTTCCACTAAAATGCTTCTAAAATATATTTTCCATGTGTCCTTTGCCTATTTTCTATCTAAACAGCACTAAATCCAAAATACAGAGACTATATTTAGCAGAGGCGGGTCACTTCTATTAAAATGAATAGGATAAACTGGAACACTCAACAGTCAATGGATGTAGAAAGGAAGTCCCGCCTTACAGGTTAAAGAGTCAATCACCTTTTAGATACAGACATCGCCTGTCAATCAACTTTAGCTATAATTAGCTATACAAGCCAGTTAGCTATTCAAGCCAGTTTTTTAGCATAATCGGAGGTTTATTTGCAAAAATATATTGAAACGTTGAGGTGAGAAACTAACAATGAACATTATCAAGGTCCCTTGAGAATTGTGATTGTCTTTCACAAGCTTTTAAGTATCAAAAGAGTCATAACAATAGTTTTACATGTAAATTTATTAGACTACATTTGTCAGTGGAACATTTTAAACATTATTTTGTTATAAAACTGTTCAGTAAGACCAATGTTAAGATGTAGCACAACTTGTGATCATACAACATGTCAGTTTGTTCATTGAATTTAATTGTTTTCTTGCTTTTTTATTGATATTTAAATAACCTTAAATGAAATATCTGTATATCCATATACATATCTACAGTATATTTCTTTAAGAACATTTAAATGATTTAAATGATGTTGCTTTATCTTGGATCTAGCAGCCCTCTTTGTTTTAGATGTGATAGACCAGCCTCTTGCACCACATTACAGCTTATTAGAGTCATATGATACAGGAACAGCAAAAACACTCAACACAGCACTCTCAAAAATCCTTCAAGTGTGCAGATCCATGTGTGTGATAGAGATATGAATTATGTACCTATTTGCCGAAAGATTATATTACACTCTATACGCAAAGGAAATTACACCTAATAAGATGTTACTTGCTGACCCTTTTTAAAAAGCAGGTTATGCTACATACTGCCAAGCATTCACAAAAATAATTACATTTACTTATGTTTAAATTTATCATGTGCAAATATTGATCATTCTTAATTGTTTGGCTTTTTATGACCACTTTGATGGATGATCCTTTATGGCAGTGTTCTCTATAATGTATTCAGCTAGACTTTCAAAGTGGAGGGCTCCACTTCTACCTTTGTTTGCTTTTTTTTTGTCAGCCATCGCTGTGTGCAAGGCAATTTATTGCTTTTCCATTATTCTCTACTGGAACTATGCCGGCTGTGTAGATGAGGACGTGAGAAGGTGAATGTTTTAACTTGTCAGCTCTGAGGAGTGCTAGACTGGTATAAATTCTTAAAGGGATAGTTTACACCAAAATGAAAATTCTGTCCTTATTTACTCTGAAAGACTTTCTTCTGTGTAGATATTCGACTATTATTATTTTTTTCATTGTATGGAAAAAAGATGCAATGAAAGTGAATGGTGATCGAGGCTGTCATTCTGCATAAAGTCTTGGATTGGAAGCAAATAATAATAGCATATCCATGGAGTCATTATTCCTTTATAACAGCTGTTATAATGCAGTAAAAACAGCAATGGGAATTAAACACTCCGTTCACCGTTCACAATTTTATTCATGCTAGCAGTACTCAGTGGATCGGACTCAATCAGACTGATAATTTTGATATTCTCTCTGTGTTTGTGTCTGGAAATGTTTACTTGTATATGCTTTAGGCGGACTGTTTCTCTCAGCACGTCTCTAGGAGTTTTTCTGTTTTTTCACTTGGTGTCAGGATGCATTCTCAAGATTGTAAGGGTCAGCTTATGTTCTCTGTCCTTCACAATGTTCCCTCTACATGTGATTTCCTCACCTTTCTTCTTTGGAAGTCATTCTGTGTGGGGGTTTTTTTCACCCTTTTTATCCAAGTTTCTCTAAGAACCATATAACATATACTGTTCATGATATAACATACATAAGAGATCACAGATTATATAGTCATTTTAAAACTTTATTGAATGGTCAACAGAGTGTTTCGTTTGATTGTACTCAGCTAGGTTCATAAGTAATGTTAAGTTAAATAAAATAAAAAAAGCATTACCATCTTTTTTGTTTTAGTTGTGAAGATGCAGAGAATAAGACATGGGCCCATCCCTACACTGGAAATCAGTTCTACACAGTACTGATGTTAGTACTCTGGTTCATGTCTTGATACGTTTCACTATATGACACATAGGTCCCAGACATTATATAGCCATTAGAGAAGGAAATTGAAACAGCTTTAGCTCTTCACTTGTGAGCTTAATAAATTGAAATACAGATTTAAAATGAATAGTGCACTTTTGACAAATATGTTTAAAATAATGCACACTCAAACAAGATTAAGATTACAGTCTTGTTCTAGACAGGCTATTTTATTCTTCAAGGTGGTTGCCATTTTGAGATCATTTAACCTGTTAAATGTGACTTATACTTTCTCAATAACCCCCTATCATTGTACATTTCTAGTGGCAGAATAGATCAATCATGGGCGAATAGCAAAGCATCCAGAAAAATGACTTTAATTGTCTTCAAACTCATCAGTCTTTATTTCTTTTCATTAAACAAAATATATCAATTCTATTTATTTTTCTTCACAAAGGTCTGTGTGGGTGAGGTTTTTTTCTGGGTGTTATGGCAGTGGTTGTCATACAGAGACGCCAGAATGCCCGGTTGAAAGTTTGGATTGATGATGAGTGGAGTCGAGCTGAGAGAGAGAGAGCCCTTCCTCCATCGCCCATACCGCACTTAGTAAATCTCGAGAGATCACCATCACATGAGTAAGTTATCACGCTACACATACTTTCAGTATACAGAACACTCACTTAGATCAAAAGCAGCACCAATCATTTCAAGTGGACAAAAGACAATAATAGTTATTCACACAAACAATATTAATGTATGATGAGAGCAAAAATGTACACAAAATATTTGATGCATAGTCATTTCCTAGGTATGTCTCATCACTGTCATGACTGCTATGTTGCTTAGAACCGCACCCAAGACTTTCACCCACTGTTGCACTTGTGTATATGGTTAAGTGACAATAAAGTGATTTGATATTCCAAAAAGGGCTTCATTCTTATAGGTAAAATTTAACATCTTTAAAAGTACAGCTAAATGTGAAGGGTTTACTTTGTTTCTTGCAAAATTGTGAATAATGAATGTTACATAATATATTATATTGCTCTTATACTGTTCTTGTACTAATTTATGTTGAGGAGAAAATAGAGGATTAAAAGTAATCACCAGACCAGTTTAAATGATTGTACAGAATATGATTTCAACTGAAAACTATTAATTGTCAGACCAGTTTATTCGTTAAACTCCAATGGCTCTAAATATGGCCAAGCAGTTAATCCCAACTTGACTCAAAGTTGCTTGCTGAATTTACGGCCTTGGCTTCAAACGCCACCTTAGTGTCCATCAGAGCTTCCAACGATTTGTACATCCCAGTCATGTCCTGTTGAAGCATGGCACTTTGCCCATGTAGACGCTGGGCCTCTTCACTCAGCTGCTGAGCAAGAGTAGCCCACTGGACACTCTCCTCCTGACACTGAGCATGCAACTGAACGAAAGCAAGTGGTTCACCATTGAATCCACCTGGTCTTTTGACATCCTGTTACTCTTCACTTTACATCCATTCTGTGCCAAGTCACATTGTTTGGTGGAGCAAAAAAGTTGCAGGATATCATAAAAAAATAGCTATCCACTAATAAAGTCTACTTAAATGTTACACTACTGAAAAGACCATAGACCAGCAGCATACGTTTCCATGCTGTTCAAGGCTGAATCATAATTGAACTAATTTTATCCATAATGCAAAGATAAGCATATTAAAATAAATATAATTTCAACCATTTGTTTAAATCTAGCTATTGTCATGAATTTTAAACCTATGTATGCATAAATGTGTATTTACGTTACAGCCATACAAAGTTAGTATTTTGTTTTTTCACAATTCTTAAACACTTAGATTCAGAAGCAAAAGAGTATTTGAAAGTGTTGTTGTATTCTTATTACTGTCACTAGGACAACATGCTCTGTAGTCTCTTGTGACCTAAATCTCTGATGGCATCACTAGTCTGAATCATCATGCTCAAGGGAGGTAGTAACAAGCTGCTTATTGAAAAGCTTATCTCAGCACCATTTTTCATTGTTACAAACACTATCACTTCACTTCTGTTAAGACTAATATAAAAATAAGGGTATATAATCAACAGCAAAATCCATTAAATAAAACAAATATTGTATTTTTAAGAGCCATGATTGTGGAACGCAATACTGATTGGAAATGGATGACTATACAGTTAGCAAAAGCATTCACAATGTCTTACAATTAGAGTTTACTGAACCATGCATTAAAATTGTCATCGGGAGATGTCCATATTTAAAATGTTTATGCTTAAGTCATGTAGTTTAATAGTATATTGTATTCAGTAGTGTATTGCTCAGTGTTGCAAATGAGTGAATGCATGGTTTATATGTTTGACTTACCAACTTAAAAAACAGACTGTTTTTTTGTCCTTTTGTATATCCACCACAAAGACACAAGTAATTTTCCAGGCTCTCTCTCTCTCTATTATTTGCATTCCCGCCCCCCCCCCCCCCCCCCCAACACTAGGTGGAGCCATTGAATATCAGGTGAATTAGCTTGTAGCAAAGTGGTAGGTTTGGGGTTTGATCATATATGATGCATTTGATATTTGTTGACCCACAATAACTATCGAACAAAGGGAATGAAAACTCATTCATAGCAAATGAAAAATGAATGTGCATTCAACAATGGACAATATAAAGATAAAACATTGAAATGTCTAAAACATTGCGTTTCCTCCACCAAGGTGCAAGTGTTTGCCAACTTGCCAAGGGCTTCCTGTCTGCATTAATATAATCCTAAAAGCAACTCTAATTATTAGCCTAGGGTTACTGAGACTAAAATTCTGGAATTCTAGAGCATGAGTAATCAATCTACTTTCAGGATGATTAAAAAGTAAAATGAATCATAAGACTTCAAGGTCCAAACAAATCATATGAAATCGTAACAGCACTTGTGCTTGCATATACTATGACTGTGTGAATAAATATTTAATACAGGCTACAAAACCCAGCTTGTGTGATATGTATTTAAACTAGTTACATAAGAGATAGTTCACCAAAAAATAAAAAATTTTCTCATGATTTACACACCCTCCTGGCATCCCTGCTGTGCATGACTTTCTTCTGCAGAACACAAATTAAGATTTTTAGAAGAACATTTCAGCTCTGTAGTTCATTGATCCGTTTCTCACCAACATCTATCACATCGCTACAGAAGATTTACCACCAGAGTTGTCTGGAGTACTTTTATGTTGCCTTATATGAATTTTGGGGATTCAAAATGTTGAAAGAATGTTATACACATCTAGGATAGCATGAGGGTAAATGATGAGAAGATTTTCATTTTTGGTGAACTAATCCTTTAACAAAGGCAAAATGCAGAATCTACAACAACACTGAAACAGAAATATTGGCTTCAAAGATGAATTGCCAATTCAAACATAGATTAAAAATAACCTCACTCCGTTTTTGGTGAATCTGAGCATAGTTGAGCCAAACCTGTCTGTCAAAGGACTGATATAGTTTTAAGAGTAACTATTTCAATACATTTAAAAATGTAAACAAAAAGAAAAAGCAACAGTCACTGAACACATTGTTAATGGTTTTACTTTATTAAGAGCCTTGTGGTCATGACCACTGTGCTCATTTCCTCATCACTGAGATATGTTAGTGCTTGACATAGTAGCATTTGATCCAACAAACAATACAGGGATGCTCTTGGTGTGTGCTTTACCTTAGTTGGAATTTACCTTGGCCATTAATTTTTTATTTTAATTTTTTTAAATAGCATCCTTTCCATGTGCAAAGCAGTTTTCAATTAGTTCCTTCAGTGTTGTCAGGGCCGTTTTTTCCCCTACATCAATACCTGCACTGTTAACATGAGTGACGCCTTGTGCTTGTGCTGACCTATGCACCTATTATTTCTGTTTGTTTGCTCTTCTAAGCAATTATGTGCATTTCACTGATGTGACTACATGGAACAGTGGATTGTGTACTATGTATTTTGTGTTGTCTATTTCTTATATTAGCGATATGTTTATCAATTTCAAACAGACTTAAGCCAATATTTTAAACATTCTAATTCTAACAGTCTAGGAAGCAATGAAAGAGAAAACCTACAGATGGATTTGTGTTCTCATCTTCAGTCATTCTTGTGTCCAATTTGTGTATGCAGGAGAATAAAAGGAATACATTTAGCTGCTGCTGAACAGATCTACTGTCAGTTGACTGCAGTAGACATGAGGCTGACACTAGAAACCTCTAAAGGCAGACACAAGTGAAGTCATAAGCACCGTGCTTCAACCAGACAATTAAAAAGAGATTAAAAGTCATTACCCAGGAGTGGATTAAAGCACAGTGACAAACAGTGAGAAATTACAATTCAAAAGCTTATTACATTCACATTGTATACATTTTTTTGTTACCATCGCCCTTTTATTTTATAAAAAAAAAAAAGCATACTTCCCCCTGAGAACCATTTGGTTTTGTTTCTGTCAGTTTGATCCTTTCTATCAAGTAATCAGTAACAATCTACGATTTCAATTCGTCCCACTTTCTGATTCATGTCTATTTAGGAACTTTAAGAAATACGGTGTATATCTAAGCCTCATTCCACAGTCTCTTTATCCATATCTTACTAGGTGTTTTTGACTAATGGATTTACAAAACTGCGCAAGCATGGGCTCTTTCACTTAAACAATCAGTCCCAAAAGTTAGATGTTGATTGCAGATGCCCAGCTTGCCATGTAAACTACCCATTTTCAAAAGAAAGATACACGGATCTCTTTATGGACATGATTTTCCAGAGATTTCAAGAATTGGACATTACAATTTCTTTGGGACACTGATGTTCCATGCCATTATATTTTTGTACTAGGAATTTACTACATATACTATATAATGGGGGTCAAGTCTTTATCAGGTCAGAGCAAAATATATATATCTCATACATACATACACACACATTTCTTTCATTTAGATCTCTTGAACATTATACACATTCATTAAAGGAAGAGTTCACACAAAAATGAATATTTGCTGATAATTTACTCACCCTTAAGCCATCCAAGATGTATGCGAGTTTCTTTCTTCATCAAAATAGAATTTAAGACCTTTAGGATTTCATTTCAGGCCTCCTCCTCTAAACAATGCAAGTGAATGTATTCCATTTTTTGACTGTCCAAAATGCATATTTAGGGCGCATTAAAATAATCCACACAACTCCAGTCGGCAAATAAATTTTTTCTGAACGCAAACGATTGATTATTTTGAGAAACAAAATAATACTTACAGTATCTCACAAAAGTGAGTACACCCCTCATATTTTTGTAAACATTTGATTATACATTTTCAAGTGACAACACTGAAGAAATGACACTTTTGCTACAATGTAAAGTAGTGAGAGTATAGCTTGTATAACAGTGTAAATTTGCTGTCCCCTCAAAATAACTCAACACACAGCCATTAATGTCTAAACCGCTGGTAACAAAAGTGAGTAAACCCCTAAGTGAAAATGTCCAAATTGGGCCCAATTAGCCATTTTCCCTCCCCGGTGTCATGTGACTTGTTAGTGTTACAAGATCTCAGGTGTGAATGGAGAGCAGGTGTGACACCAAATTTAACATCGCTCTCACACTCCCTCACACTGGTCACTGGAAGTTCAACATGGCACTTCATGGCAAAGAACTCTCTGAGGATCTGAAAAAATAATTGTTGCTCTACATAAAGATGGCCTAGGCTATAAGAAGATTGCCAAGACCCTGACACTGAGCTGCAGCACAGTGGCCAAGACCATACAGTTGTTTAACAGGACAGGTTCCACTAAGAACAGGCCTCGCCATGGTCGACCAAAGAAGTTGAGTGCATGTGCTCAGCGTCATATCCAGATGTTGTCTTTGGGAAATAGACGTATGAGTGCTGCCAGCATTGCTGCAGAGGTTGAAGGGGTGGGGGGTCAGCCTGTCAGTTGTCAGACCATACGCTGAATCAACTGCATCAAAGTGGTCTTCATGGCTGTTGTCCCAGGAGGAAGCCTCTACTAAAGATGATGCACAAGAAAGCCTGCAAACAGTTTGCTGAAGACAAGCAGACTAAGGACATTTGGTTCAGATGATATTAAGCGTGTGTGGCAGAAACCAGGTGAGGCGTACAAAGACAAGTAAGTATTGCCTACAGTCAAGCATGGTGGTGGGAGTGTCATGGTCTGGGGCTGCAAGAGTGCGGCCGGCACTGGGGAGCTACAGTTCATTGAGGGAACCATGAATGCCAACATGTACTGTGACATACTGAAGCAGAGCATGAGCCCCTCCCTTCGGAGACTGGGGCGCAGGGCAGTATTCCAGCAGGATAACGACCCCAAACACACCTCCAAGACGACCACTGCCTTGCTAAAGAAGCTGAGGGTGAAGGTGATGGACTGGCTAAGCATGTTTCCAGACCTAAACCCTATTGAGCATCTGTGGGGCATCCTCAAACAGAAGGTGGAGGAGCACAAGGTCTCTAACATCCACCAGCTCCGTGATGTCATCATGGAGGAGTAGAAGAAGAATCCAGTGGCAACCTGTGAAGCTCTGGTGAACTCCATGCCCAAGAGGGTTAAAGAAGTGCTGGAAAATAATGGTGGCCACACAAAATATTGACACTTTGGGCTCAATTCGGACATTTTCACTTAGGGGTGTACTCACTTTTGTTGCCAGAGGTTTAGACATTAATGGCTGTGTGTTGAGTTATTTTGAGGGGACAGCAAATTTACACCGTTATACAAGCTGTACACTCACTACTTTATATTGTAGCAAAGTGTAATTTCTTCAGTGTTGTCACATGAAAAGATATAATCGAATATTTACAGAAATGTGAGGGGTGTACTCACTTTTGTGAGATACTGTATATACTTTTTAACTACAAATGTTCGCTTTAGTACATCTCTGTGATGTGTACTCATGAGAGGGATGACGCAAGTGCGTTGGTAAGGTCATGCATCACGTGGAGGAAGAGTCAGGAAGCACGTCAATGTTTACATTATTTTTTATTAATTTATATCGTTTTGAAATCGTTTTTTGGATTGTGAACGGCACTTGCTCTGTGCAAGGTGGAAATAGTGACATGCTTCCTGCCTCCTCCACGTGACGCATGACCTTACCAACGAGCTAACATTATCCCTCTCGTGAGTGCACGTCACAGAGATGTATGGAAGTGAACATTTGTAGTTAAAAAGTATAGAAGTGTTGTTTTGTTTCTCAAACTCATCAATCGTTTGCATTCAGAAGAACATTATTTGTCGACTGGAGTCGTGTGGATTATTTTGATGCACTCTAAATATCCATTTTGGACAGTCAAAAAATGTTGTATATTTGATTGCTTTGTTTAGAGGAGGAGACCTGAAATGAAATCCTATGTCTTAAATTCTGTTTTGATGAAGAAAGAAACTAAGAAAGAAAAGATACATCTTGGATGAGGGCGAGGGCGAGTGAATGATCAGCAAATTGTAATTTTTGGGTGAACGATTCATTAAACAAATTAGTTGGTTTTCAGTTTTACACAATGACAATCTTTGTTCATACCTTTTGTGCATTTTCCCCATCTTATTTCTATTTCTCAACCTCTTAACCAATTAAATCTTTCCTCAGTCTATTCTGCCCCCAGATGTCAACTGCTCTCTCTACTTCACAAAAGCCACTCCATAGGCCCTACATTATTACATATTTTTTTTTACGTCATAACAGTTCTTTTAACCTGTGTCAATGCCATGCCCCCCATGACAGCTCTCTTCCCCGTGAACAATTAACAATGGAAAGTACAGAGCATCCTGGTAGGTGGGTGGCCGGTCTCTCTCCTCATCTCCATTCTCCCTCTCATCCACCTGTTCCCGGCCTCTGTCCTCTACCTCCTCATCTTCTAGGCCCTCGTTCTCCAATACGCCTCTCCTCTCTTCATCTGGCACTCTGAACCCGAGACCAAGGAAACCCCCACCCCCCTCTTCCACTCTGACAGCCATACCTCCCCCAAGGCTTCTTGAGTGAAACAGACAAGGATGGCGACTTCTTGTGGTATGTAAACGGCCAAGTGATAAACCGCTGCGACTAAGAGACAGCCTACCTCCAGGCCTAATGGGGAATGAGTTTGTCCCTGTGGCTATGTTCCCCCTAACCCAGGATGGGAGCGAGGAACTGCTTGTCGACCTCCGGCACCTGGGGCAGCTCTGAAGGAAGTAGCTGGAATTGCGACTCATTTGTGCTGCCATTGCAACAGACAATGGCGTGTTTGTATTCATATCTAAATCCATAAGCAAGGCCTCAGAGTAGCTAGGCACCATCTGCTGGTTAGAGCGAATATGCCATTCCAGTTCAGTCATGTCCACTGTGTTGACCCGTGACATGACCCGCAGGGTGGGACCACCAGTGCCATGCGCAAAGCCTGTACAGTAGTTCCCAGATTCTGTATTATCATTGTCATTTGCATCCTCATTCTCGCCAAACAGTTTCTCAACATGGTAGTGGACGTAAGCTGTGCGGTACTCCGCAATCACGCGAAGAGGCCAAGACAGCAGAAAAGCAGAGGCGAGCCAGTACACCCAGCGTCGTGTGTACCAAGGTGGCCATGATGGGTCAGGAAATGCCAACATGTGTTCTCGAAAGTCCACGTTTTTGAGGTGCATACCTTCCCGTGCCTCCATGTAGTCATCCAGACCCTCATTGTCACCAAAGAAGCGTGCCCTCTGTGTAAGGTAGGCAGTCTCAGCACGGGCACTGGCAAAGCTGAAGCACTTGGTGAAACGCAAGCGAGTGACAGGATGTTCTAACAGGCCCTGCAGCTCTTTGGAAACATCTTTGACTCCAAGTCGAGAGTAATCAAACTCTGAGCTTGTGGCGTGCATATTGACCCTTTCATGGTACACCTGCGTCGTGGTGTAGGCATCTCCGTTTCGGTAGCGAGTCACCTGTCTTGTACGTCGTACATAATGGTAGCTGATGGCCTTCCACCAAATGCAAGGTGTGGCCTGCTGCAGCCGCTGGATCCTGTCGTACACCTCGCTGATTTTCACCTTAGCAAGGTTAGCTGTTTTAGAGTAACAGTGCCAGCACTCCACCAAGTAGACTACGTAGAGCATAGCCAGGAAGGCCACAGGGATGTATACGTAACCATTGGAACATGGGCTGTCATGGTAGAGTCGGGCTCTGTCTCCATTGAAATCAGATGCCATTACGGTGATGCGGTACAAGGAGCACCAGCCTAGTGTGCCAAAGCAGCCATACATGAGCAAGGTGAGCAGCAGGCACTTCCAATGGGATTCTCGGCACAGTGAGCCACTCAGGGACTGCTTGAGGGGACGCTGCTGTAGGCGGAAAGGGGGAGGGGGCAGATTTAGGGGGTGATGGAGATGGAATATCATAGATGGTAGCATTTGATGTACAGATGGATAGGAAATTGATTGGGATAGGGTTCAGGAGTTGGGAGGATGTTGGACAGCATGGTTCAAACGCACACATAGTGCAGTAGGTAGATGCCAGAGCCAAAAGAAGGCAGAAGGGAGAATGTTTTGAGAGATAAGAGGGGAAGGGAAAGAAGAAAAATCAAAAATCAGTTCAGGGACAATCAAAACATTTTACATATTTTAGATGATACAAAGAATGAATTCTATCAGGACATGCACAACTGAGTGCAGCAAAAACCACTAAATTCAATCCGACATGCAGGAGAGAGAACTCAGTAATAGATAATTCTCCTGAGGGCTGAATACATTTCCTGGTAACCCAAACCATGTCTCCTTTTAAAATGCTCTGTATGACTGTGGAGGGGAAGTCTAGAAGCTTTTAGACCTCATTGAGTGCATAATCTCGAGTAAATGCATTTGGATCTCTACTGCTTCATCTGACCCCAGTGGTGGCTTGAGGTATTTTAATCATATGGGGAAAGATAGACTGATTCTAAAGTGGGATGGAGAAAAAAGAAACTGACATATGAAAACACAAACAAGCAATAGAAGAATGGAATCTCTGCACAAATAGTCTGCAATAAAAATTCCATCACACCATCCTCTGTCTTTTTAATCTGCTGTCTCTAACACACACACACACACACACACACACACACACACACACACACACACCCTTGCTGTGAGAAACTGCAGCACTTAAAGCAGGCTGCAGCCCAATCGTGGAATGGAGGCTGTAAGTTTTATCGTGCCTCTCACAAGGACAAGAGAGGAATTTGGGTTGGGAGTGATGGAATCAATTAGGACCTGCAGTGAACTTGAAGCCTATATTAACATGTGCACATACTATCATCTATTCGTGTTTTTAAAAGAATGTTCCAGGTTCAACACAGGTTAAGTTCAATTAACAGCATTTGTGGCATATTGTTGATTTCCACAAAAAAAAAAAAAAATCATATTCATAAATGTTTCAAATGATATATACTTGACAACATATTAATTGATTTCATTACAAAACTAAAAACTTGTAAAAAAAAAAGAAAAAAAAAAGGGTTTTGAAATGGATGACTGACTGAATAATAAAGAAAATCAGCCATTAATTACCCAGCATAGATGGGAACTCCTTCAATATTGTTTAAAAATCTTCCCAGGGTGTTTCCTCAAGAAGTTGGTTGAGAAAATGCCAAAAGTACATTTCTGGAAATTCTAGGCAAAGGGTGGCTACTTTAGAAGATGCTAAAATGTAAAATAGTTTTTATTTATTTTAGATTTTTATAGTCACAACATAATTCCAGTTCCATTTCTGTTATTACATAGTTTAGATGACTTTACTATTATTCTAAAATGTGAAGAAAAAAATGAAAATTTAAATAAGTGACCCTAAACTTTTGACTGGTAGTGCATATATAAATACAAAATATCTTAGATGTAGTAAGGCACTTACAATGGAAGTCAATCGGGCCAGTCCTTAAATGCTTAAATACACATGGATTAGGTTTACATCTCCCCTCATAAAGCAATTAAAATGGCATTAAGGCAATACTGCGGAAAGTAAAAAAAAAAAAAAAAAGGCAAATATGTCTTTCAAATGAGTATGTCCTCGCGGGTGGAACACAACAACATCCAGCGCATTTATTCCGATTCACAAACAAATGACTTATGAACCGATTCTTTTTAGTGAATCAAAAAAAGACATCCAATGTAGTTGAAAAGGACTCTTATTAACTGGTTCTTTTAATAAATGGTTCAAACAAATTTGCCAAGCTGTATATAAAAGATAACATATTTGTGACAAGATGTTTTTGTAATATTTTATCCACCTTTTTCCTACGTCCCGAGATAGCGAGAAATGTGGGCGTTACGTCTGTTGTCAAGTAAAAAAAGCTGTTGTTACGATGTACATAAATTCATTCTTTCGTTGCGGTTTTGAGAGTATGTAGGATTTTGTAGACATACATCAATCACTAAATCAGTGTGTTACTGAATGATAATAAACTGCAGAAAAGCCCTAAATACAAATAAAACAAGAACAAAATCAGGGCACTGTTTCTCCAAGATGCAGTTGAGATTCAATCCAAGCACAAATGCAAAATTTCGAGCAAAATTATCGGTTGTTTTAGTGGAGTACTTGTGTTAGTTCAGCTTCAGATGTGTGTGCTTGTCATCTTGTCACCCTGCATGTTCCAATCAGACAGACATACTGTGGAAGAGCTGTGAAGTTCTCATCCTTGGGTATGTAATTGCTATTTCAAGTTGTCCGATGGGACAGTTATTTCCTTTTAAATCCGCACATAAGTTTAAACTTTTGTTCGGCGGGTGATTGACTGGTGAGAGTATTCCCTGCAACACACAGCATTGAGATTGCCTGCAATGACAACGAGCTCAGTCCGATAATGCTGTGACACACTGCCCCAGACCATGATGGACCCTCCACCTCCAAATCGATCTTGCTCCGGAGTACAGGCCTCGGTGTAACGCTAATTCCCATGACGATAAACGCGAGTCCGACAATCACCCCTGGTTAGACAAAACCGCGACTCGTCAGTGAAGAGCACTTTTTGCCAGTCATGTCTGGTCCAGCGAAGGTGGGTTTGTGCCCACAGGCGACGTTGTTGCTGGTGATGTCTGGTAAGAACTTGACTTACAACAGACCAACAAACCCTCAGTCTAGCCTCTCTTAGCCTATTGCAGACGGTCTGAGCACTGATAGAGAGATTGTGTGTTCCTGGTGTAACTCGAGCAGTTGTTGTTGCCATCCTGTAACTGTCCAGCAGGTGTGATATACGGATGTACTGATCCTGTGCAGGTGTTTTTACATGTGGTCTGCCACAGCGAGCTGTCCTTCCTGTCTCCCTGTAGCACTGTCTTAGACTTCTCAAGGTACGGATATTGCAATTTATTGCCCTGGTCACATCTACCATCCTCATCCCTCAATGCAGCATTCACGCAGATGAGCAGGGACCCTGGGCATCTTTCTTGCAATCAACTTCCAATGGTTACGTATACATCCCTGTGACCTTCCTGGCTATGCTCCATGTAGTCTACGTGGAGTCTTGGCACTGTTACTCTAAAACAGCTAACCTTACTAAGGTGAAAATCAGCGAGGTGTATGACAGGATCCAGCAGCTGCAGCAGGACACACCTTGCATTTGGTGGAAGGCCATCAGCTACCATTATGTATGACGTACAAGACAGGTTACTCGCTACTGAAACGAAGATGACTACACCACCAGATGTACCATGATAGGGTCAATATGCACGCCACAAGCTCAGAGTTTGATTACTCTCGACTTGGAGTCAAAGATGTTTGCAAAGAGCAGCAGGGCCTGTTAGAGAATCCCTTCACTCGCTTGAGTTTCACCAAGAGCTTCAGCTTTGCCAGAGCCCATGCTGAGACTCCTATCTTAAACAGAGAGCATGATTCTTTGGTAACAGTGAGGGTCTGGATGACTATATGGAGGCAAGGTATGCACCTCAAAAACGTGGACTTTAGGGAACACATGTTGGCATTTTCCGACCCATCATGGCAACCTTGGTACACACAATGCTGGGTGTACTGGCGCGCCTCTGCTTTCATCTTTTTGTGTTTTTCAGAGTCAGTAAAAAAGGTCTAGTTAGTGTCATAAGTTTTTATAACTGTGACATTAATTATCGACCGTCTGTAAGCTCTTAGTATCTTAACGACGTTCCACAGGTGCATGTTCATTAATTGTTTATGGTTCATTGAACAAGCATGAAAAACATTCTTTAAACCCTTTACAATAAAGATCTGTAAAGAAATTTGGATTTTTACAAAATTATCTTTAAAATACAGTGTTCTGAAAAAGGGACACTTATAAAATTTTGTCTTGTGGCTATACTTTTTAGCCTTTTTTAGCATTTATGGACTGACCCCATTAACTTCCATTGTAAGAGCGGTACTGTCACAAGGGAAGAGACAAAATTGTTTTCTGTGGTAATCAACATTATGCCTCAGAAGCTTTCAACTCAGCGTAACTTGCACAATTATGCCATTTGTAGGTTAATATTCTCAAACACTGTGTCTCTGTGGCAATAAAAAACTGCTTGGTTTGTTTCTAGTGACCTGTCCAGTCCAACACAACAACATTAGTTCAACCAACGGCATTTGTTTGGGGCAGGACTATCTGTTTGTTCGATCATCATCAGACTGGGGCATTTGGCAGGCTGTTTGAAAACAATGCTTATTTTTGCAATTCCGTTCGGTGGAGATATTGGCACAGTTATTACACACTTCAGCTTTAATAATGGCTGACTGAATAATAATAATAATTTAAAAATGTACAATGTATAAAAGAAATATAAGATCATATTCCTTCAATTCTTCTGGCACATTTTATTCTGATCCGAATAACATTCACAAGCCAATTCAAAATATTTAAGTTTATGTACATTTTGTATCATAGATAGAGTATCATTACTCTTCCAACTTCCAATAAAATATAGAGGATTATCCCAAATGCATTTATGACTGCACAGCTCCTCAAGAAAGAAGTGCAGTGGAGGGAGGGTGAGAATCAAGTATTGAATTCTGTCAGTACCACAAGAAAATTTATTCTAAGAGACGAGAATGATATTCAGTCAGAAGAAATTCTGGAGCATGTGATTAGGACTTCAGAAAACATTTGCACAGAACAAAATGGCATCTATGGATAAATAGTGGATAATGCTAGCCTGCTATTTCAGAGTCACTCTAATAGGTTAAATTATTTAGATGCCCTAAGAATGTCTTAAGTCATATGATCATGTGCATTTAGAGTAGTCATGAGCAATAGAGTGGATGGGCTGGATCATAAAATCAAGCCCAACAGTGTGTTTTCCTGCTTATGTGTATAAGCCAACGTAGAGGTGCATCGTTACCAATTTTTGAAGGCCAATACAAGCACCAAGTACCTAGATTTTGATAACGGCCAATACAGTGTACTGATCAGAGTAGTTTTTTGTTTGTAAAGGTATGCCTTTTGATATGCATTTGATATCTCAATATTAGCATTTTAGTCATTCAAAATGACAATTCAAGACTGTATCTTACCTTGTCCATGTTATTCATGCTTTATCATTGTTATTTTATCCATGTTATTTTGTACATTCACGGAGAGGACAGTGCAGCTTTAGTATTGATTGATTGTTCTGGTTTTGTTGCATTGAGCCTGACGGAGTTCAACGTCTGTTCGATTGCTTTATACGGTATTGTTCTTGGGCTGAAGTAAAGTGACAGACAGTAACTCCCATTGTTTGTTGTTTATGGCAACATGGAGAGAGAGAGAGAGAGAGCGAGAGAGAGAGAGAGAGATTGTGGATGAAATGAAAGCTCATGCATTAGTTTCAAAGGATTACTTTCTTTTCTTGCTTTCTTTTAAATCAAAATGACATTTGGAATTATCCATAAAAATAAAATCCTGGATGACTGGCAAGCACTTGGAATGCAAGCTCTCGCACCACACAAATGGGAGGGAGAGATAGAGAGATCCACGTGTTCAACTGCAAAAAGGCTACTTGGGTTCTCACATTTGAGCCATCTTAAAAATAACCAAAATGAGACTTTTTCAGTTCAACCACAAACAAATAAATATATAAACAGTGAAAAAGTTTTCTTCATATTCAAATGTTACCGTCCACCGTGTACCTGTTTTTGTTCATTTTGTGATAGGGTCTCAACCCACTAATCATCATCATTAGTTTTTGAAACTTAGTCAACTTGAATATTAGGGATGCTCAAATCGGGATTTTAACATCCGATAGAGATACAAATGACAGGAGAATGGAGGAAGACAAGTTTCTGGACTCAGAAGCAGGTGTTACTGTTAATGTTGTTTGCTCAGCAATCATTTAATAAATATGTTTGGATTATACCCCATCTTGTATTCTGCATTATTATTATTATTATTATTATTAATATTATGATACCCATGCCTTGTGGAGACTGTTATACTTCTACCGCAATTTAATAATCGCAAAAGGTCATATTGCGGTTTCGATTTTATTTAGATTAATTGTACAGCCCTAGATCATAAGCAGAAATTTTGCTTACATGCCTAATTTTGAGTGGAACATTTTGGAAAGAAGGACACTGGGCATATAAAATATTCAGTCTCCACAAATAATATTGAGTGCAAAAGTGGATAGATAGTACACAAGAATGGCTAGTTAAGTGGTGTGAGAATAGAATAAGAATGTTAAAGAATGGAAGAGAAAGGCTTGGTCATAAATTAAAACAGGATGGCCAGAGTGCCCTCTTAAAATCTTGATTGCCTTGTCAGCCTATTCTTTTTCTATCTGACCAAGAGAACTCTCACTGTCATCAAAGAGATGTTGATCTCTTCTTGTGCAAACTCACAATATGTACCATCACATAATGTAAAGAGAGGAGTCATCACTAAATAGAAATAGCTACAGTTATAAGTGTCAGTATGTCCACTTTGTCTTTTATTCCATTGACTGATCTGAAATACAATATGGGGTAAAATAAGCAACTGTGCGTGAGTAAGAAAGAGTAAAGAGACGGCTCATATTTTCACATAGAATATTTCGGATTCGGGAATAATGCAAAGAAAAACAGAGACTGTGTGAGCTGCCTGAGGAGCAGGCCTATGTATTGTTAATTATTGTGATTTAATTAACAACACAGTGGATTAATTGTAACTGCCCAGAAAATAATGAATGCCCCACTGAAACCTGACATCCTGTTATCTTGGAAAAAAGATTGTGAGCCAAGTGGGAAAAGTCAAAGTGAGAAAGCAGAGTAAGCCAGAAAGTGTGAGGACCTTAGTGCACAAAGAATGTAGAAACAGTAAATGGCATTAAAAATTTATGATTTGTCTATTATGCAAATCTGCAAGGCAATTGAACAAACTTTTACTGATATTTTACAGTCGAGATGTATGTTTTACGGTAAAAGTCCAGTCATTTTTTTGCCGTTTCTGTTGGGTTTATGGACCATTTTCACATTCTGGGCTTTGTAATGTGGAAGTAAATGATTGCAGGGTAAACTTGGTGAATGGGAGCGAATGGGAGACCACAACAAATATAATTAATGCTAATCCATTTGCTTCAATTGTAAAATAAAAATGACACTAATGTCACTTCCAACTTTCCAAATGAAGAATAAATAAAGAGCATTGGATTTCTACAGTCAGAGGAGAGACAATGAAAAATTAACTGTAACTCTCTAAGGAGCTTTAATGAAAAACATATTGCATAAGTGGTAACTTGTTTTTTTTTTTTTTCTTTTAATACATCAGGGTAATATAATGCGAAGTATAATGTTATTAATTTATACTAAATAATAAAAAAAGGTAAGTATAAAAAAAATGCAAGATTTGCTCTTCTAAATAACACAAAATAACGCACTAAAAATATAACGTTTTGGAAAGTGGTTCCATGTTTGAAATTAATTTTCTTACATTAGCATTACCATGTAATCTCAATTGAAATACTCAGAGTAGAGGGAAACGTATTGAATTGAGTAAATCCAACTAAATTATATATTTTTAATAATGCAAATAAATATCTCTCCATTACAAAGTAGATAGTACAGTGAATGCTAATATGCTCTGTACTATATATGTGCTAATAGGAAACACAACACTATGATTAGCTTAAAAATTTCTCAATGATTAAAGCAATTTAAAGCTTTCTTAAATTGTACCTGTCCTTAAAATAAGCTCACTCTTTAGAATAATGGTAACTCCCAAAACACCAACATACCAAGAACTCTTTTAAATCTCAACACAACAAAACATTAAACACACACATCTCCCCCTTTACATTCATCTTGCACAAAGACACATTATATAACAGTTAATTTGATCATTTACTCTCCCTATCGAGTTCCATGCAAAGCATGCTGGGAGTTTGAAATCCTCTGTCCAGTTTCAGTTAACCAAACTAAAAATATAGATGTTGTCCCAACACAAATAGATTAGGTAAAGCGTGAAAGTATTGAAACCACTCAGCTAATTTAGGTTAATTTGGTTACATGCATTTTTGGGAAATATGAACAAATGAGGATACAGTAAAACTGACAATTGTGAAAGTTCATTTTTTTTTAATGCAGTCTGTGAAAAGGGTCCATTATCATTACCTAGGGCAGTACTATGATGTGATCTTTCTGGGAGCATTTGGCATTTGCCACTTGAATATTTCAGCCATCGTATAGGAAGTGGGGGTATGGGAAGAAAATCTAAGGGGGCAATGCCACCCTAGCCCCCACCTGGTGGATTAAATTTTAAAACGGCCATACAGTTTTTACAACTGGCCTACTCTCTTGTGTTTAAAAACGCCAAGTTAAAATGAGCCAGGTCAGATCAGGGCTGTGTTTCCCAAAACCATCGCAAGCTTAAGTTGATTGTAGAGACCAATGGCGCTAATGGCAAAAAAGATTGCAATGGCATGTTGAAAAGCTTTATTCTCACTTGTTAAAAGTTAAGAATTTATTGATTAGACACCATTTTGATGATGAAATTAAACTTTAAAAATGTTCTGGAAAGTTTTATAAAATAATAACGATTAAACTATAATTATTAAAATAATGATTTAATAATAAAAAATAGCTAAACTGGTGTGTTCAGTTCACATTATCACTGTGGTATGGAGAACCGTGAAATTACACTGGTATCCGTACCGACTACTTACATTTTGGTACGTGACAACACACACACACACACACACACACACACACACACACACACACACACACACACACACACACAGGGTGCACCCTTTCAAATAGCTCTCAATTATAGTTCCCATGACGACACAGCATTTGGTCAGATTGCCGGGCCCCTCCCCTTTTGTAAAAGGGCTTTTCCAAACCAGATTAAACATCCAGACTTGTCTAAAAACGAAAGTGAATCGCCTACTAATGTATTAATCCATGTGGTATCAAAATTTAAGTTAAACTAGGTGTTTAATCAAGGCTATTTAACTTAAGTTTATAACACCAACTTTAAAGCACCATGTATTGTCCAGTGCACTATTTCACACACCTGAGCCTGAATTATCTGAATGATCATGTAGAGTAATCATCGATGTGACTTATTGCATTCCACTATCTTTTACATGTTCACAAGACAAATGTAATACAACAAAAGCTAGAACAACTCGATTTTAAGCTATTTAGCATCATATTCACGACTTACCTCCTCCCTTCCACCCCCATTCAATGTGGGTGCTTCTCCCGTCACCGTCACCCCTTGCATTTTTTAGTAACATGTGTAGGATGTATGTCCAGGATGAAAAATGCGGTCCAACGTTAGGACCTCTCCGTAACCTACTTCACCCCATCAGCGGCGTGGGCAACCACGTTACTACGGTGGCAAAATCCACTCAACACAAGCACCACCCAAAGATATATCATTTTCTATTCGTGTTTTAACAGAGGTTATCACATCGCCTAATCCAAATTGGCGATGTGTCTGTATTTTAGTCCAATGAAGGACGAATAATAACTGTTGCGCTTGAATTCCCTCAGTTTGTGTGTCAAAAACACCGCGAGCTCGAGACAGAGCAATGGCTGGATGAGCGCGCGTGCATCATATTCTCGCCTCGCTCTGCCCAGGAGTCTTTCTCGAAGACTGGCGTTAACCCTGTGTCGTAATCAGCAACGGTGCAATCTCCTTCTGCCAATATTCTCATTTAATTTATCAAAAACGAGGTGGGAAAATGGCAGAATCCTCAATCTCTCCTTCCCGAGCATCTCTCCATTTCCACCTCAACCTCTTTTCACCTGAACGTCTCCTTGGACTTCACTCTGACGTCATCTTTAAACGCGCCTGAAACTATTAATAATTGGGCTGTTCACATTACACATGGCAAATATAATATATATATATATATATATATATATATATATATATATATATATATATATATATATATATATATATATATATATATATATACTACCGTTCAAAAGTTTGGGGTCACTTGTCTGAAATTTTTCTCATGATCTTAAAAATCTTTTGATCTGAAGACATTTGCTTAAATGATTGAAATTAGTTTTAGAGACAAAAATATAATTGTGCCAATATATTAATTTATTTAATTACAAAACTAAAATTTTATTTAAAAGAAAAAATATGTTTTTGAAATGGATGACCGAATAATTAAGAAAAACATCCACTAAGTGCCCTGCATATAGATGGGAACTCCTTCAATACTGTTTAAAAAGCATCCCAGGGTGATACCTCAAGAAGTTGGTTGAGAAAATATCAAGAGTGCATGTCTGCAAATTCTAGGCAAAGTGTGGCCACTTTTAAGATGCTAAAATATAACACAGTTTTGGGTTGTTTAGTCACAGCATAATTCCCAAATTTTCATTTCTGTTATTCCATAGTTTTGATGACTTTACTATTATTATAAAATGTGAAAAAAAATAAAAATAATAATAAATAAAGAATGAGTAAATGACCCTAAACTTTTGAACGGTAGTGTATGTGTGTGTGTGTGTGTGTGTGTGTATATATGTATATATATGTATATACATAAACATATATAAACACATACATATATATATATATATATATATATATATATACACACAAGCTTTATTTCTATTTCTTCTGCTCCAAACTTACTTCTCTGTCTGCTCGTATGAATGTAACACATCACGGGAAAGTGTTTCACTGCAAATGTTCTTTGGGTCGCATCATTTATACGCATACATTTTTTCTCTCTGAAAGGACTAAATATTAAATGAAACAAATGACAATAAAATGCAAAGTAATCTCTTCAAAATACTTTTTGAATGTAACTATTGTAATTACCATTTCATTAATTTGTAACTGTAGTAAAAATACAGTTACATATATTTTGTATTTTAAATATGTAATCCCGTTACATGTATTCCTTTACTCCCCAACCATATACATACACATATATACATACACATATACATACACATATATATATATATATATATATATATATATATATATATATATATATATATATATATATATATATACTCAGAGCAGAGGTTTTAACGTCTGACAGTGACAACTTGAAAAGTAATATTGATGCAGAGCTATGCTGTAACAACAGTGCATAAAAAGACCAATCCTAAAGCATTCAAGTAACAAAAGTTCTTGCAAGGGTTTTACTGTGCTGACAGTTATTCACTTTTAAGAGTGGGCTAAAGCACAACTGTTAATCAGAAGCCTGCTGATTCGATCCCCACAGTCACCACCATTGTGTCCTTGAGCAAGGCACTTAACTCCAGGTTTCTCCGGGGGGATTGTCCCTGTAATAATTGCACTGTAAGTCTCTTTGGATAAAAGTGTCTGCCAAATGCATAAATGTAAATGTAAATCTACTAGTCTGTTTTTGGACTATTAGTCAACCACCCTGGCACAACCCTAATTTACTCATAAGCATTTATCAAAAACTAAGATTACAGATCCTCTAACTTTTCAATTCTCAGCACTAGCATTCATGTTTTAGGGCAGTTCAGGGTAGCATGGAGATGTGTTGCCCTCCTTACTACATAGCAGTTCATGGTTGCTCCTGGTCATTATTAACATGCTGGATATTCTGTTTGAAGAAGAATATGCAGATTGCCCTGTGTCTGTGCAGTTATGTCACACTCCTCACACAAATACAGTTGGTCCCTATGCTCTTTGTAGGCATACTTTTGAGTAACGTTATGGATATTTTTTTAGGTGAGATTCTAAGGAGCAGCGCTGGGTGAAGCCCTTAGCGCACATAGTGCATTGGGTCTCACACCTGTATTGGAAGGTAGAAAGAAAAGTGAGAGATGATACATATTAATATAAACTTGGACTAAACATGCAGTACTATATTGCACATATCAACTTACCAGTACGAGTTCGCACATGCCTCTTCAGGTCAAAAGTATCATTAAATCCTTTTCCATTGTGCTCACAAGAGTATCTCTTCATTTCACTGTGGCACTTTATATGGTGTTTCAGCATACATGCTGTACTTAAAAGTCTTCTGGCATACTGGGCAGGAGAATATTGATGCAGGTGGAATATCAGCTAACTTGCTTCCATTTTCTGAGATATCTGGTAGAAGAGGTGGCATACTACCTGTAGCTATCTGAAAATGAGAGGAAGTAATTAAGGGAGTGTAAAACAGTTCACGCTCACGGGCAAGGAAGAGGCGAGAAACCGGCTTGACATACAAATAAAGGTTTAATGTAAAACTCAAAATACAAACACATAAGACAACGGACATGTCCGTGAACGATCTCTCTCTCACGCACGTCCTCCGCAATCGGCCTTTAACCCTCTCGGAGGCTTGATTAGCCTAATACGGGACCGGGCGTATTGAGTCACGACCCAGCCCCGCCCTCCACCGTGCCACAGGGAGATGTTAAGTAGAGAACAAAAAACTAAAAAAAGTTTACACCAAAAGTTTAAAACAGGATTTTTCAAACATTTTGAAACCAATGACCCCCAAATTTGATTCCTTTCAATTCAATTTACAATAAAAATGGTTCCAAAGAAGGTTTACAGTAGAAAACAAGTACAACTTACTCTTTCAAGTATGAATGTTGCAGGAAAGCGAGAACAACTGTCCACAACTATGACTGTCAATAACCCCAATTAATGTTGTGATTTTTCTTTAGAAAGCAGAATGTAACAGTTATACACTCTCAGAAAAAAAGTACTGTTTAAAGGAATAGTTCACCCAAAAATTTAAATATGTGAGCATTCTATTTTATGCAAGTGACCGGTGACCAGAACTTTGAAGCTCCAAAAACACATAAAGGCAGCATAAAAGTAATCAATATGACTTCAGTGGTTAAATCAATTACAAACGCTGGGGGGAAACAGTACCCAAGAGCAGAAGAGATAAACGTCAATCTTTTATTAACACAAAGATTGCTCAGCACCAGCTCGGATGAGCTCAAAATAATAAAACCAGGAGGGTGAGGAGAGTGTGTTCTTCAGTAGGTGTTGTAGTGGAAGTCCAGAAATTATCTGCTGAATATTGGTGAGATGCGAAGCAACGCCCAAGACTCAAGCTCCCCGACACATGGGCAGGTAATCCAAGGAATCCTTTTCGGGAGCAGCCAACAGAGCAATCACAATCTGTGGGGTAAACACCACATTGAGAACAGTGCAACCAACTCCACAATAAACAGGAGACAATCGTGAGTGGTACAGAAATCAATAAACCAGCAAACAAAAAAGGGGGACACAGGATGAAATATGGTGTGCAATTAGAGGAAGACAGGTGGAACATGTAAGAAATCTATTACTGTAATCGACGCCTACCCTGAGCGATCAGCATTCCCATGGAAATGGTGATTATGCTCTCCGACTCCACCTGTGAAACATGAGAGAGAGAGAAAACAAACAACAGAAAGAACTGGCAAATGCTAGAGCCATGACAATATCCATGTCTAAAGAAGTGGTATGATAATTGTGGTAGAGAAAGAAATGGACTTTTATGTTGAAATTCTTGTTTAGTTCCCCGTTCCTGTTTCCTGTTAATTTTGTAGTCCTTTGAGTTTTCTTTCATGATTGGTTTTCCCCTGATTGTTTTCCCCAGGTGTTCCTCATTTTCTTGTTTGCCATTGTGTATTTAAGCCCTTGTTTCCCCTGGTTTCTTTGTCAGTTTTCACATGTGTTTGTTATTCTCTGTACTTGTTTCCTTTTTTGTTTACTATGCTGAGTTACTTTGTTTATTAAAGCTGCTTATAGATCCTCATTTCTCGCCTGCCTTATTACAGAAAGACTGACCTTAAATGGATCTAGCGGCTGTCAAAATTCTGTCAAGGGGACCATCCAGTTGAGGATCACATATGTGAGTTTTTAGAGCAAGTGAATTTAAACTATCCAGTCCGCTCTCTGGTGGTTTTCTTTCAGTCCAGTTTGAATGGGGCATTGAAGGAACTGATGACTCCGGCTGATCCTCACTGGATGCCCAGCGAATATTTGGAGAAGGCTCTGGAACTTTGCGGAACACTTTACACAGTGGATTATGGTGGGAGGCCTGGGCCAAATCCTGAATCTTCTGCTCCCTCAGCCAAGCCTCCAACAGCTCCTTGCTCCAAGCCTCCCGTGGCCCCTGTCAATTTGAGGCTCAGTTTGAATGATCTGCCACTGATGTCGGTGCGTAGGGCCATGAAGACTCTACCTCACAAATTATCACGCCTGCCACGGCCAACGAGGCGGCGCCCACGCCTGCCACGGCCAACGAGGCAGCGCCCACGCCTGCCTGTGCTCACGACCACGGAGGTCGTTTCCCCGTCTCGGCCTGTGCTCACGACCACAGAGGTCATTTCCCCGTCTCAGCCTGTGCTCACGGCCACGGAGGTCGTTTCCCCGTCTCGTCCGGTGCTCACGACCACAGAGGTCGTTCCCAAGTCTCTGCCGTGTTCATGACCACAGATGTCATTTCCCCGTCTCGTCCGGTGCTCACGACCACGGAGGTCGTTTCCCAGTCAACCAGGACTCTTACCTCCGAGCCTCTCAAGGCTTCGCCTTCCATGGCTCCACCCCTTGAGGATCTCCTGGCTCCGCTGGCCTTTGTCAAGCCTCTACCAACTCCACCTGCCTTTGTCGAGCCTCTCCCGGCTCCGCCCACAGACTCCTCCTCCAGTGGCGTCACCCACTCCCCCAGAGACTCCTCCTCCAGTGGCGCCACGCACCATCCCAGAGACTCCTCTTACAGCAGCTCTGCCTACCCCTCCTCCAGCACTTCCCAGGCCTCCTGACCCTGTCTCGGCCCTGCGGCCACCTCCCAGGTCTCCTGACCCAGTTCCTCTGCTCCTCTTGCCCCTTGTGCCCCCACACCCCATGTACAATCTGTCTCTATTGTGGAGCATCTGGAATCCACTCCTTAAAGGGGTGGGGTTCCCCTTTCCTGTTAGTTGTGTAGTCCTTTTGTAGCTTTCTTTCATGATTGGTTTTCCCCTGATTTTATTCCCCCAGGTGTTCCTCATTCCGTTGTTTTTCCTTGTGTATTTAAGCCCTGGTTTCTTTGGCAGTCTTCACATGTGTTTGTTATGCTCTGTACTTGGTTCCCTGTGTTTTTGTTTTCTTTATATTCTTGGTTAGTTTTGTTTATCTTTGTTTATTAAAGCTGTGTTTAGATCCTCATTTCTCACCTGCCTCATTACAGAGATCAATATTAAGTCCTTTTTTACTATAAATGTCAACTTTGACCAGCCCTCCAAAGCGTTCTCTTCTCTCCTAAGAGAGTGTTTTTTTTTTTTTTTTTTTTTTGTGCTTATCACCACCTACTGGCAGGGAGTAAAATTTATATTAAAAGGACTTAAATATTGATCTATTTCTCACCCACACATATAATATAGCTTCTGAAGTCATTTTAAAAGGGTTATTTTTATGCTGCCTTCATATGCTTTTTGGAGCTTCAAAGTTCTGGCATCCATTCACTTGCATTGTATGGACATACAGGCAAGGCCATAGCCAGGAAATTACTTTTGGGTGGGCATCAATAAAAATGTATTGGTCAAGTTTTCACCCAATTTATTTTAAACATATTTTCCTTAACAAATAGAGAGGCGGCGCATTCAAACAGTTCTTTCACACTCAGAAATCAGAATTTATGCATTTTTAAACTATTGTATAATTCATATATTTGAAGTCAAACAATAGTGTCTAATATTCTAGGTACCCACCCTTGGCTAAACCACAGCATACAGAGCATACATATTTTTCTAAAAATCTTAATTTGTGTTCAGCAGAAAAAATGTCATACACATCTGGGATAGTCTGAGGGAGAGTAAATGATGAAAGATTTAAAAAATGTTTTAGGTGAACTATTCCTTTAGAGTACAAGGGCTGTCACTGATGTGGCACCCTCATGAGGAATTTTTCAGGTACACATCTAACCCTAAGGGCCTATTGTGTGCTTTTAAAGGTATAATATGTGATATACCTCTGGGACCATAAAACCTACATTTTAGTTTTTTTGTACAGTTACGTTCCCAAAACATGGGTACCAATTCTCTTTCAGTTTTTATTTTATTTTATTTTTTTTTAATGTTACCTTTAATGCATAGAGTATTAATTTCAAAGTTAAATCCCCAGTAATGCAACATGAATGACACTTACCATGTATGTATGTATGTATGAATGTATGTAGATGTCCCCACGCATGAAATCTGGGAGCTGAGACCAGTTTATTTTTCCAGGCCCGATGTTCATCTATTTGTCTCTGTGTCTTTTCTGGTGTCTCCATTATATTTTACTATTTGTTGTCTGTCTCTGTGTCTTTCCTGGTGTCTCCATTATATTTTACTATTTGTTGTCTGTCTCTGTGTCTTTCCTGGTGTCTCCATCTATTTGTTGTCTGTGTCTCTCTTTCCTTGTGGCTCAGTCATTTTATACTATTTGTTGTCTTTCTGTGTCTTTCCTGGTCTCAAAGGAGTATTCAAGCCAATCAAAGATTTCAAACCACTTGTGTTGTGACCCTTTTTTGCAATCCAAAACGTTTGAGGGGATATTGAGGTAGCTTAACTTGTTTAGGGCCTGTGTCCGGGTGTCCTAAATCAGTAATGGTCCGAACAATTGTCCCTGCCTGCTGCTGCTCTAGGTCTTTAATTGGCCTTCTGTTCTCATCTGCCCTCTTGTCTCATCTGTAAAGTAGCAAAGTAAAGATGCAACATGTCAGTAGTTACTATCCTGTATACTGATGGAATCATTTATTCTGCTGCTTCTTCTATAAATACAAGTTAAATGCAGAGCCTAGGGAACAAAGTAAAATGTTTATGCTTTTGCACATTATGAAAATAATATTTTAGTAATAACTTTGTCAAATAAAAAAAATACAATCCTGCTGGTTTCTGACTTTTCCTAAAAGTGTCTGTATTTTAATTTATAAAGTTGTTTTATATAAATTACACAAAAGACAAAGAAAATAATGATAAATTATACCTATAACTACCAGGCACGGTCATATTGACCGCATGGGACTTATAATGTTTATCTTTCCTGTGGTTTTCCCGCCCCGGTTTCCCGCAACTGTCATTGTCTCTGTCAAAGAAACGTTGCAAATGGTCTCAAATGCTATCACTAATTGGCTCACAAATACAAATTGCTAGATTACATTGGCTGATCAGAACAATGGTTGAATAGAATAGAAATCTGAACTGAATGAAATCTCTCAATTGGGTATTTTTTCAATTGAGACTGAGACTTTAAAGTTTGGAATCTAGCGGTCAAAATGACTGCTATGGCCATTCTAGTAGACACAGAATTCCGGTAGTTCTAGTGCTAATGATAAAAAAACAAAGAATACTCAGATTTTAAAAGGGGAGGAGTGGTGTGAAGTAAGTGGTGCATTCCTATGATTGCAAGACATGCAAGTAGACATCTGTATATAATCGCACAGCAATGCCCAGGCCTAACGACACCACTGGCAACGAGAAGACTGTCTGCTCCCCTGTATTGCTCCGGCAAACATCACTCCGCCTCGCAATTGACACTTCGCTGGTGAGTGGGCCTCAGCATCCTGGTTCCCTGCAGCACTTTCAAAAGTCATGCTCTTCAGACAGTCTCAGGCTCCTTGCACATTCACAAGGTGCATTGATGCAGTTTTCACTCCTCTGAAACTGAGCAGCGTGTGCATCTTGAACTACCTCGACGATTGGCTGTTACTGGCACAATCAGAGGCTCTGTTATGCCAGCACAGAGACTTACTGCTTCAATGTGTGAACTGGGTGAAGAGCACCTCACGAGCGAGCGCGTTCAGGCCATTCTACGATGTCTGTCTCAGTTCAAACTGGGGAGAACACTTCCACTGAAGATGTTTCAAAAAGCATTGGGGTTTATACACAAAAGCAGAAATCGAAGCAGTAATCGATCTATTTGCCTCAGTGGGGAATACCCATTGTCCCCTCTGGTACACAAAGTCCCAAGCCCCACTAGGAGCAGACGCAATGGTCCACAAATGGCAAAATGCAAATATGTGTTCCCCCGGTGTGCCTGATTCACTCTGTCATATGCAAAGTCCGAGAAACGATACTATTGGTTGTACCAAAATGGCCCAACCAGCCATGGTTTCCGGAAATTATAGAAAAGCAGCAGAGCTCACCATGGGAAAAACCACTGAAGATGGATCTCCTCTCTCAGGCACAAGGCACAATCTTGCATCCCCAGCCCATGCTGTGGAACTTGCATGTGTTGCCCCTGAACGGAGTGCTCTAAATGCACCAGAACTGACACATTGAGTCATGAACATCATTTTACAGGCCAGAGCGCCATTCACAAGACACCTCTATGCGCTAAAATGGAACGTGTTCATTGATTGGTGTATCTCATATGGCAAATAACCAGTAAACTGCCCCATACATGAAATTCTCATATTTCTTCAAGAGCAATTAGACGCAGAACTCACTCTGTCTATGCTCAAAGTGTATGTGGTGACTATATCTGCGTATCACACATGAAGCCGGTGCCACTATAGGCAAGCATGATTTAATCATAAAGTTCCTTAAAGGAGCAAGACGATTCAACCCATCTAAGTCTGCTACAGTCAGGACTTGGGACTTAACTTTAGTCCTAAAAGCTCTTGCAGGGCCCCCCTTAAAGCCTTTATATTTAGATTTGTGCATGCTCTCCGTTAAGGCTGCATACTGCTGGCTTTGGCCTCAGTAAAATGGGTCGGTGACCTGCATGCGCTGTCAATCGATTTTTCATGTCTGGAGTATGGCCCTGGTCTTTCAAAAGCCACTGTCAAACCCAGAAAAGGCTATGTGCCTAAGGAAAAGGCTATGTGCTTAAGGTCCTAACCATGCCCTTCAGAGTGCAGGTGGTTCACCTTCAGGCCTTCTTCCATCCTCCATTTAATTCAGATGAGGATGAGGAACAATCATTGCATGTTATGCCCTGTGCAGGCACTACACGCATATGTTGAATGTACACACCTGTTCAGACTGTCTGATCAGCTCTGTGTATACTATGGAGGACACAAGAAAGGAATGTTTGTCTCTAATCAAAGACTCTCTCACTAGATTGTTGATGCAATTGCCCTGGCTTTTGAGTCGCAATGTAAGACTTCCCCACTTGGTGTAAAACCACACTCAGCATCGCCTCCTCATGGGCATGGATGAATGGTATGTCCTTACAAGTCATGCAGTATGTTTTGCTGCAGGATGGTCTTCTCAAAACACATTTGCAAGGTTTTACAACCTAGACAAGTCCTCTCTATTTAGAGCACTTGCTATTTAATTGGCCAAATATATATACTTATGCTCCTCCCTTTATGGATGAGCTCTCCATCTTATTACGCAACCGCTTGCATTCAGGCCATTGTCATTTTTACATCCCAAGCACTTACATTGTAAATAAACTCCCTTCCCAACTGGGTTCGTGAAGGAGTTAAATCATATATTCATTTTGAGTGCTCCCTTTCTGGCCCAACAGGAGGGTCACTCACTGCAGCATACTCATGTCATTAGCCGTCCCACGAGACTGCAGCATTGTGCTTCCTTTCTGGGAGGTTATGTCGTGTAGTGCAGCATGATGGGATTGTGCTCCCCATATTCATTGATAAACACAATGTCAAGTGTACTGAGTCATAAGGGAACATCTCAGTTAAGTACTAACTTAATTTCCCTGAGATGAAGGGAATGAGACCTTGCAAACACTACTCGCACTACAAGACTCAGAGTTCTTGAGGCATGAGCAACGCACTCCTTATTCTCAGTCAGAAATTCTGAGGAAATGGTGCTTTTTGAGCTGTTTTTATAGCGGACAGCTTAGTGTCAAAACAGGCGGGGCTCAAACACCATAGCCAATATCATATTATCGGCATGATTGTAGCGAGGTTTCAACTAGGTCGTGTAAGAAGGCACTCCCCATATGCGTTAATAAACACAAATGTCTCGTTCCCTTCCTCTCAGAGAACCGAGGTTACATACGTAACCGAGACATTTCCCCCATTGTAATGTGTAAAAGACCAATAAGAACGGTCGTTCAATGCAAGTTAATGGGCCAAAAAGGCGCCCACTCCCTTAGCCATTGTATTTTGAGATTATTTTCGGCTCTACATATGTCTAATATGTTGTTATTTAAATCATATGTTTGATTTAAGTTTTCAGTGATTATTCTGTACAAATTTTATGTTTAATTTCAGATGGCAATTCTAAAGATGTAACTGGTGCACAGTTTTAGATACGTCCAGCACAGTTATATTTCAACACTGTTAACAGAATAAATTCTAAAAATGGCTAAATTTGCGGGTCATCCTTTGATATTAAAGCATTTGTGTGAATTATATGGTGATACGTTACCAGAGGTAGAATATATAATTAAGAAAAAATATTATTATTTCATTGCTTTATTATATATGTATCTCTATGTGTCTGTATGTGATTACAAATGTGATGTTTGTTCACATAAGGTAAAGAAAGTTATATTACAGAGGAAAATATAGTTCAAAATGGTTTTATTATTAAGAAGGCATGTTTTTCACATTAAGAGAAAAACAATTTAATTAGTTAAATAAAGACACTGACAAGTCATGCCTGAGAAAAGCCACTAATTTGTGTATTGTCTTCTTTTCTCCTGATTTCTCAGGCAAAAATGTATCTGTCACTCAGGTCCTATGCCTGGGACCTGTAACAAATGCGTGTGCTGAAGTCTATTAATGAATGTGTGTAACCTGTTCAATTAGGCTAGTAAATGATAACTGTCAGTCACAGAGTTTGTTTCAAGTATGAATATGATGTTTAATATGTCATAAAGCTCAAACATCTGTTAACGTTCATGCTTGGTTGCATGCCCTGTTAAACTAATTTGCATTTGCTTTCGTTAATTACTCATACTTTCTTGTTTAATGCTATATTTTATATAGTAAAATTGGTTCTTGTATATTTCAGCATGTTATTATCACGTTAGTAATGTGATTCTCTACTTATTTGAAGTTTATGCAAACGATGTGTATGCTTAGCGTTCATATTGCAAATTTCTGTATACAGGTGAAACTCGAAAAATTAGAATATCGTGCAAAAGTTCATTAATTTCAGTAATTCAACTTAAAAGGTGAAACTAATATATTATATAGACTCATTACAAGCAAAGTAAGATATTTCAAGCCTTTATTTGATATCATTTTTATGATTATGGCTTACAGCTTATGAAAACCCCAAATTCAGAATCTCAGAAAATTAGAATATTGTGAAAAGGTTCAGTATTGTAGGCTCAAAGTGTCACACTCTAATCAGCTAATTAATCCAAAACACTTGCAAAGGGTTCCTGAGCCTTTAAATGGTCTCTCAGTCTGGTTCAGTTGAATTCACAATCATGGGGAAGACTGCTGACCTGACAGTTGTGCAGAAAACCATCATTGACATCCTCCACAAGGAGGGAAAGCCTCAAAAGGTAATTGCAAAAGAAGTTGGATGTTCTCAAAGTGCTGTATCAAAGCACATTAATAGAAAGTTAAGTGGAAGGGAAAAGTGTGGAAGAAAAAGGTGCACAAGCAGCAGGGATGACCGTAGCCTGGAGAGGATTGTCAGGAAAAGGCCATTCAAATGTGTGGGGGAGTTTCACAAGGAGTGGACTGAGGCTGGAGTTACTGCATCAAGAGCCACCACACACAGACGGGTCCTGGACATGGGCTTCAAATGTCGTATTCCTCTTGTCAAGCCGCTCCTGAACAACAAACAACGTCAGAAGCATCTCAAGCGCTCTCAAATTCCAAATTTGAGAGCAAATTTTGCATCTCATTTGGAAACCAAGGTCCCAGAATCTGGAGGAAGAATGGAGAGGCACACAATCCAAGATGCTTGAAGTCCAGTGTGAAGTTTCCACAGTCTGTGTTGGTTTGGGGAGCCATGTCATCAGCTGGTGTTGGTCCACTGTGCTTTATTAAGTCCAGAGTCAACGCAGCCGTCTACCGGGACATTTTAGAGCACTTCATGCTTCCTTCAGCAGACAAGCTTTATGGAGATGCTGACTTCATTTTCCAGCAGGACTTGGCACCTGCCCACACTGCCAAAAGTACCAAAACCTGGTTCAATGACCATGGTATTACTGTGCTTGATTGGCCAGCAAACTCGCCTGACCTGAACCCCATAGAGAATCTATGGGGCATTGCCAAGAGAAAGATGAGAGACATGAGACCAAACAATGCAGAAGAGCTGAAGGCCGCTATTGAAGCATCTTGGTCTTCCATAACACCTCAGCAGTGCAACAGACTGATAGCATCCATGCCACGCCGCATTGAGGCAGTAATTAATGCAAAAGGGGCCCAAACCAAGTACTGAGTACATATGCATGATTATACTTTTCAGAGGGCCGACATTTCTGTATTTAAAATCCTTTTTTTTTATTGATTTCATGTAATATTCTAATTTTCTGAGATTCTGAATTTGGGGTTTTCATAAGCTGTAAGCCATAATCATAAAAATTATATCAAATAAAGGCTTGAAATATCTTACTTTGCTTGTAATGAGTCTATATAATATATTAGTTTCACCTTTTAAGTTGAATTATTGAAATTAATGAACTTTTGCACGATATTCTAATTTTTCGAGTTTCACCTGTAGTAGAATGCTCCATTCTTTAATATGCATTTGCCATATTTAACCGCTAGATGGCAATATTGTATAAGATTTCATTGTGACTTAGACAGGTTTGTACTCTATTGGAATTTAATTTAATAATCACCTGGGATTATGTGGACATATTTTATTTATGTGAATAATGTTATTGAATAATGAGAGGCATGAGAGATAATTCATCTCGTTATTTCTGTTTCTATTACAGAATCACACACCCACACACATATGTACATTTAAATAAATACTCACACAATGATGGACACAAATCTAACCTGTCAAGCCTACTGTACTGCTGTTATGTTTGCTGTTGGAATAAATGACTCAATAAAACTCGTTTGAACTGAATCTGATCGAAGATTGTGTTCTGACCGACACCCCAGATGAAGGCTATTGGAGTAATATAAAAATGTCATAATTTATTATGAAATGATGCCCAATGAACAATTAACAAGGAAATCATGTTTTTGTTTGTAGGATATGTGGAGGACCTTTCCATATTGATATATGTGAAACATATTGTTTTCTATTACTTAAAAAAAGAATCATTATGTATCTTAAACATTCATTGTTTATCTAACAAAACATTCAAGTAGGAAAACGATAAAAAAAGTGAAAATGTTTGGACCATTGATGCACCCGTAATACAAAGAACAAGCATGGTGTCGCCCTGGTGCTGGTCAAGCAAATAGTGTCTGGGTCAAACCTCTTGGCATGTTCGATAATATTGTAGTTCTATTAAAAAAACAGTGTCCTTTGAAATTTCATGGGCAACACTTAAAACAAATCGGCAGAACACAGATCAGAAAACGAATTGTCGGTTATGTAATCATGGGGTCGCAGTGCTTGTTATTCAGTGTGAGGTCATGTCGAACCTTTATTTCAGCTTTTCTAATGACTGCTATTCCTTCTTCATGAACTTTCATGTCTACGTCAATGTAGTTTGTTAAAGTAAAAGAAACCATGACCATCTTGAGTCCACTAACGTTGCCATTTGCGCAACAATCCAAAAATTACCATTCCAGCCTGAAATGCACACACCTTCACGTAACAGCTGTCGCTAAGCACCATGCTAGGAATTAAAGGATTGAAATATGGAAAGATATTGTGCAAACTTGTGCAATTTGAAAGCAAAAAGCACAGAGCTTGTAAAAAAATCTCAAACCCACACACACAGTGGCAGTTGATTCACAACAGGTCCATACTCCCAACAACTGCTACTCATAATAATATGTACAATGATTGTATGAGTGTAAAATGTAAATAAATATATTTATGACTAAAGAATCTATGGTATGATAGGTGTGGTGAAAAACAGATCAATATGTAAGTCATTTCTTACTCCAAAATATCCTTCCTGCCTAGTACATGCACATAGAATAAAAATGGCAAAAATAAAAAATTAGAAGAATGTGAAAGTGCAGATTTACAGTAAAAAAGGACTTAAATATTGATCTGTTTCTCACCCACACCTATCATATCACTTCTGAAAACATGGATTTAACCACTGGAGTCATATTAATTACTTTTAATCTGCTTTTATTTGCTTTTTGGACCTTCAAAGTTCTGGCGACCATTCACTTGCATTGAATAGACCTAATAATATTTTTCAGTAAAGGAGTTAAGTGATGAAATATATATATATATATATATATATATATATATATATATATATATATATATATATATATATATATATATATATATATATATATATTTCATCACTTAACTCCTTTACTCATTTATTTTATATATATATATATATATATATATATATATATATATATATATATATATTCTGTTTTCATACTATTCAGAAAATTCTGACAGAGTTGACAAAATGTAATAGTTTTCTATCTTAACCATGTGTTGTACAAATGCCAAAATCGATTCCACAATTTTAACAGAAATTATTATAATGAGAATGACAGAGTTGCCAAGTTGAAGCTGTGACCTCAGAGACTTATACATTGTTTGTTTAAAATATGAAAAATATCAAATGTACCAGACCACATGTCCTACTTTTGCATCCACAATGAGCAGGAAGTGGGAAAGGGGTACTCGGAGTTAAAAATGACATTTTCTGATTTATTCAGGATTAAAACACTTTTTTTATTATTTTTTTTTTTTAGAGTTGACGCAAAGTGAGGACACAAATTTGATAGGCAGTTTTTTATGGAAAATATAATTGAAAGTTTTCTTAATGTATGGTTTGATATCTTACAGATACCTTTCATTTGATATTTATATATTTATGAATTTGTTGATTTTTTAACCACTTTGTTTAGCAGTTTAACATTGTGACCTCTTGCATTTAAGAAATTCTAATGAAATTATTTAAAAATATAAGTAAAAAATGCCTTGAGTATACACATTTAGTTTATATTTAACTTTTCCAGTAGTCTTATTGTTATGAAATTCTTGATTTTTAAAATAAAGATGACTTTTGTATGTAAGACATGTTTTGTCTCTTATCTCAATAATCAGTGCTTTGCTTGTGTTCTGCAGAATACAGAAAGTCATACACAGATACATTTTATTTTAAGGTGAACTAATCCTTTAAGCTTGAAATCGATGATCAAATTTGTCATTTGTGCTGAGACTGATTAAAAACATATGCTCCTTTTATATTTTTGTCATTTTGATCTGAATTATGACACATGCCTAGTCATACCCCGTTACAACTCATCTCGATCTTACTCACACTGTTCAAATTATAGTTGTCACATCAATTCATTAGTTCATTTGTCAATTCTACCCTATATTTATTCAATATCAGTCTCAAATTACCATTAGTATTGTTATTACAGTAGGCCTGTACCTCGACAGGCAGACTAAAGTGATGCAATTTATGGGTCATTGATAGCTTCTTCATCTGTGCCATTATTGCAGTGCAAACAGTTCGCCAGTGCGTTGCTTCGTGATTCACTCTCAACCAACTGGTGTACAAACAGTTCTACAACGGTTAGCTTATTCATAAATAACTAACCTATACGTCACTTGTTGGGCAAAGGATGTCTTGATATTCGAGATGTGCAGGGTGTGAACTGTGGAAGCTGCTGTTGCCCTTGAACCACTGATTTTGAACAGAGATGTTTAGCCTGATTGAATTCCTAGATTCATTTGAATTCAGTGAGTCATTTGGCGCTATTTGAAAGAGGCTCAGATATCACTTGCCTTTGGGCACTATATGCACGAAGATAGTGTTCCAGGAGAAAAGGGTGCTGATTTGAAAAACTAGACACTTGGGGAGGAGAGAGAGAGAGAGAGAGAGAGAGAGAGACGCAAGGCGGTGAATCAGTTTAAGAGAAGTTGTAGCACGTGTTTTGGGGGTTTTCACCGTTCTCTCTAATGTTTATCATAGTTTAGTCATTTCTCTTGTGGTCTCGTTTTTGTTTATGTTTTTAACATTCTCTCCAATGGATTTATCAGTTTTGTAAAAAAAAAAAAAAAAAAAAAAAACTTCCACGTGCTAACCGTTTAGTTATATTGCAATTATTCAAATGGATTTTAGCGATCTTCACAGGGCGAAACAGTATGAACTCACAGGATACAATCGGGTTTTATCATGACGCCCGTTACAGAACGCTGGGGTGAGACATGGCAATGAATCACAATGAAGGTAGAGAACCGTTTTATCATAGGCGGAATTCCGAGACTTCCCCAGCATGGATGGATTCGGATGTAGCAACTGCTCGTTACGTACGTCAGGTAACTTCTTTGAAATGATAACTTCACTCAATAAATAAAGAAATTGTAATTTAGGGCTATTTTTAAGATTCACGCATTTTAATTTCGTAACAAAATTCTCTCATATCGAACTGTGTATAGTTTTTATTTTATTAAAGATCGCTCAATTCGATTTGATGGAATTTCGTAATGAAATTGAAAACCGTAAATCTGGTGTTGCATATACAGTATTCTCAAAATGTCTGAATCAAGTAGAAGAATTTTGTTAATAAGTAAATTCTTTAAAGAGGTGAACTATTTTTCATCTGCTGTTTTACAGCTGTGTTTAAAATTTGTATTTTTGCAGAATGTCACTGAGGCTACATCCAACCCAAATCTTGAAGTAATTGCAACCAGTCCAGATCTTCAATGGCTTCTGCAGTCCTCTGTACTTTCCCAATCAGAGACCACATGGGAAACACCGTCCCCAATGATACCGTCCAGCATGCCTAACTGTTCCTCTTTGTCACAGAGCTCCAGTTCTGATCTGTCCAGTGTAGGAGCAGTGGGGGACAGTGCAGCAGGACACCCTCATAAACATGTGAGTTTCTGATAATTTCTGAGATTTCAATGTACAATTTAGTGAAAATAGACTTGAGGGATTTCTGTTATTCATTTATGGTTAAAAAAAAAAGAAAGAAGAAAAAAAAAAAAGTAAAATGACTCACACCTGAATCACAAAGCGGCCTATGGAATGAGTCAGTTTTATAGTATTTTAGCGGGAACATGAAAGCGCAGACTCAAAAGGATGGCTCACATTGAAATAGTGCCAACGGGTGAGTAACAGGAACAACATACTTGGAATAGGGCAGAATTACTGCGTATTCTTTCTTGTTATCAACCACAACATGGCAGCATCATCACTTTATGCTTGGTCCATAAAGCTAATTTATGTCATACAAAGCTTTAAAAATTGTTTCTTGTTTCCCAGCTTAATATACAGTACCAGTAAGTAAACCCTCTTGGAGTTGTTTCTCCTAAAAGTGTAAAACTGGCTGTGGCACGGCAGAGGGCGGGGCGATCGGCCTTTATCCCTCTCGGTGGCTTGATTAGCCTAATACGGGACCGGGCGTGTCGAGTCACGACCCGGCCCCGCCCTCCGCCGCGCCACACTGACTCTGTGACTTTAGCAAATCATTCCTCTATTTGTTTGAGCGACCTATCCAGGCCAAAACAGCAACACTGACTCAACAAATTATGTGAGTTTTGGGCAGGAGTATCTGTTTACTTCCAATGAAAAATGGGGGAAGTTTTCTGTAATCAGTTTGAAAACAGTTATGTTTGTAATTTATTTTATTGACGCTAGTGGTGCTGAAATCACATACTTCAGTGAAAGACACCCAGCCTTTGAATATACACTTCTTCACCTTTCATAGATGTCCTTTGAGGAGCTAGAAAGAATGAGAATCCGCAGGGAAAGGAACAGAATAGCAGCTGCTAGATGTCGGGATCGTCGGCGTGAGCTTCTAGACACATTACAGAATGTGAGTTTGAATAGACCTCTGCCCCATCAAGGTTTTTCTGTTATCATATATATGCTGTATAAATAGTGTCAGCTAATGGTACATCATATGATGTCTTGAAACTTGTGCTTTCCATTTCAGGAGTCAGATCATTTGGAACAAGTAAAGACACAACTGGAGGAAGAGATCGCTGCACTTGAAAGGGAAAGAGAGAAACTAGAGTTAGTCTTTGAGGCACATAAGCCCATTTGCAAGTTCAATGATCTAAACCCAGAATAAACATGAATGTTGGTCATGTTTTGTGCTGAGTCTGCTGGTTCAGACCAGCCTTTTCTAACAAATATGCCTATATTAGAAAGCAAAATGCTAAAATATATTTTCATGTTACACTGAAGAACTTGCATGCATTTTTTAAAATGATTATTTTACTTTTTTGGTAATAAACCGTAGATTCCACAGTTTCTTGTTGAAATATTTTGTAAACAGATTCATTTTCATGTAAAACTTGGAATAGAAACAGACTGAAATCTATTACAACTATCTAAGAATTAAGCATTTCAGTTGTTTTCCATCATTGCGTCATCTTTAAATAATCAATATTAGGATAAATAAAAGGGATAGTTCACCCAAAAATGAAAATTCTCTCATCATTTACTTATTCTTTCTTCTACAGAACACAAACAAATATTTTTAGAAGAATATCTCAGCTCTGTACGTCCATACAATGCAAGTGAATGGTGCCCAGAACTCTGAAAAACAAAAAGCACATAACAGTCGCATAAAAGCAATCTGTATGACTCCAGTGGTTAAATCCATGTCTTAAAAAGTGATTTGAAAAGTGTAGGAAAAAAAAAAAAACATACGTCCTTTTTAACTATAAATCTCAACTTTCACATTCTTCTTTTGATTTTAGGCAATTCCAATCTTGCGTGTCACCTGCTGGTCGTAGTCAGAGTTTCATTGTAAAAAAATTTTTTTTATACTTAAATATTGGTCTGTTTCTCACCCACAACTATCTTTCCTCTTCTAATGACATTAATTAAACCACTGGAGTCTAATGGATTACTTTTATGCTACCTTTATGTGCTTCAAAGTTCTGGTCACAATTCACTGGCATTGTACCAAGCTGAGATATTCTTCTAAAAATCTACATATGTGTTAGTAATAGAAAGAAAGTCACACATCTGGGGTGGAATAAGGGTGAGAAAACCATGAGACAATTTTCATTTTTGGGTGAACTTTTCATTCATGTATAAAAGTGCAGTATTTCAGGTTAATTAAATACTTAAATTCAAAATATGTAATTTTGTTAAAGATCACTCACTTAAACACTTTGATGGAAATTCGACATGCAGTTGAAATTATGTTGATGAAATTGATGTAAATCTTAAACATATTGCCTGCATTGTTTTTTTTAAAGTGCTCATCAAAATTTTAAAAACTGTAATGTTCGAAAAATTAGCTAATTTACCCACATTTATGTGCAAAATTTGTTTCTTTTTTGTCGTAAACCCTTTATTTTATTATTTATTTAGCCAAAATGTTAATTTCAAAGCAACAATTTACATACACTCAAGAAACATTTCAATACACCCAGATATTAGATAAGCTTCTTGGGATTGCTTTGGGCTGGAATATTAAATATTTGACAATGAAGACTGCAAAACTTTATTAACAAATTGAGATATATTTCAAACATAGCAATTCTTTTTTTTTTTTTTTTTTTTTAAATACGTTTTTATTGAAGACATTGTGTATGTTGTGACGTGAGTTTAATTGTTTATCCGCAGATTTTGTTATTCGCAACAAAGATTATGTACTTTACAATTGAATGCATGTTTCCTATACATATAAATTGTACCTCAACACCATGGATGTCATTTTGTGACAATTGCACTTACCGTTTAGAGAATGTTAAGAATGTTTAAAAACAATGAGCCAAACGATTGAGAAAACCAGTACTATACAGCGTTTTGCTTATTCCATAGCAACAGGTGGCAGTCACACATAAGAAGACGCGCAATAATGCAGCATGAAGGCTGTAGTCGATGGAGGGCAATGTTCAAACGAATGCGAAGAATTCTCATGAAAGCATCCTCTTTCGCCATTACAAATGATCACATCAACAGTCAGTGCTTACAGATAACTCTGGTATTCTTTGTTTTTATTACTAGTTCAATTATTGACACAACGCGAGAGAATGATATACTTGTTGTTCCTGTCATGTTCAGTGCGCAGATGCCTGCTAGAAAGCGCTACCGACGCCAGACCTTTTTTATAGACTCTGATGACGCATTTCCGCCTTATTTATCAGCGTAAATCTCGCAATTTTTTTATATGATATATTTTTTTAAAATATTTATTGTAAATGCATAACATTTATGCTTTGTGTTATATTACCCTGGAATTAGTTTAAAAAATGAATTACCAGACCTGCGAGGGGTTTTCTATTACAGCTGCTGAAAATGTGACAGTAAATTTGGCATCTTCTCCCATTTGATTGTCTTAATTCACAGCTCTCTCTTTTCCCCCTCTTCTAGTAAGTCATTCAAACTTAAGAATGGAGTTTTTCTTTCGGTCTTGGAGCAAATGGGTAAGTGAAAATAATATTTGCTATGATCTCCCATTCACCGCTGTCGAAGTTTACCCTGCAAACGTTTACTTCCGCTTTCCAAAACCTGGAGTGTGAAAAAGGTCTAGCTCTGCTATACTTTAATATCAGCTGACAAGCGTCTACACTGACTGTGATCTGAAATACATAAATAATACGGTTTAGATCATTGATTTGACAAGTTACAGTGGTCATAAATCCTTGAAGATGTGTTTTTTAAATATGAAAAGATAGAAAAATGTATGTTTATGCAATGCATCTGGCTAGTTACCCTCATTTTTAGACCATTCAGAGATGTCCAAAAGTCCAAATATTTAGGCTAATTTGATTTAGTTATCCAAGCGGCAATTACCATTGTTAATTTTATCATATTTATTTCTTGTTATTTTATTTGATCCTTTTATAAGAATGTCTGTGGAATTCAACGTGTTTGTGGGGAATACCATCATCATGGATGAAGATGTGTAACAACAACTGTGGTTGGATGGATACACACGTTAATAGATTACCCTTTGTGGTTAATGTAGTTTATGAGCATTTTATAAACCCTTGTGATCATGGTCTAGTGGTCTAGTGCTGGGAGAATCTGGATGGAAGCAGGTGACATTTTATAATGCAATGTCAATGCAGAAGATATGCATAGCGACATCATGGACCAGTTCAGAACTTTCTAAATGTGTGAGCATCTCCTACAATCCCCCTTCAAACTGCCCAGATAGAAAGAAAGTTTGGCCCTAATCAGTTTTGGTTTTGGCAGTGGAATTGTAAAGCCTTTGTGTGAAACAGCATTTGTCTGAAGAGTGGTGTAAGTCCGGGTCAGTTAAAGAAATGCAGCAATGACAGACATTCATTTGGCTGTGTAGTGTACAGCAATTAGGAATAGTGTAGAGTTATTTTTATGGATGTCGGGTAGGAGTGGAGTGATATGAGGAGATGCACCATCTAAAACTGACTAAACCGGCTCTGAGCTATCCACTAATAGATCTTAAAATATAATTAAGTCCAAAGTGAAAAGATTACTTAGGGTGGCTGTAATAAAGACACAGCTCTGTGACATCATAATGATTTAAATAGAGGGTTTTTACATTTACATTTACATTTATTCATTTGGCAGACGCTTTTATCCAAAGCGACTTACAAAAGAGGAAAAACATAAGCGACTCATCTTAAAGGGATACTTCTTCTGGGAAGATGAATGTGTATTTAAAATTGGTTATTTATATAGTATAAATGTGAAATTATTTTTGAATTTGAAGCATTCTAGACTGAGAAAAGGCAGAAAATGTATTTTTTACTCATGTGGCTGAAAGACAACAACTCCCAGAATGCACTTGCTTTGCTGCCCTTACGAGGCCACTCCCAAACCACGCCTACCGGTTACAGGCGGCAGTATCTGAAAAATTTGATACAACTAGGCTTGCTTTGATACACCGTGACTCTATAAATTGTGAGTTAGTTGATAAATTTCCATAGAAATGGTGCTAAATTGCGTTGTACCGGGATGTACAACCAAAACCAGATAAGGACAAGAAGTAAGTTTCCATCATTTGCTGATAAAAAATTTGGAGCGATGTAAACAGTGACTGCGGGCTATCAACCACCCGAAGTTTGGAGAGGACACCGATATGGAAAACCTGAAAACCCGTAGGATTTGCAGTCGCCATTTCAAGCAGGAAGACTACAAACCGAATGTCCTTCGAATGAAGGGAACCACTCTGAAGGACACCGCAATTCCATCTATATTCACCTTCCCAGATGACGAACAGCCTGGGCCATCTGGTACTAAACGCATTCGCCTAGAGGTAAGACTCTCACTAATAATCGACTCTATTTCTGATCACACAGAAGCCTATAGTGTTATAGTTGTTAGCAGTAAAACAGCAAATTTAGAAAAGTAACGTTAGATAGACAATTACATATAAGTTGTATATAAGTTGACTGTTCTCACAGTAAAGCCACTGTTCTGTAAAACTGAGTTAGTCTATTTGTCGATTTATGCTAACGGTCCAAAACAGACCCACTTGTGTATTTGTGCTAGCTAAGTTTAGTAAATTACTGATCTCAGCAAGAAAAGAAAAGCAATCAAGACAACCTGTGTCTGTCTCAATTGCACAAAGTTTAGACAATAAAGCATAAATCCAGAAACTAAAGACTCTCGCCCTGACTCGAAATCCCCTTCTGCCATTTCAACTTCAAAACTACCTTCCGAAATCGTGATTAGCCGAATCGTGAAAATCGTTTGTATACAAACGATTTTTGCATCATCGGAGGATTTTTTCCAGACTAAAAATACATAAATCTCTCGTCTCAGGGGGGAAGCTCGGTAATTCGAAAATACTACTGTTTTCTACTGATACAAAGCTTAATACTAAATTCTGAAGTATCCCTTTAAGGTTTTTAGATTTAGGCACTAATTCGGATGAATTCGAAATGCTGCAGACAGTCGGTCAGAACTGTGTGTGATGACACTTATTTGAAGAGAATCACCAGGCAGTTTCCAAGTTCTTTCAATGAGTTTACTGAAATTCACTTTGTTGGGCATAAATGTGTGGTTTTTACATGCACGCACACCATATCCCAAGGGAAAACTCAAAATTACTGCCAAAGAACAGTTATGAAACTAACTAAACTAGAGTGACGTTAGCAAACTGTTCACTCTATCTTGCTATGTTGCATCTGCTCAACGCTCACGTTGTGTTTTCACTTCAGGCATGTGAGGCTGCAGTTACATCAAGCAATCTGATTGGTCAGAATTCTCCATCACGTCTGAGAATACCTGGGCCTTTTGAACAATGATATTAAAAAAACAGGTTGGTTTTAAAAGGGTTATAGAGGACAACAGGCGAAAGGGAATGTTTATACCTTGACTACGTATTGGACATTCTGGCCTATATTATAATTTCTTCATGACTAGAAAGCAAAAGTCTGGAAACTGTAAAAACTTGTACTTTTAAACTGTGTTGAACATGAAATAGAAAAAAATTTGGCAATAGCCAATCAGCTTCTTTTTCAGATCCCTCCCCACCGAGGTCTGTGGTCCTACTAACGTTTGCATGTGTTTTGCTTATGTTTAATGTGATGTATATTGCTTTGTTTTTCTTTTTGTGCAGTTGCATACACATTAGAGGCTCCCTGCCTTTTTTATTATTATTGTTAATTTATTATATTGACAGTGGGAATACACAAATTTCAACTGTTAGGATGTCATCAGTGTCAGGGGCGGACTAGCCATCGGGAGAACGGGGACTTTTCCCAGGGCTGGCCGTGAAACAGGTCACCGCGTTATGCCGAACGGGCCACTACTGGCTGAAGGGGCTGCAAAAAAGTGCCATGATATGCCGAAGGGGGACACGATATGCAGAATAGAATCCACCAATCTTTCTCCTGTCTGATGTTCTGGCAAAGTGAGAGTCTCTCATGTTTTCCTTCTGTTCCCTTAAAGTATGTAGTGCATAGCAGCTGTCTGACTTATTAAATATGACTATTTGTTATCTGTTCTTTTTATTAAGAATATATTTGTTTAATATGTTAATATGAATTAAATGCTTTGTACTTTCAAACAAGCACAACATATAGGGTTTTTGTGACTTATTACTACCAAATACACATCTTAAAAAAAACACTGATGTTTATTGTTTTGTTCATCTTACTGTTTTGCTTGGTCTCTCTCCTCCATTCACTTATTTCCTCATACGCTCTTCTCTTTTGTTATGTTTTTACACTTCTCTCCCCTGTCCTCTCACTGACCGTGCCACCAATGTGTTATTTGGTAACAATCATTTTGAAACAGGGAATGGGACAGTACTTGTCTTTCCAGGACGTTGGTTTTTGCGTTGGTCCGCTCATCAGCCACTGGACTGTGGGGGCAGATGGTAAGATTCTTCCACGTGGGAAACTCTGTCAAAATGTTCTCACTATCATGTTGTGGAACACAAAAGTATAGTTTAACAGAATGTTGACTATGCTCTTTTCCATAAAATAAAAGACTACGTGCTGTCAGGCTTAAAAAAAAACTAACAAAAAAACACCTGGAAAAGTAGTTATATGTGATAGCTTTCTGTGAGGAAGTAACCAAATTTTAAGTCATTAAAAACAAATTTAATGTAAATGTATGACCTTTAAAGTAGTATGCACAACACCAACAAGTGTGTACTTCAATTTTTTTTTTAAATGTACCACTGCATCCAATATTTTCTAGTATACAGTAAAGTATTTACAGTAAAGCCTTCAACAATTTGTATGCACTGCAAAATCAAGGACACGCTTCAAAAACTAGTCTTAAATAAACCAGTTAATATGCTTTTCAAAAACAAAGATACCCTAAAAAAACAAGTGTGCACTAACTAGTATGCACTATAAAATTAGCTTCCAATTAACCAGCTTATTTATTCTTCAAAAACAAATATGCACTACAGCATTAAACATTGAAAAATATGCACTACAGCACTACTTGACTAATAATAGTAAATTCTGTGGTAGGCCACCAAACAGATTGGAGTAAAAGGTACTAAAAAGAGAGAAGCCTAATTTTTTGAGGACACAGGAAGTGGTGTAATTCTGAAAATTTACTGTGATAAACCCTTTGGTCTTTAGTTTCATTAATTTCTTATATATATATATATTATTAACAAGATATATATTAACAAGATATTAGCCAGTTACCAGCATTTTAAAATAATGTTTTCCCTCCGGAACAATTGAAAGTGATTTTGTTCTTGTTTTCAATTGTTATTTTACAGTTTCCATTTTCATTCCTTTAACCTTTTTTAGTCCCTGCTTTTATTGTCATTTTTAGGCTTGTTAGCACAAATCCTCATTCACTTTCAAATTTTATAAAAAAAGATTGTCCATGATATTAGGATTGCCAACTTTTTACCAGCCAGATACGGAACATTCCAGCTCTCAATACGGGACTTTTTTGTTTTCAATAGACTCCTGCACAAGACACTGAGCAACATTTAATGAAGTTAATTTAGAGCTAGTTTAGATAGGAATAAATTTTTGTGCAGATGGTCGAAAAAAATGCATATGGTGTGAACAGCCCCTAAAATGCTTAAAATGATAACGACTGGGAAGAACCATATCCCTATCAATCCTCTGATTAGAATACAATTAATCCTGCACTGGTTTCCAGTTAGCCAGACCTAATCTCAACCCTTTTAATGATTAAAAAGTCCTGTCTCTTCCATTTCCCTCTTTCATTTGTTTATCAGTTTACCATCTCAGCTCTTTTCATACATTCTCCTACTGTCCCTTTTTAACATGTCTTTTCATATGGAGGTATTCTTGTGCTTTAGATTGTGATTCAACTTATAAGAAAATAAATAAATAAAAAACTTGGCCACAAATCTGCCTTATTTACTCTTTTTTTATGCTGTCATTTATATAGTCTTTTTTACTAATCGAGTAATTATCCCTTCACAAAGTGTGCATGTGATCAGTGTTTTCACACAGTAAAAACTGCTACCTGACTGCTTTTGTGTGAGTCTGAGTGGATGTGTGCCTTTGGGGGTGGGTCAGCAGTAGGGGGCTACAGTTTGGATTTGGATGAATGCGGAGACACTTTTACTACCTTTTAAAAGCTCAGACCTGTGACAGCTGTCACCCCCACAGTCCCAACAAATGGTCATGGAAAATTCCTCTAAATTGCAGCTGAAAAGTCCTGCAGTCTCCTCATGGGAACTTTCACTAGCACTCCAGTACCCCTGCTGTTTCTGAAAGTAGTCTACCTCTGTTGTTTCCATCAAAGCCATTGCCACCAAAGTCAACTTAATGGCACTCAAAACGTATGAATTTGAAGATGTATGACGTTCCTGGCACTGGGCAATGTGTTACAATAGTTTGACCCCACTAATTTGTGCCTGCATGCCTTTTCTGCATCCCCCATTTCAGGCAGTAAATATCCAGCAGTGTCTAACACAAGCAAGCTTCAGCTAAAGCAAACTGTGATAAAATGGGATGTAACTAAGTTATGAAAACACGAAAAGTCTCAGAGAATGCCCAAGGCCTGAGAATACACTTGAGGTAGAGGATTTGTCTAATAAAACCCAGGTGTAAGGAAAGTGCACTGTATATGCATGCTGCTTTTGTTTCTTTTTGCTTGTGTGATTAATTTTGGATTTGGGCTGGAAACCAGGATTTTGAATCCTTGGGGCTGGTGGAAAAACAAGGCAAAGAAGCAGGAGGGCGAAGAATGGTAGAGATGCAGGGGCTTACAGGAGTGGGTGGAGGAGAAGATGTGGGCCGTCTCAGTCTGAAGCTCCTTTCTAGCATGTACACCAGCGTTGCACCTTTCCTCACATTCATAATACTCTTCTAAACTGCTATCACTGCATCAGCTCTGCCTCTGTGAGTTGCAGAGCTGTAAAAACATTCTGTTTATTCTTGGAGAGAGGCATCATTTGGCACAGACACAAGAGTGAGAGCACATCAAAGAAGAAAAGATTTGAAACTTTATTTACTCTTGAAACTGAACTTCAGAAAGTGGCTTCAAGAGGTGAGTTTTAAACCATGCTTCTGTTTTGTGTATGTTAAGCACACAAGTTAAATTAACTTTAATAAAAAAAACTTTTAGTAATCCAAATTATATCACTGGACGATTCATGGACTGAGGAATGTATGTGTAGTTTCCAGCATGATAAGGCATGCATGATAGATGAATGAGGAAATTTTACAGATTTATCATTCCATGACATTTTTATGCCTCATTGTTGCATTTGTAACTACTACTACAGCATTAAATACTTAAGAACAAAAAGAATAAAACAAGGAGTAACGAGAATTGGCAAGGAAGAACAAAAGGTGATACTGCTTTGATGTGACAGAAATCTTTAGTTTTTATATTTGCTCGGAAGGAGTGGAATTGCCTATGTTGTCATATCCTGCAGAGTTCAGACACTGGGCATGCCTCTGTAGGGCAGGCCAAATCTCCCGTTCCAGAACAAACAGTAGAGCAATTCCCAAGAAATCAGTGATTTCAATGTTTATGTTCATGCAATAACTGTTTATATGCACCAACATGTTTTTGTCCATTGTTGCTAGACTTGATCTATTGCCAAAGAACTACTCTGTCACCTAGAAGAACAATATTACCTTCAATTTTACACTACAGTATATAAGGCTTTATCACTTCACATGCCATGGCAAAGCATTTGTTGAAGAATTAATTAAATTAAAGAAATTGGGGTAAATATTTAGTTTTAATATTAAAAATTCACATACCCAGTCCTTGCATGTGCACAAAACTTGGTCAATCTCCACAACTGCAATCCATATGCATCCCAAAGAATTCTCATACAAAGAAAAAAACCGGGAGCTCTCTTGCATGTTCTCACATCTCTAACACGAGAGAGTGCCGAAAAGCAGGTGTCGCAAAACTCTGGTTCTTAAAAGGGCCACGCCCAATATATGACTAGATTTAAATTACATGAAATTTCTCTGCTTTGCTAATTTAGAAATCAATTTTTATTACACTAAAATCATATTAATATGTAGAATTTGTATGTCCTGTGGCTACAGGTTTGAAACTGTATTTTGCATTTATGGACATTACCATTGTAAGTGGCTTACTCAAATGCTATATTTTTATTTTTGTATAAAAGATGGGTTAGTGAAAATATATATATATATATATATATATATATATATATATATATATATATATATATATATATATTTTTTTTTTTGTGATTATCAACATTATGCTGCAAATGCTGTTGATTGAGGTTAATTCCTTTAAGAAGGCTGGTGGGGATCGGCATCAAAACACAAAGTATTCTAGTCTTTTCAACAGGGCTGTATTCTTTATTTCTCAGTGTGTGTGCGTGTGTGTGTGTGTGTACCATTGTAACACTTTTAATTATAATGACCTTTTGTTGCTTTTATATTTTCTTTACAAGCCTCACCCCCACCTGTTTGTTTGCCCCTCCATATTTCTTAGAGCAGACAACAGGAACTAAGCAGACCTCCTTGCACGTCTGCTCCCACTCTTCTTGGGTGTCCTTTTGAGTGACCCGAGAGTGTGTTGCTTAACGACATCTGTACATTTGTTCATCCATCCAGCTGTGTGTGTGCTTATGTGGGTTGTCCTTTACCCTGTAACTATGAGGGCCACAAACGTGCTGCTTTGTGTGGGCCTGGTCCTTCTTCCTGCTTCAATCTGTCAGTCCCCTGCTGAACGTGACTCTTACACAGTAAGTAACTGTGACAATTTCTCCATGTACTATTCTTCCTCTTCCTGTAATCTTCTGTCCTCTGTCTTACTTGAACATGTAAATGCTATTCACTGTTTACCTGTTTTTCTCCTCTTCTTGCATAACTATTCATTCATCATGTGGTATTATGCTGTCAGTGTTTGGCATTAGAAGTCATGTTCCTGTCATTGAAAGTGTTTCAGTGTGACTGCTAATGATTAAAGCTAACACTCACATAATAAACTGTGTGATCTTTGCCAGGAGTGTACAGATGGCTATGAGTGGGATGCGCAGACTCAACTCTGTCGAGGTGGGTGGAAGGTCATGCACCAGAGGAAGAGAGAGAGAGAGATGATCAGAAAGTGATACATTTCTCCTCAAATAATCTTGTGATGGTGAAATGTCACACGCACAATCCCTCCATCTTGTCCCTGTGCCTGGCTGTCTCTCAATGTTAATTTTCAATCTGTCTTTCTTAGTAATTCACACCTTAAAATGTGTTGGTGCAAAGCCTTTTTTTGTTGTGTTTTTGTTTTTGTTTTTTGAGAGGCACCAGTGACAGTCCTGGCTGCCCTAGCAAGTTAAGACATTACCAGAGAACGAGAGAGAGAAAAAGAACTGAAATGAATTAACTTTGAAATGTGTGACTCAACTGGTCTGATCTAAAATCTGGGGTCTAAAACCCCATTGTCTAAAACAATATTAGTAGGACAAAAAAAAAAGAGAAAGTCAATAAATTAAAATAATTTTATTTCATTTTGTTGTTCCAGACAGCAAGTTGCAAGAACTCAACAATTGTTACAATTGTTGTAAATATTAATTATGTTGTAGGCCATCATGATTGATTTTTTTTTAGCTGGTTGTAGCATTTTATGAAGTTTTAGTTTAAAATTATTTTAATTTACCTTATTTAAAAGTGATGGTTCACCCAAAAAAATAAAATGCTGTCATAATTTACTAACCCTTATGTTGTTTTAAACTTGTATGGCTTTTTTTTTTTTACCTGTGAAATACAAAAGGAAATTTTGACAGCCTCAGCCTCAGTCACTATTCACTTTCATTGTATGGAAAAATATGGAAATAAAGGGATATTTCACCCAAAAATGAAAATTCTCTAATTTTCTCACCCTCATGATATCCCAGGTGTGTATGACTTGTTTCTTCACAAGAAAACATTTGAAGAAAATTAGAAAAATATCTTCGCTCAGTAGGTCCTAAAATGCAATTGGAGAGTGATCCGAATTTGAAAGCTCCAAAAACAACTGACAGTCAGTATAAATGTCATCTGTACACCACCAGTTAAACTAATGTCTTCTAATGCGATTATGATCACTTTTGGTGTGAAAAGATCAATATATAAGTAATTTTTAACTCTAAATCACCACTTCAGGCCAGCTTCACGAGAGGGTGTTCCTCCTCACTTATGCTGCTAAACAATGCTGCTCTTCCAGCTGTGACTCACGTGCTTCAGTTCTCCCGTGATTCAAATGCCAATCCAATTATGTCACACATGCATACTGCTGCTCAACAGAAGCATGATGTAAAAGTACTTAAATATTGATCTTTTTCACACCAAAATGATCATGTCACTTAAGAAGACATTAAAAGCCGGAGTCGTATGGATGATGTTTATGTGATTTTTAGAGCTTCAAAAATTGGATCACCATCCACTTTTATTTTAAGGACCTACTGAGCTAAGATATTTTTCTAATTTTCTTCAAATGTGTTCTGGTGAAGAAAGACAGTCATGCACACCTGGGATATCATGAGGGTGAGTAAATAATGAGAGAATTTTCATTTTTGCGTGAACTATCCATTTAAAGTGAATGGTGACTGAGACTAACATTCTGCAAAACATTTAATTTTATGTTCCACAGAAGAGAGACAGTCATATGCGTTTGGAACAACTTGTTTAAAAAAATTATGACAGAATTTTCATTTCTTATTCTTTGAATAATTTAAGTCATCCTGGGCCCCTTCCCTTTGTGGGCCCCTGCCCCCTAGTTGAGAGCCACTGGTTAAGTGAAATAATTTTTCACATAAATAAATACAAACGTGTAACATAAGTGTTACAAATCAATTAAGGGAATAGTTCACCAAAAAATGAAAATGTTCTCATGTTTAACTCTCCAAGATGTATATTACATTTTTCTTCTGTAGAACACAAATGAAGATTTTTAGAAGAATATCTCCGATTTGTTGGTCCTCACAATGCAAGTAAATGGTGGCCAGTACTCTGAAGTTCCAAATATCAAATAAAGTCAGCATAGAAGTAATACACACGACTCCAGTGGTTTAATCAATGTCTTCTGAAGCGATCAAATCATTTTGGATGAGAACAGACCAAAATATAACTCCTTTTTCATTGTACATCTTGCCACTGCAGTCTCTAGGCACGATCAAGATTTCAAGCTCGATTACACTTCCTGGTGCTTGAGGCATTCGTATAGTGAAAGATGCCGCTATAGGAAGTGCAATCGAGCTTGAAATCACAATCGACAAGAAGACTGCTGTCAAGCGGTGCTTCTCAATAAGAAGGCTTGCATTAAATGGATGTTCAGAGCTGAGATATTCTTCTAAATATCTTCGTTTGTGTTCAGCAGAAGAAAGAAATCATACACATCTGGGATATCATGAGGGTGAGTAAATTATGAGAGAATTTTCATTTTTGGGTGAACTATTCCTTTAACTGAATGCTCAAACATGCACTAAGTAGATTCTCATTGTAAATTCTCATCTCTCCTCTGTTCAGACATAAATGAGTGTGAGACTATACAGGGGGCATGTCAGGGAGAAATGAAATGCTTTAACCACTATGGTGGTTACCTGTGCCTTCCTCGCTCTGCTTCCATTATCACTGCCCCTCAGCCCTCCAGCCAATCAGAGCTCAGTCTGCCTCAGGTAGAGACTAACGAGGCCTTTAACCCATGCCCTGTTGGTTACAGAGCCCAAGGAGATTCCTGTGTGGGTGAGTTTTTTTGATCCAAGACACTATGCAGATGTTTCAATGTAATTTAAATGTAAAAATATGCATCGTTGTAAGATGTGCCTTGGAGCTCTTCTGAACTGAAAGTAATTTGTATTGGTCAGACATTGATGAGTGTGAACTGGACCAACATGACTGCCAGCCCAGCCAGCAGTGCATCAACACAGTGGGCTCCTATACCTGTCAGTGCCCTGACGGCTACAGCAAGATTGGTATAGAGTGTGTAGGTGAGAAGAGAGAAGAAATGCTCTGCTTTGTCCTAAATGGCTGAATGTATATTTAATGACCAGTTTCCCAGATAATAATGTAACAAAATAATCTAGGCTGGGTCAGGCTTGCTCTTTATTAGGATACTGTCTAAGTGTCCTCTCTCTCATCTGTTAGATATTGACGAGTGCAGGTACAGGTACTGTCAGCATCGCTGTGTAAATGTGCCCGGATCTTTCTCTTGTGAGTGTGAGCCTGGGTTCCAGCTGGCAGGAAACAACCGATCCTGTGTTGGTAAGGACTTAAACCAGCAACAACCAAAATATTTGTGTAAACACACTAACATCATTAGTTTACAGTCGAACGGTTAACAAAATTACTTCTTAAAAGAAATTGTTCACCCCAAAATTAAAGCTGTCATTTTTCTATCACCATTCAGTTTTTTTTTTCTTACATTGGGAAACATAAGTTGTTGTTTTGATAAATGTTCTTAATGTTCTTTACATACAATGATGGTGAATCAAGATGGGGGCTGCTGAGTTCCATCTTAAACATAATAAAAGTAGTCCATATGACTTGTCCGCTATATTTCAAGTCTTCTGAAACCATATGATAGCTTTGTGTGAAGAATATTGCAGTTTTAACAACTGTTAAGATATGTAATGGGATGTGCAAGAGCCAATGCCATTTGATATCATAGACTTCAAACCTGAGCAAAGCACCTTTATGTGCTATATTTGAATGTACACAATTCACATGAGATTTAATAGCGACAAAATATCTTTAGTGATTTAAATTCACAAAAAAAAAAAAAAAAAAAAAAAAATCTTATTACTTCAGAATAATATAGCTACATGTTTTGAAGCAATATTTTCAAAGATGACAAGGCATGATGTTGGTATGCTTCTTTTTTACATAACAAACATCACAACAAAGGAAGAAAAAAGGGGAAAAATATATATATATATATATTTACTTATACATCCCACCCGCAACCCACTCCTCCTATCCCCAACCTGAGCTGCATTCAAGAATCGGTTCGTTCTGAGATGAGAGACAAAAGGTTGACAAATTTTCTCAAAATCTTTTAGCTTGTCTTTAATATTAAATCGGATTCTCTCAAGAAGGATTGTGTCTACCATTTCTGTAAGCCATAGTTTCAGTGTTGGGGCTTCTTTCTTTTTCCAAAATAATAAAATGTGTTTTTTCGCGGTGATGAGGCCACACATCAGAAGGCACTGTTGTGCCACGTTTAGTTCCCTTACAATCTCTGATACCCCCAGAATTATTCAAATAAGAACTGGGTCTGTCTGAACTGGGTCTATCTTTCTGAGTTTGAAATGTTTTGAAATCTGTTTCCAAATCCTTATCGTGCTATGTATTATGGGGTTAAAGTTATAGCATGCTTTGCTAATAGGGGCTGGAGATAAGAAGACTGCACCAGTAGTGTATGGCAGGCAATCTTCACATTCCACCTGCAGGCCACTAGGAAGTAAAGCGGTATCATCTAACTAAAATATAATGGAACGCATACCTGTAGCCCAATAATAATGTATAAAATTTGGCAGTGCAAGTTCCCTGCTAGAACTACACTTGCAGAGGTGTTCCCTCTTTATTCTATGAGATCTATAATTCCATACATAGGGGAGGATTATTGAGTCTAGCTTTTTAAAAAAGGCTTTGGAGAGGAATATTGGTATATTTTGGAGAAGATAAAGCAATTGTGTTTGACTGTATTTAACCTGCCCAATAATGAAATTGGGACTGTCTTCCAAAACTGAATGTTATCTTTAAGCTTGTCTAGTAGGGGGAGAAAGTTATATTAAGTGCTATTTTGTTTTGTTTTTCATAATCACGATTCCCAGATAAAGGAATCTCTTTAAAGAGTAGTGATTTCAGCCAATTATAATCTTCCAATCTTATTGGCATCGCTTCGCTCTTACCCCAATTAACCCTATATCCAGAAAATGTGCCAAATGAATCAATTACAGAACTGCTGATAGTGATAGTTTGTGTGTGTGTGTATATATTTAATAGTAATATTTAAAGATAACTATGTATAATTATATATGGATATAAATATGTATAATCATTATATATTGAATTATTGTTATATGAGGGGCTTTCTCAGCAAATATTTGTATATGCGATTAATCACGATTAATTAATCGGGACACCATGTAATTAATTCGATTTAAAAAAAAAATATCGATTGACAACCCTAATAATATATATGTGTATATATATATATATATATATATATATATATATATAAACAAAAAATATTCTTGTGGCAGAAAAGTTAATCATTGATAAGATAATACAAAAAGCGGCTTTAGAATACAATGTATTGTTTACTACCATATTAATGATCATAAGTCAGTCATTGGCATAAAGTTCAAAGAAATCCATTTCACAAGTTAATTTGTCAATCAGTTGAAGATTTATTATGAGGGCTTGTTTAAGGACCATAAATTTACACCTGCCTCAGACATTTTTTTTTTTAAATTAATGCTTACAAAACTTTTACATCTAGAGCCAAGAGGTATATTAAAACAAACAACAACAAAAAGGAAAATAAATAAACAGTTTAAATAAATATATCAAACTGATTACATATTTCAATACACTTTACAGCTTTCTTGTTACTCAAATTGGAAATTGTTCTTAGGTGTTGCTGAACCTCTGAATTAAAAATTAAAACTAATGGTTTATAACCACCATACTTACATTTATGAATACTAAACTTTGCCAACGAAAGCAGAAAATTAATCAAATAATATTCCTTATGAAGAGACAAGTCATAGCTAAAAAAAAAATAATAAAACATTTTCAAAACAAAGTTGAAAGCTGGGAATAAAATTATCTCTAACAATCGAGTAGGGACAACTCCAAATTAAATGAAAAAATGTTTCCGCCTTCAGACCACAAAATGAACAGAATATATTGACATCACAATTAAATCTCTCTACAAGAAAATAATTAATTGGGGTAGTACTTATAAATATGTTTGAAGGAAATTACTTTGATTTTATTTGTGATTAGATATTTATGGGGTAATTTCCGAATTTTGCACCATCTCAATCCAGCCACCCCCTGCGTCAGACATGCTTGTGTCACGTCTTGGGTATGTTGCGTCATAAACATAAAATGTTTAGGTCACTGTGTCAAATTAAATATAGTTTAATATTCAATCTTGAGATCCCTTAGTTCGCTTTTGCGCTACTTCGTGTGTTTTAAACGCAAGAACACCTACTGAAGTGTTTTCTTCACTGTATAAACTGCACGTTGCTCATACAGCTGAAGTTTCACTTACTGCCCTCTGGAGTAAACAGGTGGTACTACAAGCTTGCATTTCTCAGGAATCTTCCTTATTATGATCTGGGGGAAGTGCGATTAAATGCATTAATTTGTTTTTAACGCGTTATTTTTGTCAAATTAATCGCACTGAATTAACGTGTTAAATCGACAGCTCTAATATATATATAGAGTAAATAATGACAGAATTTTCATTTTTCTGTGAACTATCCCTTTCATGCTGTTTCTATTTAGATTGGCTTTTATTCTTTCAAAGTACCTAGGTCTCTAACAGTTCTGTTTTCTTCTCAGATGTAAATGAGTGTGAGATGGGAGCACACTGTCAGCATAGGTGTTACAATACATATGGTTCATTCCTGTGCCGCTGTGATCAGGGCTATGAGCTGGGACGGGATGGCCTCTTGTGCAATGGTTAGTGTTCAGTGCATTGCAAGTGACATTAGCCTAACTGCTTTTGACCAGTAGCATTAGGTGATGGAATGAGTGTGATCAGTTTTCTTTCTTTCCTCCCAGATATTGATGAGTGCAGCTTTTCCAGTTACCTTTGTCAGTTTCAATGTGTGAATGAGCCTGGAGGATTCTCTTGTATTTGTCCAGATGGCTATGAGCTTCGCGGAACACGGCAATGCCAAGGTAAAACCCCTTATATTGGAAGATAATCTGTGTCATTTACATTGATGCTCATCTATTGCCTCCTAGATCAGGGCTTTTCAAATTTTTCAATTCCAAGGACCCCCAAATAGGACGAAATCCTAGCGAGTGTCCCCCTTCCTAACATATAAAAGCAGCTTTATATTTTCATGTTTAAATACCCAATTTTATAGAGTGAGAAACATAGTGTAATATTATAAAGATGACGTGTTAGCAATGTCATATTATTAATTAAATGGCTTTTATATTGTTATTGTACAATGTAAAGCCAAAAAAATATTATCTGTAAAATAATATCTACAAACGATACAGTTTCCCTTTTTTTATCATCTTATTTTCACTATTAATGTATGGGAAACCCCTTACAAAAGGTTACATTTGTTAACATTAGTTATAACAATATTTGTTAACATTAACTAGCAATGAACAATACTTTTACAGCATTTGTTCATCTTAGTTCATTTTAGCATATACTAATACATTTTTTAAATCAAAAGTAGCATTTGTAAACATTAGTTACACTATGAACAAACATGAATTAACAATGAACAATTGTATTTTTTATTAACTATCATTATCAAAGATGAATAAATGCTGCATAAAATACTGCATATTGTTAATAGTTTGTTCATGATACCGAAAGCATTAATTAATGTTGTAGCATCACAATAAATGTTGTTCCAAAGTAGCTTTACTGAGAATATGGTCTTACAACCCCTAGTGAGCAAGCAAGGTTTAAGAAATCTCTAAAACCCCAAAAAATGATAGCTGTTAATCTCATGATTTCAAGCCTCATGATCTCATGATTTCCAACCAGTCTTAAGAAAGAACAAAGAAATTGTGATAATGTCAACAGACTTTTTCCCCCCACATTTTTACACTTTAATTTTTATTTTTTGTCCATGAACCCCCTAGATAGAACCTGGGGGATCCCCAGACCCCAGTTTGAAAACCCCTGTCCTGCCCTTGACCACCAGTGAACAAAAATATTTGTTTTTAATTAACTGGAGTAGTAAGAGGAAGTTTAAATGAAAAGTTCACTCAAAAATGAAAATTCTGTCATGATATACTCACTCTAATGTCGCTACAAACCTTTGACGTTCTTTTGAGAGAAATAAAATCACACAGCTTTTTGGCATATAAAACTGATTGTGACTCTGGCCTGTAAAGTTTTAAAAAGGTCAAAAACTCAATTAAAATACTGTAAAAGAAGAAGATACAACTCCATATTTAAAGCCTTCTGAAGCCAAATGACCACTTTGTATGGTAAATATAGGCTGAAATTTGGGTCAGATTTCTTTAAATAATCACAGAATTTTCACTTTTGGGTGAACTATTGCTTTAATAAATTTTTTATCTATTCCAAACAAAACTTGTATTTTTGCATTTATAGCAGTAACACTACCCTTACACAATAATTCTCCTCAATTTCTCATTATAATTCTGTATGTAGATGTAAATGAGTGTGAGACCGGCACTCATCTGTGTGGAGAGGGACAGTTCTGTGTGAACATCCATGGGGGACATCAGTGTGTGTACTCCAACCGCTGCCAGGACCCCTACATGCAGGTCTCGGAGAAGTGAGCAATGTTGATTATTTAAAGACATAGTCCATACACACACACACACACACACACACACACATTCTCTCTCTCTCTCTCTCTCTCTCTCTCTCTCTCTCTCTCTCTCTCTCTCTTGAATTATATATAGATTGAATTATAAAATACTAATTTTAATTCAATCAGAATCATATTTTGGCACTTTGCAGTATTTAACACTTCTCCCCTTTTCTTTCTGTCTCCCTCACTCTTTCTCTGTCTAGTCGTTGTGTGTGTCCTGTGGTGAAGACAGAGTGTCGCGATCTGCCCTTCTCCGTCGTGCATCGATACATGAGCATCACCTCTGAACGTTCTGTTCCCTCCGACATCTTCCAGATCCAGGCCACCAGCATTTACCCTGGATCCTACAATACCTTTCGCATCCGCTCTGGAGATGACAATGGAGAATTCTACATACGGGTTAGTAATTCAAGTAGCTACAGTAGGAACTGTACTTGTATGTGTATTGCCTACATAGAAAAAAGCTGCCTGGGAGCATTGCCAAAATGTCCACTGAGTTAACTGTCTAGACTTGAAGGGATAGTTCACAGAAAAATTAAGATTCTGTCATCATTTACTCATCCTCAGGTTGTTCCAAACCTGTTTGACTTCCTTCCAGGTTAGGTGGAATTTTAGCTATAGTCATCATTCACATTCATTGTACTGAAAAGATGAAAGTCATACTGGTTTGGAATAACATAAGGGTGATTAAATGAAAACAAGAGTTTTAATTTTTGGGTGAGATATCCTTTTAAAAGGACTCTAACATCAACTGCTTGACAATGGAGTTTAAGATTCATTTTGTCACACATGTTCTAAATGCAATTAATCTCATGTTCCCAGCAAATCAACAACATCAGTGCCATGTTGGTTCTGGCCCAAGGAGTGACTGGACCCAAAGAGTACACCCTCGATCTGGAGATGATGTCTGTTAATCCTCTCATGAATTACCAGACCAGCTCGGTGCTGCGTCTCAGCATATATGTTGGGCCTCATGCTTTCTGAGGAGTTAGAGTTAAATGTAGTATAAACACTGAAAGACAGGATCATTTTTCTATTTCTGCTTTTGTGGTTGCTTTTAATGTATTGAAAATTGGCAACGCAGTTCCAGAATTCAGAAGCTAATGATGTAATATCATCTCTTTTTTTGTTTGTGGCTGACTTTGGCCTTTTAATGCGGGCCTATTCTGGGAAGTGCTAAAGCATCTGACCATTCTTTCCTCTTACTTTGTCACTGCGGACTCATTCTCACACATACATGAAGCACACACACACACACACACACACACACACACACACACACACACACACACACACACACACACACACAAACATGTTGGTGCGGTTATCCTTATAAGGTCTCTCAATAGACATAATAATTTTTAGACTGAACAAACTATAGATTCTATCCCCTAACCCTCACAAAAAACTTTCTGCATTTTTACATAAAAAAAACAAAAATGGTTTAGTATGTATTTTAAGCAACACTAGAAATGTTCTCTTAAACCACATTTATAGCATAGAACCCTTGTAATTACCAGTTATAAACCCAAACCAACCACACACACACGCACACATACACAAACGGTGAGATTGATCTACATGTTACAAATATTTAAGGTTCAGAAAAATAAGTCAAGATATTACATGTGTGATATTATTTCATCTTTTAAACATATTTATGATTGTCTAACCTCGTGAAGAATTGTGATGTAATTATTCAACATATGTATCCCAAAGAACTTTTATAACTAAGTTTACTTTTGCAATACTATATAATCTCTAACAAAATCTAACAAACTACATTAAACACAAATCCAGCTCTCCATGAATCCTAAATGCCACAAGAATCTTCTGAAAATTGTGGTATTTTTATTCAGTTTGCATAATTAGATTGAGAAAAAGGTACAAATGAAATCAAAGATCAAATATTTCTTAAGTATGCTCTCATATAATTTTCATAGGGCATCTTAATCAGTGTATGTATGTATGCAACAGTCAACTTCGTTCCTTTGTTTACTCTCTTTGCTGATTTGTTTTTTCTTTCAAATCCATTTTCTATTCTTAGTATTGATTTAAAACCGATTTAAAATGTCCATTGGTGTTAGTAATTTCTTTGCGTGTTTGGGGGGGTAAATAAATAAAATGTATTACTCAGGTGCCTCCACATGGTGACAGTGTAACACTGGTGCACACATGGTGAGATTTACCTTTGTGCCTTGAGATGAGACAACTTTAAATTCTTAAAAGAACATTCTGGGTTCAAGGCAAGTTAAGCTTGATCGGCAGCATTTGACACATAATATTAATTACCACAAAAATACATTTAAATATGTCCTTCCTTTTCTTTAAAAAAAAAAAAAAAAAAGGCAAAGATCTGGGTTACAGTGAGGCACTTCTAATGGAAGTGAATGAGACCAAAGAGTAAATGTTAAAATTCTAAATTATTTTTTAAAGGTATAGCCACAAGATGTAAACGGTATGCGTGTTAACATAATTTTAGTATGCTAAAATACATTTTACAACCTCTTTGCCATGACGACGGAATGCATTAACCCAAAAACCCAAAGCAACCATTAAAAACAACAATTGAAACAACTTTACCTCTCAAATTAGTTGAAATAATTGAGTTTTAACAGAAGAATTAATGTACAGTATATTTAAAAAATATAAACTTCACATTTCTGCTTTTAAACCATCAAAAAACTGGATCATTCACTTCCATTGTAAGTGCCTCACTGTAACCCAGATTTGAGCTTTTAAAGAAAAGGAGGGACTAGTCAAAATAAATCTTTTGTGGTAATCAACATTATGCCACAATTGCTGTCGATTGAGCTCAACTTGTATCAAACCCGGAATATTCCTTTAAGGATTTATCGCTGCAGTTACGGGATACAAATGTGTATTTTGAAACCAAAATAATTGCACAATATGTTTATAGGTTACTGTACTTTAAAACTGCACTGTAAAAAGTGGTAACTTGCAATTGTTACCATAAAGAGCTATTTCAACCTAATCTAACCCTTAAAATTTGTGTTTTTGGTGAACCTAATGCATTGAGGTTGATTCAGTGACATTTAATAAAATATATGACTGGAATAATACCAGTTAATTTAGATGTTACCACATAAAGCACATTCTTAGATTAAAATGTTTTCAGTGTACTGTACCTCCACTTAATCAAGTTTTAACACTTTAATCAGATTTTTAATTCCTATGCAGTCTGCTATAGACAAAAAGGAAAGAGAAAGAAAGTACAACCTAGCATGTTAATGGATAAAGAGAAATAGATAGACTACAATATTTAAATCAGTACCTTTAAATGCTAATGAGACCGTCAGTACCAGAATTGTTTGTGTTATTTGTAGTGCAGTACATTAACATAATTTTTCATCAATGGACTTGTCATCTCACACTTGTATTGGAACTATGGCAAAAGAGTAGGAAGTTCTATTTGAGTCACAGTCTGATTTGTTACTGCTATGTGTGTGAAAGGTGTTTTGTATGTGTGTTTTAATTGTGCATAGCATGGTGTATTGTAAAGTGACATGTGTGAAGTCAGCCTAGTGCAGCTCCAGCAGGGAAATTATGAGCTCATTGATGGTCAGTGTTGGCACAGAGGGCTTGTGGGTAGCACAGCAGATGGATGTAGGTGTGACAGGGCATAGCAAAAAATTAAATGAAATGCTTAAAGGAATATTCTAGGTTCAACACAAGCTCAATCGACAGCATTTGTGGCATTATACTGGTTCACAAAAATCATTTTCTTAAAAAAAAAAAAAAAAATGAATATTGAGGTTACAGTGAGGCACTTACAATGGAAATGAATGGGGCCATTTTTTTGGCAACAAAGTTGTAAAATTGGATATAATTTTAAACAGAAAAGGATATTAAACTATATTAAGATTGTATCATACTAAATTCATGTTAACATGCATGCTGTTTACATATTGTGGATATATTTTGAAACAATGTGTATTTTAACTATTATGAATTGGCCCCATTCATTTCCATTGTAAGTGCCTCACAGAAACCCAGATTTTTGCTTCTTTTTATTCAGATTTTTTTAAAGAAAAGTCTAAATAAATTTTTGTGGTAATCAATGTTATGCCACAAATGCTGTTGGTTGAGCTTAACTTTACCGAAGCCAGAAATTTCCTTTTAAGGACACTGCCAATGTTATTAGATGATAGTATAAATGATATATTTAACATTTTTCACTTTAATTGTCTTTGATTACATGTGTCTATTTGCAGGTTCTGCAAGCTTTCATATATCCATTGACGAAAGCATGTTCTGGAAATCTTGTAAACCTTGTGCTGTAATCTGTATTGTTGTAACTTTCATCACTTTCAAAAATTGTACTGAATTAGTGTGTTATGTTACCAATGATTAGAATTATTCAAACAAACAAATATTCATATGCCTGTCCATAAATAGCTGAATTTTAACTACAAGAATACAAAGTTATTTTCACACACTCAATAGTTAATGTTTTTTTTTTTGTTTTGTTTTTACAGCTATTTACAGTACAAGTACAGCTATTTTTGTGGGCTTAGAGGGGGTACTATTACACTTGGTAATAAGGAGAATCATTTTCCTATCCGCCCCCTCCAAACTCGCGTCACAATCAGGCCATTGGAAAATGTCAACATATTACTCTCTGATACCCAGGAATGACTGAAACAAATGATAACACTTCTTTCAAGTGACTGATTGCCAATTAGACACTGTGTTACTGTGTGTCTAAATATTTAAAACATGGTTTTTGTGCGAAAGCCCTGAAATTTGTTGTAGGTATTCCCTTTTACACAACAGTTTCCTTTTCGCTTTCCTTTAAAATTGATCTCCTTTCCAGCTCACGCAATAAGCTCTAACATTTTCTAAAAGAAGATGACATGTCATTTTCTCATACCGAAATGGATCAGGTAACTTGACAAGACAAATTTTTCAATAAAAGCATGATAACTAATACAAGGTTAGTTTTCAACCCTTGTGAGTTACAAGGTAGTGGATAAAAAAGCCTGACTACACATTTATTGGAAGAGAGTAACTTTTTGACCGAAGGGTGACCATTTCACTTTGCTTTAGGTTCTAATGTATTATTTGGAAGAAAAGAAGGTGCAACACCCATTCTATATGAGATTTAACTTGAATGAAATACAACATGAAGTTAGGCATATAGATGTTTGCAATTTAATTTAACTGAAAACCATATATTTTACTTCATTGGGATTAGTCAAATCGTATTTATTTTTCCAGTGGGTTTAAATTGGTGTGTTTGAGAACATCATTTCACAATGCGCACATTTTGTTACTAAGATACTGAAGCTCTGTTGCCATGGGTGCAGAGATACAGAGATGGTCAAGTATAGGCTTCGTGTATTCACCCCCACATACAACAAGTGTATGTGTAGTAAGTGACAGCAAGACTTAGAGATTAATATATATATATATTAATATTTAATATATTGTGCATTTTAAATTTTTTTGCCAAGTCTGAATTTAACTGTTATGACAAAAGTCAAAATTCTTTGGCCACAAAAGTAGCTATTGGTGTTCGGTTAAGAAAAATTAATCATGGGCCTGGGTAGTATTGATGAGTATTGACGCTGACTACCACCCCTGGAGTCGTGAGAGTTCGAATCCAGGGCGTGCTGTGTGACTCCAGCCTGGTCTCCTAAGCAACCAAATTTGCCAGGTTGCTAGGGAGGGTAAAGTCACATGGGGTAACCTCCTTGTGGTCGCGATCAGTGGTTCTCGCTCTCAAAGGGTCACGTGGTAAGTTGTGCATGGATCACAGAGAGTAGCATGAGCCTCCACATGCTGGGAGTCTCAGTGGTGTCATGCATAGCGAGCCATGTGATAAGATGCGTGGTTTGGCGGTCTCAGAATTGGAGGCAACTGAGACTTGTCCTCCTTCACCCGGATTGAGGTGAGTAACCACGGCACCACGAGGACCTAATAAGAAGTGGGAATTGGGGATTCCAAATTGGGAGAAAAGGGGATAATTTTTTTTTTTATTAATCATAGAGATGCTATGTCCTTCTTCCCAAGTGAACAGTGTGGTGGCACATCATCGGTGGGGGGTGGGGGGTGTTGGATGGTATTTGTTAGTGTAGAAAGACTAAATTGTGCCCAAGACAAAAAAATGGCAAGTGCGAGTGAGGTGGCTGTGCTTCGGTCCAAGGACGGCCATCCCTGGCCCCCCCCTAGCTCCACTCCTGGAACAGTGGCTGCTTTCAATTCTTCAAAAAGGACAAATACAAGAGGTCATATTGGACAGACTTTTCTTATTCGTGCACAGATTATGAATATTTCCCATCCCCCATCATTCTGATTACAGCAGATGGCTGTGCCACCCACGTAATCAACAAAAACATCCAGGGGGAGCTCATGGGTTAGGGTGGCTGCTCCCGCTCTGCAGAGTCTTCTCTACTAAGGGCCGAGTCCGCAGAACTTTTCATTAATATTGATATCATATGTTTTGAACTACTGTACGTCAAACGCTGTGGCTATCCAACAAATGTATGTAGAAAAAAGTCTTCTCCCAAATGTCCTTGTTCCTCTTACTCAGTCTCCCATTTTCAAAATTATTATACATTCATTAGCATTCAAAGGGTAAAATTTTATTTTATTTGAGTGGTAATGGACATAATTGCACAGTCTGTACTTAAACAATACAAGAAAACATGGTATTAATGCAGAAAATCTCATCTCAAATCTACATCGGACGTAAGATATTACAAACAGGAAATGACTCATCTTATTTAACCCAAGGACAAATAACCTGACATATCACCACCAGAGATGATGGATGGAATAGATGTCAGAACCAAACAGTATATGCATGCATGCATCTGCAGCATCACAAAATTTGCAATTAATGTAAATAAAACATACAATAACATTCTTTAAAATAATAGGAGTCCAGCATACAAATGTCACAGTGAAACAATCTGTCCTTGAACAGTATATTTAGAATATTTCAGAAAACTAAAAGCAGACTGAAATGAATGAGTACCGTGCTGGGTGTTAAAAAATGCCTGAACAACCAAGGAAAACATAAAAAAGTGAGCACAATTATAAGGTTACAGTTTGAAAGGGCTTCATCAACAGTAGGAAAGAGGGAGGAGGGAGATGCGTAGGCGAGAACTTAGCTCACATAGAATCGCTGATCGATGTTTTAAACTTGTGTGTACACACAAAGCACAAGCATAAGCTCATGTTTTGTTTTCACATGTAAATTTGCACCTCTTGAATTAAAAGAAAAAGTGAATAATGAAAATAATCCCCTATGACAGCAAAATGCAAAATACAAAATTAAGTATATTTATCATGTTAGAAGGTAATGAAGTTGGTAATGATGTCAAAGCTAAACATGTATAGACAAAATTCTAGCACATAGGTATGGAAATATATAGAGAGATTTGGCAAAACCACAAAGAACGCAGCAGGTAAGGTGTTGGTCGCACTTTATCACATATTTTATATATTCTCCTTTACAAGTGGTATACTGTACATCATAGCACTGCACAATCTTGACTTTTAGCTCATTATGGCTTCAGACACAAACGTTTTCAGAAGTTTGCACAGCACTAAAGAACATGAGATTTGAACTTCAGATGACCATTAACACATTCAGCCTTTTCATGCAAGACTATTTTAAAAGGAGAGTTGCCAAGCAACTGATCATCCTTTACTATTAAGAAAAAGAGTGAAGAACTTGATTCTTTTAGTTTTTAAATAAACAAGAACATAAAAAAATAGAAACTATAAAACCAGACAAGTGTCCTTCATATTGTTTGCTCAGGGCTCTCTCATTCATTTACATTTACATTTATTAATTTGGCAGATGCTTTTATCCAAAGCGACTTACAAAAGAGGAAAAACATAAGCGAATCATCTTAAGGAGACAGTGGTACGAAAAGTGCCATACTACAAAGTTTCACTATCATCAGAATAGTATTCAAAACAGATTTAAGTGCAACAAGAATTGTACATTTATTTTAATTTGTTTAGTGTCTGGTTAAATGCTTTTGGAAAAGATGTGTTTTTAGCTGTTTTTTGAAGATAAAGAGTGAGTCATTCTCCTCTCTAATCCTGTTTTCTGGTTTCCTACTTACTAACTATTCAGTGGCTTACATGTACAGGTATGTGTACTAGAAAAGAAAAGAAAAAGAAAGGAAGAAGTAAAATCACTGAATTTCAGTTGTATTGACATTCACATGAATTTATCTCAAGATCTTAAAAGAACAGATGAAATGCCAAATCCGTATTAAAAACTCAGAATCTTTCAACCCCACTTTAACTCCACTTGAAATGTACCTATCATAATCCGTTTATTCAACACATACATCTGAATGATGAGGAAATGTATATTGTATTTAGGTTATGTTGCCAATATAACACAAGGCCTATGTAATATGGTTAATCCATTGAAATCTGCTTTGAAACTGACGCAGTGAATACATTTTAATGGTCTATAGTGGTAACCAAAGGCGAATATCTTCTGCGATTTGCAAAGAATTTCAAATGGTCGTGATGCGTTTGGGGAGCAAACCAATTGTTGGATAAAGAAAATGTTTTCTTAATTGTGGTTGTTGTTTGTTTTCTTTTTCTTTTATTTTTAATTACATGGGTGGCAAGTGGGTTGTGTAGATGTAATGTCGCGAGTTATCTGCCCCCTACTGGTAGCCTAAAGTAGACGTGACTGTGGTGTAATAGTCTATAGGCCCTATCCATTTACACTTGGTTGCTGTCACAGAAATGTGATTGACAAATTTAAGTTCTCGCAGTTTAAAACATCGCATAAGAAGGAGCTGTGTGAAACAGCAGTAAAGAAAATAACAAAAGCAGCAATATTCTGTGTTTCAGCATCTCCTAGCCAGACGCACCTGCTCTAAGCGCGCAACAGGATAGAGAGTTAGGGGCCGTTCACGCCGAACGTGTTTCTTTCGTCAACCCGCGCTCTTATTTGATTTATGTTCTTTGTAAAAATCTGGTAAACGCTAGACGGACGTTTTGCGTCTCGTTTTTTAGACGCAGTGCCAAGTTTAACTTCAACTGGTAAAAACGCGTCTCGAGAAGCCAGCGTTCTGTTCCATTCGTTGCGCTCCGTCTTGCTTTTAGCGCAAGAAAGTGTTCGGTCTGAACGGCCCATAGGAACCACTGCCTCAGTCTAATTTTGTCCAAATTTGGCTCTAAGCGTTGAAAGGGATCCCTTATTTATCCTACGTCATCTTGGACTCAAATCCATGTATGCACGCCCCCTCCCATAATTTTTTTCAGGCTCACTCTCTATATAAAGGAGTCTGCATGCAAACTGCTCTATTAGAATCTTCAAACGAAAGCCAGAGAGAGAGAGAGAACTAATTAATCAATAGAACATCAACAGTAAAACTTAAGAGACGATATAGGATAGCCTTTATGGGCGAACGAAAATGATTCTCTCTATTCATAGTTCTGCGTGTTTCAAAGATTTTCAAAACTTTCACAAGAAGTAGCCCCAGTGATGGCTGAGTAGCAATACTTGGATTTCGCCCAGAATCTTTGTCCATTCCAACGGCTCTTGGAGCCACACACAAGAAAATGTACCGGTCCACCAAAGGAGCATCGAAAGCTCGGAGAGATCAGATCAACGCAGAAATTCGCAACTTGAAAGATCTTCTCCCCATCTCCGATGCCGACAAAGCTCGTATCTCGTATCTTCACATTATGTCCCTTGCCTGCGTTTACACAAGAAAGTCCGTCTTTTTCTCTCAAGGTAGGGTAAACTTTCTTTTAAAGAAATTGTTTTACTTAACTGAATTAACTTGTATATGGTAGGACAATATGGTTGCCTGAATTTGAAACTTTGCCTCTGTCCAGAGTTCTGAAAAGTAGCCTGACTTCTGTCTGTGGTGCTGATGATGCTTATTACACACTCACTGCTGCTGGAGATTAAGATCAAAATGTACATTGTACATTTTCATAGGCCTCAGATATTACGTTTAAATTTGAGCTTTTTTTTCTATTTCTCCATAATTTTTTTTCTTCTATTTTCTGTAAACCTGCCATGGTACAATATGTATTAAAAAAAGCACTATATAAATAAATTGAAATTAAATTAATCATCTTGAGGTGATCATTTTATCTTTATCATTAGGTCAAGATGGAAGCGGGAGCGCCTTGTCTTTGCCAGAACTCTCGGAGCTCGTGCACACGTTACCGGGCTTTCTCCTTGTGCTGTCGAGTGAAGGAAAACTACTGTATCTTTCGGACAACGTCGCAGAGCACCTTGGCCATACCATGGTGAGAATCAAAAGTATAACATTTTATATATAAACACATTTTTTATTTGCAAGTGTAACTTTGTCAGTAGTTTATTTAGCAGGCAAATCCTCGCGAGCAGTTTAGCCATATACCTTATTCAGAGTAGCGCCAAATATTTTTTTATTTTTTTTTTGTCGGGAATGAAAACGGGGCTGTGAGGGATAGATTAAAAGTCTCTTGAATAGGTTGTGTTGTTGTTTGAAGCGGTGCTCATCGCTCAGCTGACGAAATATTGACGAATACAGTGCATGCCCTCACAGCCTTGTTTTCATTCAGTAAAAATGTAATGGTTTATGTTGATCATAATTATTTGCTGTTCATTCAGGTTGATCTGGTTGCTCAGAGTGATAGCGTGTATGACATTACTGACCCAGCCGACCATTTCATTGTGAGGAGCAACCTTGTGCCAATCACCACACCTGACACAGGTAATTTACACTGCTGCATGCCACCTTATTTTTAAGCATACCCTTTCAAACAAATTGTTTCTATGTATATATTATAAAAAGATCAACTTGTTTGGCTATCATTCTTTTTTTAATTTGATTATCATCTCTCTAGACCGCCTCTTTCGCTGCCGATTCAGCACCTCAAAGTTTGTGAGGAGGCAGGGATCAAGGAAAAAACTTACGCTGGTACGAGCGCGCTGCCTGCCACCTCCCTTCCACGCTTCCTCCTACTGGACCTCCAACCCAGTGTGGATGTGTTTTTGTTGTCCCCTGGATTCCCTTGTCCCACAACTTTCTTCAGCCAGTAACCCTCTTCCCACCCCACCTGCTGAGCAACCATTCCTCCTGGCCTGTTTCCAGTCACAGCACAGCAGAGACATGAGAATCCATGCTGCCCAGGACAGGTATGAGACCAGTAAATGTGCTTTTTGTCTCCCTGCCAGAGTTGTGATGGATACATATTAAGAGCGAGGGAATAATCACCTTGTCTTTTCTTTCTCAAGCAGTGTAAGCATGTATCTTGGTTATGGCATAGAGATTCTGCGCTCCCGCTCGTGGTATAGTCTGATTCATCCTCGTGATCTCTCCCATGCATCTGCGCAGCACTGCGCCTTATGTGAGTACATACTGTAGATTTAGCTGAGACAGATTTAGAGATTCAGATTCATGTTAAGTGTGTATTATGTGGTGTATTAATTGGTCATTGTGTCCATTCTCAGTGCATGAGGGAGGTGAGAGGCAGGTGGAGATGGTGGTCCAAGTAGAGGCGGCTGACAACTCATGGGTCTGGCTTTATATCGTTGTTCAGCTGAAGACTGGAGAATATCCCATCAACTGCCACAACTATGTCATAAGGTACAAAGACTTCCATCCTTTTAGCTTTTAATATACTGTAAAGCAATTTTGCTATTGTACTTTGAAAAATCCTAACAGTCTGTCCTTCTCTCTGCCCATCCCTTAGTGAGTCTGAAGCTTGGTCAGTGCGTCAGCAGTTGTACTCAGAGCAGAACCAGCTGGCTCTCCTGTACCAGGAGGCACACCAGTCCTCTGACCCTCTGTCCAGCCCAGACCAGGTCTTCACACCAAGCAGCAGTGGCCTGTCATCCCAGTCCTTCGACTTCAGCTTCACGAAGTCTGGTCGGGGTTCCTCTGAGGAGCTTCCTATTGCCTCTGGGCCATCCAGCATGTGGCTTGCAGAATATAGAAAGCATCCAGATAGATCAGCCCTGACAATTTCCCCTGAACATCTGACCAACATGAACAATATCCCATCTGTTTCTTCAATTCCACAAACCCATGCTGCCCCTCCATCCCTTGCTCCATTCAAAGCTCCTAAGCGCCAGATCTCAGAGGAGTTTATCTGTACACCCCCATACACCCCTAGACTAGCAGGGGGCAGTTTCATGTTTGGCGATGAGTCCTTTAAATCAGACCCTAGCAAAGTAGGTACTGGTGCTGCAGGTAAAATTAGGCAGTCTATGACCTCAGAAAATTTCCCAGTGACCATGTCTGCTCATGCTGGGTCAACAGTGCCAGTTCAACACTGCCGCAAACGTCTTTACGAGTCATTTCCTCCTATTCCCGATAGCCCAGGGAGGGATGAATGTATTATCATGGCATTGCCAGAGATCAGGGGACCTCTATATGTAGACGTCCCTCATTTCCCATTCTATCGTCCCACGGAAGGCCTTTTAACACCAGAGGCCTCACCCATTAAACAACCCTGTTTGAGTTTCTTCCCTCAGGAGGAATACATTGAGAGAGAGAGAATGGAGATCTCTCTTCTGGCTCAGTATATAAGCACTTTAGCCGAAGGTTTCTGTCACGAACACCCACAAGGCAAATCAACTCCCCTTAATCACAAATCCACACACAATTCTACTGCATCTTTTGAGGGACCAAACTCCTCCTTGGCTCACAATGATGTCTCAATGTTTGAGGAAAAGGCATTAGATGGCGTCCCTCATCCAAATCATTCCTCCACCTCCCCCATACCTCCCTCGCCTTACTCATCTTCATTCTCACTCTCCTACACTCTGTGTTCCCCTTCCACCCCTATAAGCAGCTGCTCTCCTGTCCACACACAGGAGAAGGTCACTCTGATTGGTGTAAACCACCTCTGTAGCGTCCAGTCGGCGCACTATAATTGCATTGCAGGGGGTGGGCTGAAGGAAGCAGAGCGAACAGACGAGAGAAAGGCTTTCACAGAGAGTGAGATGGACATAGAGGTGATGCCTCCAATGATGCCCTCCACTGTCCCAGCCTCCCAAGGGTCCGACACAGCTCCAGGCCTTCCTGCCCTCACCCCTGCTCTGCCTTGTGCCCAGTCCCTCCTAGAGGAGCTGGTCACCATGGATCCTGTGTTTGGGGCAGCTGCCCCAATGACTCCTGCCATGAGGCAACATGATGAGTTGTATCAACTCCCTCATCAAGGTGGACAACAGATTTACCAAGGTATAAAATTAAAAAGAATTTCAGATTTCATTAGTATGAAGTTTCAATATTTCTGAGATTTCATGTCTCTTTCTGTGTCTCTTTTTCTTACAGATGGAACCAGTGACCACATGTTTTAACATAAGTCTGTGACTTAATTCAAAGTATGGCATATTGTCATTTTTTACGTAAATATTTTTCCTGAAATAATGTAATGGAGTAAAACCAAACTGTTTAAAAAGAGAATAATTTATTTATGTTTATAATTCAATATCATGAAGTCACATGAACATGCATCCTATTCATATTGGACAGTCAGAAAATACTTAAAGTATAGTTGATAAGGCAATTTTACAAAGTGCCACTTTGTATTCACTTATAGTGAAGACTGTGTTTTACAGAAAGAATATGTTGAATACTAATGAATCACAACTGTATTTCTTAAGCTATTGTAGAGTTCTACGGTTAAGTAGAGGATTGATTCCAACTCTCTATTTGATATTCATTAAGCTTTGTCCACGAGAAGTGTTGGTGTCAGTGCATGAAATGCTTACAGTCCATAATAAATGATATTCCTTTATGTTTTATACGTTAAGAAAACATTATTTTTGTTTCTACAAAGAATATCTTTGAATTTCATGCTCTCTTGTTTTCCAAATATGTACTGTATATGAGTCAATTAAATGCATCAAAGTGAGGCGCATCAGTGTCTGTTCATTGTTGCTGCCCCCTCTATTGTGCTCTGCTTTCCCTCCCTTTCATTCACTGCCTTTTTAGTGTGTCTCCATGGTTTCCTAGGACTGCTGACGCAAATGATGAGGTGCTATCTATTTTTCCTGATGTACACTCTTGACACAGATGCACAGTGGAGACAATCATCCTCCTACTCACTCACACACACATACTAACGCATATGTTCGCTGAATGCATACTGTACACCGAATAGTCAGCCCACACTTTCCTATTATACCTGGAAGCTCACTGTGCATGATAATACCCTATATGGCCTTTCCTGTCTGCCCAGTACTCTCTCTATCTCTGCTTCCATTTTTTCTCTTGTTGCTGAGGTTGAGTTCTTCCTTACGCAATCCCACCTCCAAGGCCCCCAAAACACTCTGCAATTATCTGGTTATGCATCTTTTCATTGTGTCTGATGTCCAGGTGCTCTGCTGACTCTCCCACACAGAACCACTGGCCATCTTACGGCCTCATGTCCAAAAATAATGCTGGTCCCCCCACTGCACTCTTTGAATTAAATTCGGCCCCACACTCAGTATTCTTTTCCTGTCCTTGTGAGAATGATGTACGTTCAGTGATGAAGGGCAATAAAAATAGACTGAACTGAAAAGGGAAAGAAGAAGAGGGAACAGGGTAATACTTCGAAGGACTTTAGGTGCTTATTCATCCTGCTTTCCTCCCACTCCTCCAATCAGTCAGATGAATTTCCTTTCATACTCCCTCTTTCACATATCTGTGCTTTCTCATTCATACCTCCCATTCATTAGTACCCTCTCTCCTTATGACTCACCCATACCTCTTTAACTCATATCTCCCTTCTTTGCTCCTTTGCTCTACAACATCCTCCAGATACGTCCACATAAACAGCTCATGCCCACTTAAATCATAATGAAAATGCAAATATAAAGACACTCTCATCTTGTTTTCTGTAAATAATGATGAAAAAAAACAAATTCTGCATTTTCTGGATAATTCAAAGATTAACAAAAATGTTTCTGTACTAAAGTGTTAATGCCATGATATAACATCAAGCAAATAATTTTCTTAACAATTCAATTAAATGAGTAAAAATGTTGCAAGTAATCACATACACTAGCTATACAAATAGTATCAATTTGAAATGTCATGACACTTTTTTAAGCCTGTCTCAAGAGACAGCTCAATGCTGACGTTCAGTGTTCATCAATGAGAATTACAAAGGATGCTTCAAATTTTCCATTGGACCTATCTGCTAATTCTGTCTAAAAATATCAAAATAACCTTCTTTAAACTTATCTCTTCCATTATTTAGTGCATGTAGAGTATGCAAACACAAAGCTATGTTGATAAACAAAACTTATATAAAGAATAAAAGATTCAAGAATCAGTATTCCACAATACCACACACCCAGGATGGTGGTCATTGTGTCAGCCTGTCCTATAAATAACTTTATAAAAATAAAATTAAATAACCTCCAAAAAGGAGGTAACTTAAAAAAATGGATTTCAAATTAAAGGGATTTTTCTCAACATACATAATTGTGAACTGTGTTTAGTTGCCCCTGCCTACCACAGCACAACAGATGTTACATGCCTGACCCAAACATTTTGCTATTTTGCTAACTTAAAACAAATAAACACTACAAAGGCATAAAGGCAATGTAAAAGTAATCCTTATGACTCCAATGGTTAAATCCATGGCCTCAGAAATGATATGATATGTGTGATTGAGAAACAGATCAATACTAAAGTCCTTTTTCATACTATCAATCTTCACCTTTGACCAGCCCCAACCTGTATGTGGCTGAATGTGAAAGTCACTTCCACAACAAAATGTGGAAGTGAAAGTGAAGGTGTAGATTTACAGTAAAACATTTCTTAAATATTGATATTTTCTCAACCACACTTATCACATCACTTAAGAAGATATGAATTTAACCGCTGGAGACAGATGGATTACTTTTATGATGCCTTTATGTCCTTTTTGGAACTTCTGAGTTCTAGTCACCATTCACTTGCATTGAATGTACCAACAGAGCTGAGATGTTCTTCTAAAAATCTTAATTTGTGATCTGCAGAAAAATTAATTCACACACATCATAGATGGCATGAGGGTGAGTAAATGATGAGAGAATATTCATTTTTGGATGAACTAAAGGGAAATGGTCCTGCTGTAAATGGAACTTCATGAGAATTATATTTCATGCTGGGTAGCACAGCAAGTATTGACGCTGACTACCACACCTGGAGTCACAAGTTCAAATCCAGAGAATGCAAAGTGACTCCAGTCAGGCTTCCTAAGCAACCAATTGGCCTTGTTGCTAGGGTGGGTAGAGTCCCGTTGGGTTCACCTCCTTGTGGTCACTATATTGTGGTTCTTGCTCTCGTAGGGTGCGTGGTATGTTGTGCGTGGATGCCGTGGAAAATATCATAAAGCCTCCACATGCGTAGTAACGCGCTCAACAAGCCACGTGATAAGATTGACTGTCTCAGACATGGAGGCAACTCCACACCTCCTCTGCCACCTGGATTGAGGCGTGTCACTATGCCACCATAAGGACCTAGAGCGCATTGTGAATTGGGCATATCAAATTGGGGAGGAAAGGGTATGAAATGTAAATGCTTGAGATGTAAAGATCAAAGACATCGGTCTAATGCATGTTTTCATAGAAAAATGTGCAGATGCATACGAAAATAAGTTTGGTGTTAACAGCCTTCAGTCACCATTCACCTTGCAATGCTTGTAACAGTGGTGATGCTAATAACAGTGAATGGTAACTGAGGACGTCAGTCCAGTCCCTAACATTCTGCCTAATATCTCCTTTTGTGCACGAAAAAAAGTCAAATGGGTTTGACACATGAATGTTAGTAAATGATGACAGAATTTTAGTTTTGGTGTGAACTGTCCCTTTAACATCCCGTTAAACGTGAATGCTTATCCGCTAGATGGCAGTATTAAGTAGTTTATTCTTAGCTCGTTTAAGGTCTGTAATCGAAGAAGATTCTTTCAGGATAAATGTGTTTTCAACATTTCAACAGTAAATGTGTAGTGACAGTAAAGGTTGAAAAATTCGACCTCTTTTCTCCTACTGCAAAACATTTCTGCAACCTAGGACAATCATTTTTAGAACAGGGTCAATGCAGGTACAATGAGAATAATTATTTTGCACTGACACAGTATATTTACATGTCCCACAGTTATACAGAGCAATGCACATCCTAATCGTGTACTTATTTAATTTTCTAATTTCTTTGAACAATTTGATTAAAAAAGAAATTAAGATGGCTTGTCTTGGAAGTCTGAGACCAATGCTGTCGTCAGTTCTGCAGGGTGAGTCTTACAAACATATATTCTCTATTAACTTAATTTCAGTTTATTTGTATAACGCTTTTTACGTAACACGAGGAGGAAACCTCTGCAACCTCTGCCTGGAAAATTATTAAAGCAAGCATATATACATAAATACATGTGTGAAAAAAAGTATAATAACAGATATAATGCAGCCAAATAGTAATAATGATAGTTTTGACTTAATTTCTTAATTTATGACATAAATTCTAGCTTTAATGAAATAAAGTGATGCCAGTCTCCATGTTTGTATTTGCAGCATCCTATTTGTTACCTTTTTGGTCAGGACTTGTATTTACCAGGACTATGGCCACACTCAATCAGATGCCAGGTAAACCTTCCCCACTGCCTCCAAATATCAGTGCCACTTTTGGGCGGCCATAGCTCAAAGCTATAGTTTTGAAAACCATGATAAGGAAACCCAAGAAGCCCAACTCCACAAACCACAAATGTGCATGTGTACGTCTCTCCAATGGCAAAGAAGCTGTTGTGTTCATCCCAGGGGAAGGACACAATCTCCAGGAGGAGCACAATGTGGCGCTGGTGCAAGGTGGAAGGACACAGGACTTATGACAGGAGATATGACTGTGCACAGGCTTGCCTAGTTAATTTCAAAACAAACACCAACTCAATATAACATTGCAATGTGCTGAAAAGTTAGTCCAACAATGTCGCCTTGACAGGGAGTGTCTACAAGGACTGTAGTATTTCTGGCTCTGATTTTTTAAAACTTGTTCTGCGTAGTGGTTTGTGATATCTTAAAACATCTGTTAACATTAATGAAACTGTTGGTCTTCTCAGTTACTACTTCCTGACATGAAACAACTTTTGTAAAGATTTTTGTAATTTTCTTCTTTTTGTACTATAATTGTTTGTTTTCATTTATTGATGTTTGCAAGTTCTTATTCATTGTCATGGACTGTGGAAACAAAGTGATGTTTGGTAACAGAAAAGTGAAGCAGATTTAGATGCATAGCTATTTGTGTTGACCCCTGGTTGCCATTTCAGATCATAAAAAACAGGCATGTCTGGTTCTTTACTGAATAAATTAAATGTCTTACACATAACTGCTGCAGTGTTGTGAAGTAGGATTTATCTAAAACCCCCACATCCATTTCTTCACATCCATGAAGCTGTAGCCTATTGTGATAGCTTAAACACATTTTCTCGAAATTTGTCATTTTCCCCCATAACATATATTTGTACACACACACACACAAAAATGTTGAAACATATTTTTAAGATTTATGGATTTGAATTTAAATTTCAATTACATTTTCATTACACATTCCAAAAACTTTCATCTCCTAATTTTACGAGTTTATTCTCAAAACATTACTACTTTAATTTCATGATGCTACAACTTAGCAACATAAACAGCAGTGAAATTATTGTGTTCTAAAATATGAATATTTCATAAACTTTTGTCAGGTGGTGTGAACAACATGCAGGTAGGTAGTGAAAAAACGAGAGGACCTCTGTTGACCCTCATGACTGTATCAAAGATTACGAAATCACCTTTTTTTATAAAGAAATTCATTTTGTTTTGGAGAAACCATGAAAAACGGCTTGATATTTTTTACTTAAAATTTCATGGTTACTCCGATTTTTAGTTTTGAATGTCATCTCATTAAATCCTTTTTCAAGTTTTTTTTTTAAAAAATTTAAGGTTTCAAATTGTATCACCTCGAACAACCTTATTTATCAATAACCCATAGACTGCACATGCCCACGACGTACTGTGGAAAATTTAATTTATATTTTAAAAGCTAAATAAGGAAAATATCTAACTATTCTGAAAATCCCAATCCTCACTCTCTTCTTGCATGCCAATTAGAGCAATACATGTATTGTCAAATGTGCCAGCATTTTGTTTGACAACATCGAAAAAATACATTGAGAACTGCTTTTAATGTGTTTTGAGTCCGTGCGATCGATAAACTATAGGCCTACCAATTATTGTTCAAATAACCAAATGCTCTGACAGAGATGCATATTTACGCACATCGAGAAAATACTGTTCTTTATGACATCATAATGGAGAATCTTGCGCGCAGTAAATGATGATGATGTCAAATCCTGAAGCTTTTATAAAGAAACGCGCGGGTTTGTGTTAACTTCAATTAGTAAGACAGCTAAAAGCATGGATCCTACTGAGAACGGTAAGATCAACTTCTTAATGCCAATTCACACAGCCTCAACAAACACTCTTTTATATCAATTTGCTAGTCACCAAATGTGTGGCTCTATATTTATATTTATATAAAAAATATTAAACATAAAGAGGAAGTCACTGGATAAGAATATAGGTGAATATGCACTGTAAACTGTATGTACACTCACCTAAAGGATTATTAGGAACACCTGTTCAATTTCTCATTAATGCAATTATCTAATCAACCAATCACATGGCAGTTGCTTCAATGCATTTAGGGGTGTGGTCCTGGTCAAGACAATCTCCTGAACTCCAAACTGAATATCAGAATGGGAAAGAAAGGTGATTTAAGCAATTCTGAGCGTGGCATGGTTGTTGGTGCCAGACGGGCCGGTCTGAGTATTTCACAATCTGCTCAGTTACTGGGATTTTCACGCACAACCATTTCTAGGGTTTACAAAGAATGGTGTGAAAAGGGAAAAACATCCAGTATGCGGCAGTCCTGTGGGCGAAAATGCCTTGTTGATGCTAGAGGTCAGAGGAGAATGGGCCGACTGATTCAAGCTGATAGAAGAGCAACTTTGACTGAAATAACCACTCGTTACAACCGAGGTATGCAGCAAAGCATTTGTGAAGCCACAACATGCACAACCTTGAGGCGGATGGGCTACAACAGCAGAAGACCCCACCGGGTACCACTCATCTCCACTACAAATAGGAAAAAGAGGCTACAATTTGCAAGAGCTCACCAAAATTGGACAGTTGAAGACTGGAAAAATGTTGCCTGGTCTGATGAGTCTCGATTTCTGTTGAGACATTCAGATGGTAGAGTCAGAATTTGGCGTAAACAGAATGAGAACATGGATCCATCATGCCTTGTTACCACTGTGCAGGCTGGTGGTGGTGGTGTAATGGTGTGGGGGATGTTTTCTTGGCACACTTTAGGCCCCTTAGTGCCAATTGGGCATCGTTTAAATGCCACGGCCTACCTGAGCATTGTTTCTGACCATGTCCATCCCTTTATGGCCACTATGTACCCATCCTCTGATGGCTACTTCCAGCAGGATAATGCACCATGTCACAAAGCTCGAATCATTTCAAATTGGTTTCTTGAACATGACAATGAGTTCACTGTACTAAAATGGCCCCCACAGTCACCAGATCTCAACCCAATAGAGCATCTTTGGGATGTGGTGGAACGGGAGCTTCGTGCCCTGGATGTGCATCCCACAAATCTCCATCAACTGCAAGATGCTATCCTATCAATATGGGCCAACATTTCTAAAGAATGCTTTCAGCACCTTGTTGAATCAATGCCACGTAGAATTAAGGCAGTTCTGAAGGCGAAAGGGGGTCAAACACAGTATTAGTATGGTGTTCCTAATAATCCTTTAGGTGAGTGTAAATACAGTATATTGCTGACTATATTGCTGATGTTTGGAGTCATTTTGACCCCATCCTCTTTTGTGGTAGGCAACCTGGAAAAATACATAGCTTTTTACACAGATTATTTTTCTCTTCAGTTTTTCTCTTTTACTTGCTGACTCTTCCATGATATTAACTTAATACAAAAGTACCCATTACCTTTTTTTTTCTCTTTTTTTTTTATTACAGAGCTTTTATGAGTTTTAGATCCCCTTTCAGTGTTTCACACCTTTGAAAACCTCCTTTTAATTAATTGTGAATGCATTATATTCAACAGATTTTCCTAATATGAAGGAAGAAACCATTTGTGAACACAACAATGTTAACAAGCACAGCACACTATTTTATTATTATTATTATTATTATTATTATAATTATTTAATTAATTTATTTTATTAGAATTTTTCATTTTTTTACGACTATTCTGAATTTGCATTTGACGTCCAACACACTATCAGTAGTGCAACAGGAAAAGGTAAACTCATCTGAATTGATGCAAGATGTCTGTCTGATGGGGGATGGCACTTGTCAATGATTCAGCAGAATGGGGTCGATGTTAGGGTGCAGGAACATTCTGTAGCAGGTAACGTGTAGAGTTTCTGTGTGATCGTGTTGATGGGAAAGGGTGAGGTTTTAATAAGGAAAAGGAGGAATAAACATTGAGTATCAATTAACAGTATCACTGGTTTATTGTTGAATGTTTCTTGTTGAAGATCTTTTTTTTTTTTTTTATGTAAAAACCTGTTTGTTTTGACTGATCCAGGTGATTCCCAGGCAACACATTTCGCAATGGCTGGTGATGGTCAACCTCCCCAGCCCTTATATTTTACCAGTACATGACTGGTTTGAAACACCAGATGGATACATTCCAATATATGATTACCGAGGAGAGCACTGGGAGAGCTTGGCACAGTTCATAGATCGCCATGAAGGTCAAGTACCTGAGGATGTGGCACAGGTATTGATGCAACAGTCAGTGCTATCATGGACTGCCTTCAGCATGGCATCTACTGCTATGACCTTAGTCCAGCAGGTGTGCTGGTGAACAAAGAGACCTTAAAACTCCGATTGATTCCCCTTTATTTGAATGTCACCAATAGGATAAGGACCAATGAAAATACAGTTACAAATACAGAAAATACTGGGGACGTGTCTCAAGATCAGCAGCAGCCTTAAGATCAAATTCAAGGTCCAAGCACAAAAACTTGGAATAATGCAAAATAAATAACTTACATTGTGATCTCAGTCTCATTAGCCTTATACAGAATATAAGATTATGGCTGTAATGGATCAAAGTTAACACTGTTGGTGTTTACTGCAGGTGACCTAACATTCTGCACCAATTTTAAGTTCCGTCTTAATATGATTTATTAGTTAAATTAATTCTTAGTAATATTATCCAAAATAGCATTTTTTAATGCATTTGTCTTTAAAACTCCATCTCCTTTATTACATAATCCCACATTTTGTCTTTGTTGGGATAGTGTATCTTTTGCATTTTGTATAGTAAACGTGGGGATTGGAGAAAGACCTTAAACTGGATAAGATATCATAAGATCCACTGTACATGCATGCACCATGGGTAATTTCCATGTTTGGTGATGGAAAATGTTATATCTCAATTGTAATTTGCCACAGCCATTCATAGAAGAAATTAGTTGAAGCATAGGTTTCTTGGATCAAATATTGTCTCAGGCTGAACAAACAATACCAAGAATTTAGATAGAATTCTAAGAAATAGGAAGATTTCTTCCTAGAAATAAAGAAGTTAGTAAAACCATTTGTGGGAAAAAAAAACCAAGATTTTTATTAACTTTGTTGTTCAAAAGATAAATAAATAGACCTAATAGAGACACCAATTACTTGTGCTGTTTTGTTATTTATTATTTAAATACTGTAAGTCAGTGATTGGGAAACAAACCATTGCAAAATATTGCAGATTATTGTACAACCCATGCTGTTTTAATCTTGACTACATTTCCTCTTGCGTAATAGTGGCCTGAGTTCCTTTCCATTGGAGGACCAAAATCCAGTTTGGCAGGGTCTTGCTACTGGGCCTCAGGTTTCCCCCATATGACTTTCAGCAGTCTCTCTGAATGTACTTAAACATTGGTCTCAGGTGTGTTCCATTGAAAAGGTATGCTCACCTAAATATATTTGTATATACTTGTGATAGTTCTGAGTTTGTGGGCATGGGAGGAGTCAGGAGACAGACAATAAAACAGGTTGAATGTCAGAATTAATTTTCTCGTTGCACACTCTTTAGATTCTTTACACTTTTGAGTTTTCAGTCTCGTTGCAGACTACTCTTGTGTCACTCTCTCTCTCAAACTCTGATGCTCTCCTGTGCCTTATCAGGTCTCCCTCTGCCATCACTATAATGAGAGACAGGTGCTAGAGAAATATTTAAAGCCTTACCGCTCTACCGCAGCCAGACACATGACCATGCCCCCCATGCCACTTACCCCCATCCAGCCTGCCTACCTACCTACTTCTTGCCAGAGAACGACTGGTTCTGCACTCTGATCAGTGTGAGAACCCCTGAGAGGGATGTGATCCATTTCCCATGCTATCGTTGGATGGCAGAAGGGGAGGTGATTGAGCTGCCTTTGTAACAACTGTTTTTTGGCATCTTAAATGTTTTACTGTATGTGTATATGTTCTTTTTCCCTTCCCTGAATTGGACTGAGTTTAAAACTTGTCTCCCACAGTGCTCTTTCAGGACCCCCTCTCTCTTCTTTCAGTGGTCCGTTTCTCTTTCACCAAAGCCATGGATTCATCTTTCAACTGCTCCACAGCGCTAGTCAATCCTAAACTCAGTGTTTTAGTATGTGAAGATTTAAGATGAGGCTTACCAAATCAGGTTATATTTACAAAAATCTGAAATTTGTATTTGCGATGGCCTTGTGCTTTACTCAACTCACTTATTCACCCATTGAAGTAAAAATAGACTGATTAGACCATTCTATCCATACCCTTAAAGGAATAGTTCACCCAAAAATTATATACATCTCATAATTTACTCAAACCTGTCCAACACTTCCAAGCCACAAAAAAAGACAAAGGCAACATAAAGGTAATCCATATGACTCAAGTGGATTAATCCATGTCTTCTGAAGTGATCTGTTTTGGTTTAGAACAGAATAAACTATGATCGTGCCAAGGAGACTGCAGATGGCCAGATTTATAATTTATAAAGAAGAAAGGTTTCTCACCCAAAACTGATTGTATCGCTTCAGAAGATAGTATTAAACTATTGGAGTCATACTGATTACCTACATGCTGCCTTTATGTCCTTTTTGGAGCTTGGAAGTTTGGACCCCATTGACTTGCATTGTATGGGTATATTCTCATCATATCTCAATCAAAAATCTTTGTGTTCCGCAGAAGAAAGAAAGTCATAAGATTTTGAGATGGCATAAGGGTGAGTAAATGATGAGAGAATTATCAGTTTTGGGTGAACTATCCCACCTTTATGTTCACTTTGATTAATCTTTAACTCACAAAAACAAACATAATAGAGCTATGTATTGGCAATTTTCTTCACAGTAAGATACACACCATGACACAGGCAGTATATTATAATTCAATATGTCACAAGACTGTGAGCTGTTTTCTTCCTCTCCTCGGTCAGGTGTGAGTCCAATGCTGCTCCCGCACGTCATCAATCCAGTTTAATGTGATCTCATGTTATGTTAAATGAGATCAAACGACTACTAATTATTATCATCGACTAATCGTTTCAGCCCTACTGTGCACCCGTCTGTTGGCTGAAACCTTTACAGTGTCATTGCCAAGAAACCTCCCGGCAGTGCAACAATACATAAGTGTGGCTTGGAAGAGGGCGGGGCAGGGTCGTGATTCTGCACATCCAGCCCCTAATCAGGCTAATCAAGACTCAAAGAGGGATAAAGGCGGACTGGAAGAGAGCGAGAGACAGAGAGAGAGAGAGAGAGAGAGAGAGAGACTTTTACAAAACCTTTATTCTACACAATTCAAGCACTCAATAAATAAAAATACATTACCAATTAAAAACCAACCCTCCAAACTCATTCACTGTAACCAGTGCTTCCTTAACACACCATCTCCATTCAAAGAAAAGAACATTATCAATGTGCTTATAATATGTATATTCTATAAGCACACGTGATTCCACTAAAGATTTAAATAAAGCTACCATACAAATATCTTTTCCTGTATTTTTTGCCTGATGAGATTTCAGAATTGCTAATTTAGCTTGACCTATTACAAAATTTGCAAGTACACATTGTTCTTGTAAAGATTTCCTATAACAACATCCCAATATAAATAAGCTATTAGTATACAGAAAACCTAATTTTGTTATTATTTTTCTTAACAGTACAAAAATAGAAACAAGTCTAGGGCAATCACAAAACATATGGAAAACAGTATCAAAAGCATCACAGAATGGACAATTTCAAGAAAAATTTTCATTCACCTTTGCAACAAACTGGTTTGTAGCTAAAATACAATGGCTCAATCTCCACTGAAGATCTCCACATTTTTTAGAAATGGGAGGTTTAAACAGAAGTATCCAAGATGGAAAAATATCTTCAGCTATGGAAAGTTGAGATCTCCATTTAGTATAAATTTTTCCTTTCAATTGATTCATATGTAAAGTTTTAAAACATTTGTGATACAATGTTTTTTTTTCCTATATCATCAAAAACCAATTTTCCATAACCCTTTAATAAGGAAGTACAACCAGAGTCTTCATCAATTCCACAATCCTTAGGTGTTACCTTTAACTGAGGTTCAACACCATTCTTCAAAACATGATTTAGAAAATCATCAATTAATAGAGGAAAGGAGGATTTAACCCCCCTAAAAAAACCTTCAAGACAATCTGATCAGCAAGTGACTGTTTAGTTCTCCATTGACCTCTATTTATATCAATCAAATCAATCATTTTTGTAATACCAGCATTTAAAAATCTAGTGATTAAAAAATTTGATATATTTGATGGAAGCTCAATAAGAGGATTAAAAAAAGAGGTTCTTCCACACCATAATGCTCATCGACTGTTCTTGATACTACAAACAAATCCCATGATTTAAGCACAGACATGTAAAAATCAAAAGACAAATCAGAATTTGTTTTAACAAAAGATCTCTGCATTAAAAACATTTGTTTATCAATTCCTATTCCCCCAATCTCTTTAAGTATAGATCTCCCAAAAACCACCCAGGGTACATCATTTGAGCTATACAATAGTTTCTGCAATGTTTGCAACCTCATTGCCAAGATCTTTGACTCCAGATTTATGAGCCCTTGGCCTCCCTCTGCCACGGGAAGGTAAAGGACCCCTGGAGGAAGCCAATGACAGCCATTCCAAAAAAAATTAACCAATGCTTTTTGAACACTATTAAGCAAATCTTTAGGAGGGTCTAAAACAGTAAACTTGTGCCACACCATTGAGGTGGTCAAGTTATTAATGACTAAACATCTTCCTCTAAAAGAAAGTTGGGAAAGTAGCCATCTCCACCTCTGAAGTTTACACTATCAACTAATCCTTCCCAGTTCTTCTTTTCATATTGATCATTCCCAAAATAAACTCCACGTTTTTTTAAACCATCCCTGCCACATGTACACTGTTTAGGCAATTTAGGAGGTTCAAAAATTTGCCAGTCACCCAGCAATAAAGATGTACATCCCAATTAATGCATGCATATGAGGCTTTTTGGAAATTATTTAAACAAGAAATTAAACTGTTAACATCTTCAGAATTCCTTATAACTATTGTTACATCATCTGCATATGCAGTAAGTTTAATGGGGGCCATTTTAGGAAAATCAGGAAGAGAAACGCCACATAACTTTTTCCTCAACATGATTAAAAAAGGTTCTATCGACATTGCATAAAGAAGACCAGATAGAGGACAGCCTTGCCTTATACCCCTAGTCACCGAAAATGATTTAGTTAAAGACCCATTGATTTTAATTGTACATCAGCTTAATACAGGACACAAAATATGGACCAAGTCCAAAAGCTTCCAGAGTCTTAAACGTAGTGGTGGTCTACTCTGTCAAAAGCTTTTTCCTGGTCCAAGGAAAGCAAACCAATGTGCAAATTATTTCTTTTTGCAGTTGTAATTATGTCTCTCACCAAGAATAAATCATCAGATATTGTCCGTTTAGGGATACAAAAAGTTTGAGCCACATGTATTATGTTTGGCATATATAGTTTAAGCCTGTTAGTCAATGTTTTAAAATCGACATATAGAAGTGAAACTGGTCGCCAGTTTTTTAGGCAACCAAGGTCTGCTTTTTTGGGGATCAAGGTTAACAATGCTCTTTGGCAGCTCCAAGGTAGAATCCCTTCATTAATGCTTCCTAAAAGGACATCATACAAATCTTGGCCGAAACAAGGATCTGTAAAATTCCACTGAGAGACCATCCAACCCAGGTGACTTCCCGAGGCTCAACTCCTGCACAGCCTGTGAAACCTCTAAGAAAGTTAAAGGATTATAAAGTTTTATCTGTTCATCCTCTGAAATGTTCGGTAAATCCAGTAGAAATTGGTCTGTTGCTGAATCATCACACTGGTCAGAACAATACAAGTCCTTATAGGAAGAAATGGCACAAGATTGAATCGCTTGTTGATCAGTTGTCACTTGTCCATTTGGAAGTTTCAATTGATTAAATTGTTTCTGTTCCCTTGGCTTTTTTTTCAAGGCCAAAAAAAATGTGGTAGGAAGATCCATTTCATTAAGTTGGGAAAATCTAGTTCTTTTAAATTCAAATTTTCCTCTTTCCTCCAACAAGTTTTTCAAAAGAATCTTATTCTCTGTGATGTAATCAACAGCAGTTGAGTCATCATGAATACTACTGACGCTTTGTTTAAGGATGCTTTGTTCAAGAGACTTCATTTTATCTTTTAGTCTTCTGATACTTTGCGCCATATATTGCTGGCAAAAGATCTTAATATGGACTTTGCCAATGTCCCACCATTGACTTAGTGATTTAAATCTATTTCTCTCTTCTCTCCAAAATTCCCAGAAAAGATTGAAAGACTGAAGAAAGTTATGATCATGCAAAAGTCTATTATTAAAGTGCCAATGTGATTTATACATTTTAGGAGATACAATAGAGACAGACATTGAAAAATAATGGTGATCAGACAAAAAAGGAGGAGAAATACAGCTATTAAAAAAATCTCTCTCTATGTCTTTTTCTAACATAGAAGCGATCGAGTCTGGCTCCAGACAAGTTATTCAAATTTCTTTTTAACCAGGTATATTATCTGACACCAGGAAATGCCTCCCTCCATAAATCAACCAAATCATGGCAATTAATCAGGTTTTTAAAGATTCCAGCAGATAATGGATGGGGTTCATCGTGATTTCTGTCTAATGATGGATTTATTGTACAATTAAAATCACCCCCCATTACAACAACATTATCTTGAGGACACTGTAGCAGAGCATCAGAAAGTTTTCCAAAGAAAAGTACACGGTCCTGACCAATACTTGGTGCATAAACATTAAATAAAGTGAAATCAATTTCACCAAGAGTAATATCGACACGTAAAATTCTACCAGGCATAATTTCTAGCATTGCTGTTTGGTTACCAATACGTGATGAAAAGAGCATGGCAACACCTGCACTTAAATTTGTTCCATGACTCAAAAAGGCATTGCCCTACCAATCTCCGACCCAGTGTGCTTGATTTTGTAAATCTGTATGGGTTTCTTGAAGCAAGATTATATCTGCTTTTTTCAAGATTAAATAATCAAATAAAGCAGCTCTCTTTGCTGTGCCCCAGCAATCATTAATATTAAAGGTCCCAATGTTTAAAAATGCCATATAATAAATAAAGGGGCAAAAAAATAAAAAATAAAAAATAAATAAATAATTGCATGGAGAATCATAACTAATTTAATGTTTCTTTTGACAGATTTTCAGTCTTTTCTTAACAGCACTCAAGTGTTTCTTAAGTTTGTAACGTTTAGGCTGATCAAGCTCCTCAATTGTAGCTTTTCTCATAGCCATAGAAAGAGATTCAACAAAAAGTTGTAAATCAGGAAAATAATTCTCTAACTTAGGTTTTCGGTGATTAAAAGTAACATCAATAAAATTGTTAATCTGCTGAACAGAATAAAGAGACTTCAGTTTAAAACTGGATTTTTTTTCTTCAAAATTTCCTTGAGAACTAATTTCAGTCACATCTGATTCATCTGATGTCACACTATCAGAATCATTCAACTGAGATTCACCTTGTTCCTGCTCTAACAGTGGGTCTGTAATATCCTGTGACAAATTCCCAACCAACATTTGCATCTCCCCTGCAGACTTAATTTGTTCGCCAGAATCATTCAATTCTATTTTTTCAGCAGCCAGCAACTATTGCAGAGTCTCTGCAAACTTCTACTCCATCATTCATAAGTGCATCTATGTCCACAGCACTTTCATTTGCACTCACATTGCTTGCTGATTCAACTTCAATTTGATTTTCTCTATCATCAGACAAAGTCAACATTTCAGTTTGATCTTTATTTTTTTCATTGCTGCTGCTCACCCAGCCTATGGTTTTCTGGAGCTGGGGTTACTTGCTGTACATTAGCAAGTTCAACCTCATTCTCACCTGCACTATCAGCCTCAATAGTCAATGGACATGCTTGTTTTATATGTCCATATCTGCCACAATTGAAACATTTCATCGAGTCTGTGCTAATGAATATCGTGTAATCCTTGCCTTGTAAAGTAATCTTCACAGAAACATTTAAGGACTGATAATCTGCATTCAAAACCATGTGTGTTTGGTGCCTGAAAGACATAATATGTTTCAGGTCTGGGTTTTTTAGTCCAAGAGGAATCATTTTTATCGGTCCCACCAATTTGCCGTAGCGACCAAGTAAGCGCTCTAATGAATCGTTAAGAATAAACGGGGGTACATTAGATAGCATCACTTTTTTGGCTAAGTTAGACAACGGTAAAATTGGCAAGAAAACATCCCTTACAGACAATCCACGCTCAACCAAAACATCTACCATCGGCTCTTCTTTAAAAAAACAACGAGGGCTTTATTCATCCTAGATGCCGACAAGATATTTCGAGCACCGATTTCATCACCGATAGCATTTAAAACTTCTTCAACTGTGATCGATTCATCCGGCATGCATTTACAACCATGCCGTGCAGTTAGAGAAGAAAAAACATCAGAATTCACCCCCATTTCAGCGACACTTAACACAGAAGATTTAAATTACACCTCCAAATAAATTATATGATCTACAAGAAAGTAGGAAATGTAGAGAAAACTTACAGAAAAAAAGCACCATAAGCAATCACTCAGATGCTCATTCACCCCTCACAGTCACTCATCCACGCATGCGCAATAGAGAGAGAGAGAGAGAGAGAGAGAGAGAGAGAGAGAGAGAGAGAGAGATTGATTGATTGATTTACGGGCAGCTGTCCGACACCTGTGTGTGTTTGTCTTTTTGGTTAAGTTCTTCATTAAACTAGTATTTATATCATCAAGCCGGTTCTCGTGTCCTCCTATCCATTAATCCCTTTTATACTGGTGCCGAAATCCGGGAAGGAGGAGGAATGCGCCGTAGTAGAGTCCTTGCCACTACCATCCACCCCAACAGAGCAGCCGTGGCCATCCACCGGAGGACAAAGGAGCTCGGCTCCCTGTAAGTGGAGAGGAACATTGGACGGAACCCCTACCGTCCATCAAAAACGTGGCGGGGCATTCCATCCACCGGGGAGGCGCTGCTGTGTTCCATTAAAGGCTGGAGGAGTGGCCGAGGACCAAGCTACGCAGATCAGAGATCAGATCAGAGAACCGGCGAGTAAGTGTCTCCTCTCACTCTTCCACTGCTGCTCCGTGTTGGCCTTTCCCTCTCTTTTTCAAATGTTTTTGTTAATTTGGCACGATCGCCGTTACGGCATGTAGGTGCCAAATTGTTTTGGTTTGTTTCCCTCCCCTTGTCCCCTCCCTCATCCAGGTAGATGGGGATAACCTGCCGGCAGACGTTGCGGAAGGCACGCCCCTCCCCAGGGAAAAAGAATGTACGTCATGCCGGGGCTCCCTGACCTGAGAGAACGAGGGAGGAATGTGACAGAACGGAGGGCGGGGCCAGGTCGTGATTCTGCACACCCGGCCCCTAATCAGGCTAATCAAGCCTCAGAGAGGGATAAAGGCCAACTGGAAGCTGCAGTGCGAGAGAGATTTACAGACAGCTGCCCGACACCTTTGTGTGTTTGTCTTTTTGTTTCAGTTTTATATTAAACTATTATTTATATTGTCAAGCCGGTTCTCGCCTCCTCCTTTCCCTTAACCCCTTTTACAGTATCATTTACAGTTTGACTTATTATGACCTTTCACTTTTATTTGTGTGATTCTCTCAGCTGCTGATTTCCCACACACATTATACCCTCCAGATTAACACTTATTTAGGACAGGCTTCTTGGAGATGAGGATGTTGTCACTCAGGTATTGATTCAAAATTCAAGGTGTCTTTATTAAACAGGAACAGACCAATTTTTGGACTAGCTGATTTTGTTATTGTGTTTGACGTGATCTAAAGTTTGTATCAGTTTTGGTGTTAAAATACTTTCTCCTGTCCAATATTAATATGTAGAGGCAACTGTAAGAAATGTTCTCAAAATCTGTAGACACTGTTTCTGTGGCGCTATAAAAACTTCTCTGTTTGTTTTGAATGACCCATCTACTAGAGTACCAGTACTGGAGGAGAAGATATGACATATGACAGAGAGCCTACAGCTCTCTCTGCCTTCCTGAGGACATCAGTGAGCGTGGACTGTAATCTATTCAAAACTTCTACAGAGATGATGGACTGGGACTTCATTAATGAGTCATTTTATTCTCTCTCTCTCTCTCTCTCTCTTTTTTCAAACTTTAATTTGTCACCTGAATTTCAAAACACAGAAGACACATTTGTATTAGCATGACACACCCATAATTTTCCTTTAATAGTATCTTGAAGGATATACTGTAGTAATTGTGTTCAATACAAGACTTAGTGAGGATTTTGGTATTGGCTTCTAGTTTTGTAAGGATGATGTTTTATTATCAAAGTAATGATGATGTGCAACAGGACCATATAATCCAGGACTGTATCAAGGAGATCTTTGTCCATAGGTTTCTTGGGCAGAGCAGCAAAGGTTGGAGTTCACAATTAGGCTTTGGTGTTCACTATATGTCAGGAATGTTTAATAATTCAGCATTATTTAAATTAAAGTCAAAGAATTGTTGCAGTAAAAAGTGATTCAATGTATCATTTTCCATTTTATTTATTCTCATTTAGGAATACCTCAATGTTTAGTATAGTTGGTGAGGTCTACAAATTTGTAATCAAGGCGATCTTCACAGTTTCAGCTAATTGTGTTGCCTTTTTGACAGTTAAAAAAGGAGCTGAAAAGGATGCTCAAGTAACCCTCAAGAAAAGAATTACATAAAATGGTCATATCATGTGCCACCACCAAATAAAATGTAATGGATTGCATATTCAACTATTTTGTCCTCTGCCTAATGCACTCGATTTGACTATAGGTGTTGGTTTCCCAAATCCCCTGGTTCTTTGAAAAGACCTCCTCCAACAAGGGAAGCTCAGACAAGAACACCATGCTGGAGACACTGTCCGATATCAACACGTCTGCATACAGATTACAGAATACATGCTGTAAAATGTAATTTGTAACATATTCCATTAGATTACTCAAGGTCATTAACTGGTTCTAAATACTTTGGATTACTTCTTCAGCACTGGTTGATTTTTTCAATTGTTTTTACTATAAAAACTCAAACATAACACAAAAGGCATAATACACATGTTAAAAATACATTTTTTGAAAAACCTAAATATATTATGCAGTGTAGTTTCTAAACAAGATAAATTTAATTGATCGTGTTTTAAGGATTTTAGATATTTTTACAGGAAAACCATCAAACAATTATCATCAAGAATACAATTTTTGTCCTAATATCAAAGGTCTTAATAGAAAAAAGAAATTATGATCCAACGTCATAGCCGCACAAATATTAACTGTTAAATATGCTAAGTTTAAGATTAAGTTTAGATTAAATATGAAATAATAACAGCATTTCTCATCTAATCTAGACTTTAAATTTATGTAATTCAACCCCAATGCTTGCATTAGGATTTTTTAAAAGGAAAAATAAATGTATGAAATAATTTACACATTGTTAAAAAAATTAAATAATCCACTAATTGAATTTTTCAGCGAATAAACATTAGCCATTCAATCACCAATTTTATATCTGAATGTACATCCCTACAACACAAATGTCCTACACGTGTAATTATTTATTTAAAGTTGGGATTTTATGCCTGTTTCTTGAAAGCCAGAGTGAGTTATGTATATCTGTAACAAACAGTATCCACTTCTAACAAACTTCATCAGCAAACATTCAGTTAAGCTGAATGTAAGTTCACTGAAACTGAGGTAAGATACAAACAGACATTTTCAGATTTATTTATTGTGAACATCAAATTGTTTGTTCGGAGTTACTTGTTTTATGTTTTTATCAAAAAGTGCCTTGTTCTCGTGGTCACTTGAAAAAGAGCGCGCTCACTCTCCCTCTATCACATGCACAGCGGACACTCTAAGAGACAAGCAAAGCAAAAGTTGTTAAGATTAAACTGATACACTAGGTTTAAATGGCAAACAAACACGTATTTATGACATGTATCTATGTATGACTACAGAGAGCACTTCAATATGAAAACAAGCAAATCCTGGGCATTTAAGGTGATTTAGAAATCACGGTCTGACTTTTTTAAAGTCACTCCAAAGGAAAGGACGTGTTGTGCGCCTAAAACAAGCAAATATTAAAGATTTTTCTACTTTCATTTCAACTTGAGGACATTTTTCCTGCTTCCTATGGTGATTGTTGTGCTGCACTAATAGACTGAACACTGGGGCAGGTGAATGATCTGACCGGCATATATCTTCTCCCTCATAACGAATATTATCCGTAACAAGCAAATTAAACATTAAACATGATTATCACTAGCGGGCGAAATGGGACTGTTGTATCCGGAGATCAGAAACGGTGAAATGGTTCAGTCACTGATGCTCTATGGCAAGATGCCAGTTCGAAAACTTCTGGTGACTTCACCTCCTGCTGGCAGTGGTTATACCCCAAAATACAAAATACATTCTACAAGACATTCTATGAATACCTGGATGCATTTTCATTGATATTTTTTCTAGCACCTCACTCTTGTGGCATGAAACTAATTTATATCACACCATAACTCTCAGAGGTTAATCTTGAGACTTTAATGTTAGCATTTCTTCCTATTTTAAAAAACAATTCAATGCTACAGTTGGGGGTTAAGTTCATCAATGCATCGCAACAAGGTTTCTGTTTTTTCAGGGAAGTGATTTTCTTTGATTTTTTTTTTTATATAGCGAGTTGTCTCTTCCCGTGCCTGCTGGCTTGATCCAGTTGGAATCTGGAAGAAGTTTTTGAGCAGCTCCTGGTTGGCCTCCACTGACAAACCCAGAAGAAACCGCAGAAAAATGTCAAAGTTGTTATTTTTGGAGTTTAATGCTTTGTCAACTGCACTCTTAAGAATCTCTGCCAAAGAAACCTTCAAGACCTTTTTGGAAAACTTGTTAGGCTCAAGGATGTTCTTCCCATGTTTCTTGAAAGAGATGAAAACATGAAGAGCAGCAAAGAATTCTTGAATGGTCGGATGGGAAAAGCTGCTTACCCTCTCTGTATACAACACATACTTCTCTCTGTAATACTCAGAGCAGAGACCAGAGCAGACCACAGCAGGGTAAGAGTCAATCTTGATCTCTTCCCAGTGCTCTTTTTCCACCTGAAACTGGTCCTTCTCAAGCATGCTGTAGGCCAGCTTTGCAAGCTTGGTGAGCAACTGCTCAGCAGTAAGACCTTTGGTCTCTTTGGTTGGATCGTTTTGCAGTTTCTGAACACAAATTTGAGTGTGAAGATGCAGCAGACTGGTATACAGATTGGTAAGACTTTTGGGCAGCTCTCCTGTTGGTGGAAGAGACTGGAACTGTCGCTGCAGAACTTTAGATGCCACATAGCAGAACAGTGGCAAGTGGCACATGATGTATAGTGTCTTTGAAGACTTGAGGTGAGCAATCACTCTCTCAGCAAGTTGTTGGTCTCTGATTGTCTTCCTGAAATAAGCCTCTCTCTGATCAGTGTCAAAGCCTCGGACTTCCAGAAGTTGTTGGACATGTTCTAGTGGGATTACATCAAGAGCTCCTGGCCTTGAAATGACCCAAATAGAGCCGTGATAGAGCAGGTTACCCCTGATGAGGTTGGTGATCAACACTTGCACGCTTGCAGGCCTAGTTACATCACACCAATACACAGTTTTCCGGAAATCAAAGAGGATTTGACTGTCATCTAGTCCATCACATATGAACATAACTGGGCAGCCCTCAAAATCAAGAGTTTCCACACCTTTCATCTCTGGATAGAAGGTGTTCACTAGGGTCATGAGGGTGTACTCTCCATCTTGCATCTGGTTCAATTCCCTGAAGTGAAGAGGCAGGAGAAAGAAAATATCTTGGTGCACTTTTCCATCCACCCAGTCAAGAATGAACCGCTGAACTGCAAATGATTTGCCGCTTCCTGGGCTTCCTTTAGATAACACCGACCTTACATGCCTTGACCTCACCATTTCTGGGGCGAGAACGTCCTTTGAGGACAATGGTTTTCTATTCACTTTGCCAGTTTCTTGGAGCTCTTCTATCTTTGTTCTAAACTCGTGCTCAGAGTTCACTGCAGCATTAATGCCATCAGAAATGTAAAGGTCTGTATAGACCGACTCGAAGTCGACAAGCTGCCCTTGTTGCGTTAAACCCTCATATACCATCTCATACTTCCTCTTAAGAGTCAATTTCAATTCGAATCGCACTTCATCTATGGAAAATAAAAATTAGTCAGCAGACAGTAGTTTGAAATGCACTGTAATGTTTTGGGTAAAAAAATAGAAATAACTTACTTCTTTTGCATAGACCTTGCAGATATTCAGACAGCTTTTTTAAGTTCATGTCTCCAAGGAGCACAAGCGTGATTTTCAGGGACACCTCAATATCACAGAGTTCCAGCATTTTATCCACCAGATCCACAAGATCAAGTCCCTCCATGGGATCACGAAAGCATTCAGGATATCTTTCCCACAGCAGTTTTTTAAACTTCTTTAATTCATCCACTGCAAGTTTCTGTAGGCACATTGTGAGGGCCTGTGATATAACACAGAATGTTAAAGTTTTCTCAACTCATTGTGAGAGGCACTTATTAAAAGTTACTGTGCTGTCATTATCATGGTCATGCCTCATTCTGCATTAAATGAATGACTACGAGCTGCTTGTCCCACCTTAAAAGCAAAATCCACAGTCATTGCTGGGTGCCTTTTCTCATTGGGATCGACTTGCAGCTCTGGTTTCACAGAAACAGGAGCACTTTGTTGTTTCAGGGCTGCTTCTTTAGTCCTGCTCTTCTTCTGTGAGCTTAATTTAGAAAATAAAAATGTTTGTTGTAAAATGTTTAGATGAATTCCAATATATACACTACTACACAGTCAAACATTTGGACTCACTCAACAGAATTTCTTTCTCATGATCTAAAATGCACTGTATATTAGGCATGTAACAATACACAAATTATACAATATTTATAGAAGTTTGTCTAAAATGAAGTCATTTATATTTGTATAGCACTTTTCACAATAAACATAGTTTCAAAGCAGCCTTGTTGTTTAAGAGCCCCTTGTTCTCAGAACAAGTGACTGAACAAGAAATGTAAGTGCAGCATAGTTCTAGTGGGAAGACTACCAGCTGTACATCACACCATTAGCTGGGTAATTCCCAGCCAATCACATGTAAGCAATTGCTTTAAGTCTGCTCACAATCTATAACATTGATGTTTCAGTGTGCTAACACGGCAACCTCCACCACCACCACATGTTGAGTCCCAACCTGCAAGGGGGTAGGCTCCTCGCCCCTGCCTCCAATCTCTGGCATGATATGACACTTCCGAGTACAACTTCTTTGGGCCACCAGACAGGGCTTACGCCAAAGAGAGACATTACTATTCTGTATTATATTCATCAAACAAATGTCATCTTAAATTTCACAAGACTTCCTGATAGAACTGAAGTGACTGTAGCAAGGAAAAAAACTCCTTTCAATGTTATTTAGTGGTGAAAAAAAAAAACCTGACTTCTGGTTTTACAATATATGGACTTAATCCGATATTATTTAACAGCTTGAGCAAAAACCAATCGGCACACGTAATTTTTTTGCCCTCTTCCCCATTTCAATTTGCATGTAAACATTACTGGCGGTATTACTGACTTATATTATGAATGCAAGTGCTGTTCTCAAAGCTGTTTACATTTCTAAGTTAAAAGCAGATAATTATAAGTCTCTTGTAATCGCAGGTTTCTTATGTTTTCGTTTTTTGATATTATGACTCTGTTCATATCATGCTTGGTATCAGCTAGGAGAAGCAGCTGTTAAACTTACTGTTGCGGTTTCTGCCTCATAAATCCACCGATTTGTGCTGTTGGCATAAATAAAAGGACATAATTGATGTACTGCAGCACCATTGTTTGGCAAATTCGACAAGCTGTAACACCAAAGTACAATCTACTTGGCATTTGCCATCAGTCTTCTCACCTATGTACTGAAGTGTGTTGCTCTGTTTTCCAGTGAGCTCTCAGTGCCGCCTCTCTGGGTAGGAGACTGTTCCGCAGTTCTCAGTATTGCGCTGCTTACACTATATTGTTTGTTTATGTATTGTACAATACATATGGAATTGTATAGTGAGCATTGTATCGTATGATGCAATACAATATTTTTTTATTTTTTACAATATATAAAAATATACTGTATATAGTGTGCCTACATCTGATTTTACCAATCATCACCCTCACTAAAATGTATAAATTTTACAGTAGTAACAATAACGTCTAGGTTACGGATGTAACCTCCGTTCCCTGATGGAGGGAACGAGACGTTGTGTCGAAGAAGTGACACTAGGGTTTTCTCTTGAGCGCCGAATATGCCTCTGATCACAATAAAGTGATTTGATTTGATCTATGAAAAAAGGCCAATGAGAAGTTGGCAGACAGTATTTGCATACTCCGCCCTCAGACATATGGGTATAAAAGCAAATTCATTCAGGATTTTTCTGAGGAGCCGGAAATGGTCTGTCCACTACAGTGGCTCGGCTCAGCGACATGGCCGGGAGGACACAATGTCTCGTTCCCTCCATCAGGAAATGGAGGTTACATCCGTAACTGAGACGTCCCCTGTCTGTCGCTCACTTCAACGTTGTGTCAAAGAAGCGACACTTGGGGTCCAACTGAAATCACACCATGCGCTGAGCTGTGTACGTGTTCTGCTGACACAGGAGCGGGCAGGTATTCTACGTGCAAAGGAGACCAGCTGTGTCAGACTGCACGTACCCTTCCCCAATGCCCCAAAAAAGTAATCAGGATTCTTCTGGTTACCCTAGGCAGGGTAAAAAGGTGACGCTTGCCAACTAGCCTCTTTCCTCTCTATGTTTCTCCGCATAGAGCAAGAACGGCTGGGGCCCCTTACACGCACAGAGGGAAGGGGGTCTTACCCAGTTTCCTATTCGTTCAGGGGAAAAAGACCTTGCGGAGGCCACACCTGCCCGAAAGGGGGAGGTAAAGGTGGCGAATACATCACATGGGTTTTTAGGCGACATGTGGAAAGTGGCACAGTGGTTGATCCAGCCTCAAGGAGGGGGGAGTTGCTACAACATGGCAACCGGAAGGCAGCTGGGACTGCCTAAGGGAGACGCGGGTCCACTTCATAATGGGACCGTACCGCGGGCGATACACAAAGGGGGAGTCCACGTAGGAGTCCTGACCTGTGGAGCACCTATTCCAGTACAGGATAGATTAAGTACCCGCAGTGGAATGGGTCGACGAGTTCCTCCACTGAACTGCGGACCCACAGGGCTAGGGAGGAGTCATCCAGGGATCCAAATGAGTGGGATTTCCTGGGAGAAAAAAGCGCACAATTTTACCTCGGCCGAGGGTGAAAAGGGTGTTAGGTGTTGCCCAACCCGCTGCTCTGCATATGTCTGCCAGGGAGATGCCTCTGGCCAGTGCCCGTGAGGATGCAACACTCCTTGTCGAGTGTGCTCGGACCCGTAAGGGGAGGGGCACGGCCTGAGTGTGATAAACTAATGTACTGGGTCAACTACCCAGTAGGAAGGCCTCTGTTTGGAGACAGCGTTCCCTTTCCGCTGTCCACCAAGGCAGACAGAGAGCTGCTCAGAACATCTAGAGCTCTGTGTGCGGTCCAAGTAGGTACAAAAAGCACGTACCGGACACAGCAACGAAGGGCTGGGCCTGCCTCCTCCCAGGGCAGCTTCGCTTGCAGGTACGCAACCTTGTCATAGGGTGTAGTAGGAACCTTGGGCACGTAGCCCAATTTGCGATCAAGCACCACTTCAGGGCGTTAAGTTGCCTGGTCTCGAGTCTGGGGCCAGTGCTGAAGCAGTCTCATATGCATCAAACCCAGGGGTGCGGCCGCCGCGGAGGATGTCATATGCCACAGGAGCTTCTGGAAAAGTTTTAAAGGGACCGTTGTGCCTGGCCTGAAAGAGGTGAGGCATCTCAGCACCGACTGTGCACGCTCATTGGTGAGGCTTGCTGACATTGAGACGGAGTCTAACTGCCGAGAAAAGAGATGCTCTGAACCGGGGCGAGCTTGCTCTTTTCCCAGTTGACCTGAAGCCTCAGGCGGCTGAGGTGCCTGAGCACCTGCCTTTCTTGGGTACAACGATGTAAGGGCTGTAGAAACCCTTCTTCATTTCGGTTGGAGGGACGGGCTCTAACGTGTCATTGAGTAAAAGAGTAGCGATTTCCACGTGCAGGGATTTGGCATGTTTGCCGTATACTGCGGTAAAGCGGACGCCCGCAAATGTGGGCGGGGGCCTGGCAAACTGAATTGAATAACCGAGTCGAATGGTCCGGGCCAGCCAGCGTGACGGGTTGGGAAGTGAAAGCCACGCATCCAAGCTCCGTGCTAGGGGCACCAAGGGCACAGTTATTTTTGACGTACCCGGCGGGGCGGAGCAGGTAGTATGGCGTCAGGAGGCGAAGATGCGTCCCGAGGCTCTAGTACTCGAAAAAGACTCGAAGCACTTACCTTGCTCCACACACCCGACAGTGGGCGGCTTAGTGACTGAGGAGGAGGTCCGGTGTAGGCGTCCTCTAGACTCGTCAGAACCGGCCGGCCGGCCGGGGGACACTCTTGGGGCTGAAGGCGGGGGGTCCGCGTCCAGCATGCCGGGACTGTAAAGATCTGGCAGCAGAGTGCCGTGAGGAAGGCATTTGCGGGCCAGGTGACCCAGAGACAAAAGAAAATAGCTCCGTTATTGAGAATGTGGGCAAATTAAATAAATTCAACAAAAGATTCTCCTCCCGGCCCTTCACCAGGGGACGGAGTGGTCTGCTTACCAGCTCCGCAGCTAACGTCTTGGTCTCTGGGTCGTCCATCTCAGGAGCGCCTGGGAGCCTTCCGGGTCCTCGAGGGGGTCCGTGAGACGGGGGGCGTCTTGCGGGGTGCTCGACGTGGGGGCTGAGAGCTGGGCCCGGGTTGAGGCGAGCAGACGGGGCATGGCCCATGGCGGCAGGTTTGCGGAGGGGCAAGATGTGTGAAATGGCCTCCGTCTGCTTCACCGCTGAGGACTGCTGGGTGGAGTTGTCAACGGTGCCACCGAATGGACGGAGCTGGGAGACAGGGGCATTCGAGAAGGTGTGCCTTGTCTACCTCCTGCATTTCAACCAGGTCCAGTCCATAGATAGCGTTTCTGGACCACAAGGGTGGCCATCACCCATTCGAGTGCCGGCGCTTCTGACCTCCGTGGCCCGGGGGCGCGATCGGTCATTGAGTGCAGTTCCTGCAGCACATCAAGAACAGGACTACCCAAATGCAAGTTTTGAAGCACCTTGGCCTGGAATTGGTTGCAGGAGGGGCCATGGTGTGCAGGGCGGAAGCAGTCTGGGACCGCTCCACCGTCGAGGGTAGTGAGAGCAGAGGAGCGAGAAAGTCGTGGCTTACTCAACTCGTCATGCACGTCCGGGAAGAAAGGAACCGGGGGGGAGGGTGCGACTGTGAGCGGCGCACATTCCTGCGGGACCAATCAAGTATCCGCGAGGGGGGGACAGGGTTTACCCGTCCAGCCTCGCGCTCGCCAGGCTCAGACTGGGCAAGCAGACCCCAAGGTGGCGGCCCAGGCGAGCCATCAGCATCAGATGCCACTGGAACGCTCTCCGATGCAGCGACGATGTCATCTATTTCCGGGAGCTCAAGGGACCGGCCGGCCGGCCGTGAAGCGGGCCGCACTTATCCCGAGCTCGGGGGAAGCAAGCAAGCATGCCGGGGAAGCGGGTGGTTAGAGGGGGTTTATCCAGCGAAACGAAACCCGTCATTATCCCGAAATCGCCTTCATCGCCCGCGGCACCTGGCCCAATCCCGTAGGAAGGAGGCGAGGTGCAGGGGGTGGCTGAAGTGGCTCTCTCTCATGACATAAGAAAGCTGCGACCGCAATGTTGCCATAGCTATGTTCTCGCACTGAGAACATGAACCATTCATAAAACGTTGCCTGCATGTGATCGCAACCCAGGCATGCGAGGCAGCTTTTATGACCGTCAGAGGTGGGGTGGTATGGGGGGGGGGGGGGGGGGGGGGGGTCATACAAATATCTATTAGATTTCATTTTTATTACTGTGGCAGATGTACTGCAATTACATTTTTTAAATGTGTTTAGGCTACTAATTTTTCATAACAAATACAATAATATATTATTGTTATTTTAGAAAGACTAGCTACATTGATGTAAGCACTTTAGTGAGGAGCTATCTATAGTCTTGTAAATAAAAGGGCAAGTACATAAATGGTTTTAAGGACTGTACCCCCAAGACTTACGGACAAATTATGTACTTTTTTCCAATGTAATAAACATTAAGTTTGAATGATGTTTGAAATTAGGAAATAAACTGGCCTTGTTTGCCTTTAGATATTTCTAAAGATTCTCTCTTTTAGAGCCTGGTGAAAGGAAAACAATATCTGTTATGGAGTAGGAAAAAAAATATATTCACTAGCACACTCCCAACTCAGTAAAGTGGTATACTCATGGGTGCAGTCAGAATATTATAACTTGTCCTATAGAAATAAGGTGTTTTGTTTAATTAAATTTAGTTTGATTTCACATAGTAGCCAAAGCACAAAAAATATTTTGATTTCAAAAACATCCAGATGCTTAGATTTCCAATGCAAACATGAAATGCAATGAAGTAATCATGTTATATATTAATGAATTACTACTATACTATGAGCCAACTTTGAGCATGTGGATGATCGCTCATATAAGCCACCACTGAAGACCATTTTTTCCCCAGGAAAAACCCTACCGTACTTTAATTTGTGTTATTTCATAGATGTGATGAGTTTACTATTATTCTCAATGTGGAAAGTAGTTGTAATAATAATTGAGAAGGTGTGTCCAAACGTTTGACTGGCAGTTTATGGCAAATTGGCAAATTGCACAGAGGGAGTTTAATAGATGCACTATGTGACTTTCACTTACCTTTCTTCAGCATTGCCCTCAAAGTCCTCATCACTGTTAAAGGAATTACTGCTAGAGGCAGACGAGTCCCGTCTGACCAACTTAACCCTATGGAAAGTAGATAAATTATCCCGGGGAAACAGATTTACAAGACTGACAAGCTAAGCAACAAGAATGCAAAGACTTTCTCTACACTTTACTCTCATGCACACTGCATAACTTACTAATACTTACTTAAACTAAAGTCCTACACCCTATCCTTAAAACACTACTCAGTGTTTCCCATTAATTGACTAGACTCTGGCAGCCTGCCACAGTCTAATTCGACCCGCCATGGTCTCATAATGAACCGAATTTTTTTTACACTTCTCATCTAAAATATTTTTGCACTTCAGTCTCATAATAACATCAAATAAAAGGTTGTGTTTTGCACACTCTCTCGTACGCAAGTCAGCTCCAGTCAGTTCAGTCAGCTCCTCACCTGCTGCTGTAAACTCAGACACTCACATACACTCGCAGATATGCACTGGAGTATTCCTGGATCCATCTAACATTATTTGGTTGAAGAGGAGGACAAACCTTTGAGGTAAGTGACGTTAACTAACATTAAATGTATCTACTGCATTTATACACAACTCCACACACAATTTATCTTCATCAGTGTACAAGAGCAAACAGATATTATTGCCAAAGTTACAATCATGATGATTAACGTAAATTAACATTAGTGTTACTAAGTTAATTGGCGTAACGTTACACTGCTTTCGGCTTCACTAGCTAGCTATAATTAGCAGTCTGAGGTAACTTTAAAAGATAAAAAGCTGAAACTGACATCACTAGTGTGTACCCTGCTTTTCAGAATGAGCATATACAAATATTTTAACCCCAAATTACATTTTAGCCAATCGCTTTTGGCGAGACAGGCCTTGGCCATGTTTGTGAACAGCTGGCAATTAAACCCTGGCTGGGGGAGAAGAGCATCATGTAAATGGGGAAGAATTGTGGGCGCTGTTTCTCCCAATTCAAATATCTTTCAAATCTGCCTACTGCAGCTTTAAGTGCACAAACTTGTTTAAAGAGAACAACACTAGTCTCTTAATTTTGCTCTCAAAGTGCACCAGATTGAAGTATTTAACTTGTAACCCCCCCCCCAGGCGGACAATCAGGTGTGCAAAGCAAACTCACAGCGTGTCATGCGCTTCCTGGTCTTCCCATGTTTCTGCAGAGAGGTCACTGCGCATGGAGGCATAGCTGGAAGCAGGGGACTCTGCCCTCTCCACGTGTTGTCTGGTCAGAATTATAATGTTAGCAGGACCGTAACCACCACAGACATAGGCATTTTATAATTTGGATTTAAAGGTAAACCAACATGGGTCTTTCAATAGCCAATTCTAATATATTTACATTTGTTTCCCCCTCCCCTTACACTTTATATGTAGTTATATCCTAGATTATAAGTGGTAAAAAAAAATAAACATGAGAGACACACTGGTGTAATTAACGTTGAACAAAAATATATGTTTTGGATACAGCGTGTTGCTGATCTGACCGGAAGGTGTCGCATTTGCACTAGTGACAAGCAGCATAAAATACACATCAAACATGGAGCTCCACTCCCGTTTTTTATCTCAGATTACCGAAAAACTATCTTACCCCAAAGGCTCGGAGTATCCGAGGTTAAATGGAAGTGTTCTTTGAGGAATAACGTCCTCCTCTTCATCTCCATGTTCACTCCCGAAGGCGGAAGCCCCGATTCCAAGTGGCAGACTGTTGTCTGACGCCATGTCCACTGCGTCGTCATCCATCTCGGAGTTGCAACGTTTTTCACTTTTGTCAGAGAAATATTAAACTTTATTCCCTAAAAAAAGCGTTGCACAAATATTACAAAGTGAATTTACTTTTTTGTAAACCGTAACAACACCAATGCAGATGTAAACATCTCGTTCCTCATTTTGTAAAATGGTTGCATAAGGGGGGCGTTCACACCAAAAATGTTAATCGCGCAGGAGCTCTGTGTCGAGTTAAAAAGACTGAAGTTATCTTAAACTGTTAAAAAGCAGTCTCGAGGAACCTGCGTTGCGTTCTGATACGCGTTACGCTGGTGTTCTATCTGGACAGCCCCTTTTGTTCTCGGCGCTAATACGTGAGCTATTCATTGTAGCATTACGCATTGCAACCGGGACAAAGTAATCACGTTTTCGAGAATAATCACTATCACCCTGTTTCATGGTGGTTGACTACAAGAGTCACGAAACTTTAAACTTCAGTTTAGTACTTGCGTCACTTTAATGGAACCTCTTAACAGTGGTAAATACACTTAAAAGAGACATAAAAGGAAGGATAAAAGCTTACCAGTAACATTAACCTGATAATTTTACCTTTATTTTCACATAAATGCTTTTACTCAGCAGAGCAGTCCTCTCGCCATACAGAAGTTCCGGGAGATGAAACAAACACACAAAAAACTGTTGGTTTAACTTTCAGACAAAAATCTTTTTTAAAAAATTACATCGTTTCAGTGTTTTCTTCTGTTGATGATAATAGGCCAGGGTGCTTCTACAGCTCAGTGCTCGAGCAGTATTAATTGGACCAATTGTTCCAAAAGCTTGACGGATCAAAATCACTTTCGGTTTTAAGTATGCTACTTGTGAACTTCCTTATTTCCTTAAAGAGACAGCAGTACGATTATTGTGTGACTTGCATAACAAATTTGTTGCCAGTAGAGGCCTAGAGTGTAATCATCCGTTTCACAGTATACGTATGTGATTTAGCTATGCTGTTGTTTAGGGGTTAAACGGACAGTTCACCCCCCAAAAAATAATTTCTCTCAACATTTACTCACCTTTATGCTACCCCAGATGTGTATGACTTCTTCTGCAGAACACAAATAATTTATAATAAAGATTTTTAGAAGAATATCTCAGCTTTGTAGGTCTATACAATACAAGTGAATAGTGGCCAGTAAAAAGCATACGCATCGCCAGGTCATTTTTCCGGGGCTTCAGCCCCGAATGTTTTGACTGTATCCCCGAAGCCGAAGGCAATTTTAAATGTAGGCAACACAAGTTTAGGTGCAGCTCTACAACAACAAAAATATTTCCTTATGAATACGCAATAATCTTCATGAAGCAGCCTGTCACGCAGGTCTTCGAAGAATGTAGGCTACTCGCAATAATATTTCTACATTTTGTTTGAAGTTCACGTGGCATATGACACCCTCTGCCTCCGGCTACTAGAGAGAGGCAGTTTGTGTCACTCTGGGGGGAAAATGTAAACGTCAAGAAAAAAGCAACGCAGCCTTTTGGACTTTATTGAAAAGAAGAGTAGGACCTAATGGTGAGGATTTACTGATGTTATCCACATGTTTAGCTTAATGTTTTTAAACTTGTAGGCTGGTCAAGGACGTCCAAATTTAGGGTGACCATACGTCCTCTTTTTCCCAGACATTTTCTCTTTTTCGGACCTTAAAAAAGCCGGGATTTCTAAATTTGCGAAAATGTCTGGGATTCGGCATTATGACGTACATCTGGTCTAATATTTCATTGTGTGTGCGCGCGCATATTTGCATTGCATTAACCCCTCTTTGTAAGTCCCGCCTTCTCGCACAACAATTGGTCGATTGTAAGAGGCTTGCAGCAACTATTGGCCAAATACCTGCCTGTCAATCTCTCCGCGAAGCGCTATTGTGTTCGGCATTAAACAGTTGCTTGACACTGACAGTAGCAGCAAATGACAGCTGAATGAGAACAATGCCCAAACGAAAGTGCAAATTTACAGAATATTTGCACAAATAATTCCCATGCTTTCGTCCAGGTCGAGATCGTGGGAAGCAGAATGTATGTATGGCATGTAAAGCTGGCACTTCTGTGTCAGTTGCTAATAAAGGTGCAAGCATTTAGAAGCACACATTAGCTCTGCGATGCATAAATGGTCAGCAAAAGGTGAAAGTTAATCAGGTAAATTAACGGACTACTTTTTGAGGTAAAATTGTTATCACATTGCTTCATTTTCCATGGCCATTCAAAATAATAGTAATAGTAAATGAAGGTACACACATGACATCAGATATGTTATTTTAGTACATGGACATTCAAAACAATATTGGACAATTCTATTTGCTTATAGATGTCTTTTTCACTGTATTAAAGTTTGCGTTCATAGTAGCACTGTTTTTTAACCCTGTTATAAATTATCTGCATGGGGTGTGCTAGTCCAATTATGCTAGTAATCAGTAACTGACTGACTTAGATGTTCATATTAGAGTAAACTAATGTTACACTAAAATAAATTGTTTTATTGTTTAATGATAAATCAGGAAATTAGCAATTTTTGAGGTACATGTTGAAATTTCCAATGAACAGCACATGTACTTCAGTGTTTCCCATTAATTGACTAGACTCTGGTGGACCGCCACAGTCTTATTTGCACCGTCACGGTCTCATAATGAACCAAAAAGTGTTTTACACTACTCATCTAAAATATTTTTGCACTTCTCAGCCCCATAAAATAACATAAAATAAAAGGTTGTGTTTTCACGCTCTCACACATACTCACAGATATATGCAATGTAGTATTCCTGGATCCGTCTAACATTATTTGTTTGAGGAGGTAATCTTTGAGGTAATTAATGTTAACTAATATTAAATGTATCCACTGCATTTATACACAACTCCACACACAATTTATCATCATCAGTGTACAAGAGCAAACAGATAATATTACTGCCGAAATTACAATCATGATGATTAACATAAATTAACTTTAGTGTTACTAGTTTAATTGGCATAACGTTATACCCTATTTACACTATATATGGCTTTACTAGCTAGCTATCGTTAGCAGTCTGAGGTAACTTTAAAAGATAGAAAGCTGAAATTGACATCACTAGTTTTTACCCTGCTTTTCAGAATGAGGATACAAAAATATTTTAAGAGATGTCAAATCCCAGATGAGGAAGTTAAATGAGGCCCTGAGAGAGATTAGTTAGCACCACACACTCTAGCTCAGAGTGGAAACTGTGGGTCGGGCAGTGTAAATCCAGCTAATTGTAGCCAATCGCTTTTGGCGAGGCAGGCCTTGGCTCTGTCATTTAAACCCTGGCTGGGGGTGAAGAGCATCATGTATATGGGGAAGAATTGGGGGTGCTGTTTTTCACAATTCATTTAAATTCAAACTCAATTTATTTCAAAGTTTCCTACCTGCAGCTTTAAGAGCATAAACTTGTTTAAAGTGCACAACACTAGCTTCTTAATTTTGCTCTCAAAGTGCAACATATGGAAGTATTTAACTTCCAAAAAATGTTCTTATGGGGGAGCATGCTCCTTGTCTCACTGGATGATTTACATAAGGTTATTTTATTGTACTATGTGTTTATGCAATGGCTTTTGCATGAAACATAATATAGTTATAAAATGCATAGTATAATTAAGTAAAATTTAGATTAATAATAGAAGTAACTAACTATCATTAAGGTTACTTCTCATACTATGTTAAAACATAGTAGCCTTGTAAGGAAACTGGTCAGATTTGTTATATAATGTGCTGTTTTTGATGAATATGAAATAGTTATAAAATAATGTAAAAGTTATATTTATCTGTGTCAAATGTTGAGGTACACTGTAAAAAAAAATCCAGTTGTTTTTTAAAAATAAATAAATAAAATAAAATAATAAAACTGGCAGCTGTGGTTGCCAGAATAATTATGTAAAAAATACAGTAAAAATGTAAACAGCTTTACAGAACAACCTGTAAATTTTACAGTTAAAAATGGTTGTAATTAGGGATGGGTGGATACCAAGTATCGATACTTCCGATACTGATGTAGTAACAAGAATATCGATCCACACATCAAAATATCGATTCTGAAGGTTTTTTTTTTTTTTTTAATTAATGATCTTATTATTTAGATAACATGAATATCAATGCATCTCATAAGCTTCGATGTGGAAAAAAAAAAAAATTATATTAGCGAATTGCATAGGAACTATTTTTTTCCCCGGTCATCTTGACGCACAGAAATGTGAAAATACACCAGCAGATGCTCACCCTTTCAGTCCTACTCACTAAAATCAGTTGGGTTAAAAATGACCCAACACATAGCCCAATGGTTGGTTGATATAGCACTGACCCATTGTTGGGTTACTTTATCCCAATGCATTGGGTAGCAAGTTTTACCTAATAATTTGGGTTATAAAATAACAAATTTGGGGGGGGGGCAAAATGTTGCTTTAACCATCCTAGTATTATTGGTAAAATTATTATTGTTGACATTATTATTATTATTATTATTATTATTATTGCTGTGTAAATAAATTATAATGCACAAGTTACAAATATCTTGAAAATGCTTTATTTCCATTAAATTAAAAGTTGCTAACATTTTCATTAATTAAGTAAATGGTTGCAATTGTGTTATCAATTTACTTCCTTTTTATCATTATGTTCATGTTAATCAATTTTACAATCATGTTTCAATTTACAAGAACCACCACAAATAAATAAGTAATAAATATGTAGGCAATGGTGTGGGGGGGGGGGGGGGGGGGGGAGTCTTGAGGCGTGGGGCGTGGCGAGATAGGGCGTGGGGCATGGGATCAAGGCGGAGTCCGGGGGTGAGAGGCTTGAGGGGCGGAGACAAGGTGGAGTCGTATGGATGGAGGTGGGCCTGGACCGTGGAGCAGAGGCAGCCTGGACTGTGGCTCAGAGGCAGGCCTGGACCATGGAGCAGAGGCGGCCTGGACCGTGGAGCAGAGGTTTGCTTGTGACATGGCATGGAGCAGTCTGGGGTTCCACTGAAACATGGCATGGCGCAGACTGAAGCTTGGCTTTGACATGGCATGGAGCAGTCAAGGGTTTGGCTGACACATGGCATGGAGCAGACTGCGGTATCGGCTGTGACATGGCATGGAGCAGTCTGGAGCTTGGCTATGACATGGCACGGAGCAGGCTGAGGCATGGCTGTGACATGGCATGGAGCAAGCTGAGGCATGGCTGTGACATGGCCTGGAGCTGACTCTGGTGTGGCGGTGACAAGGCCTGGAGCTTTTTTTTAGAAATTAATGTTTCAAGGTTACACTTCTGAAGTGTTTCCCTCACATGTCCATCACAACCGATTTAAAAAATATAGTTCATATAAAGTGAATTAACAACTTGTAATTTCAATTTCAAGCAATGAGCTTCATTAACGAGGTGATCACAAAACGAGCCAAGCACCTTCCTACAATGGTAAAAGAACACCATCAAAATGTTGCTGTTTTTGGCATTAAAAAGTCACACAAAAAGTGATAAATTTCACGATGTGAAAAAAGTCATAACCGTCGTGAATTCAGGGATGCAGAACTATCTGAAAAGTGGCTTCTGATTAGGCTATCACCCAATGTCATATAGATGCTGGCTATTTTGTAATAGAGGCGTCTGTAACCTATGGCACACATGCCAGCATTGGCACGCGGAAGAGTAACCGTTGGCATGCCAGCAACGGCGAGAGAGGAGTAGACTATATTTATATAAATTCCGCACCAGCATTCCAATCTACATCTTGATGTAATCCTTCCTCGTGATTACGCAGCAGGTTTTTATCAGCTGAATGGGAAGCTAAACACTATTAAATTGTGATGAGACTTGCCCTGCGTGTGCAAGCCATTCGCACATCACGAGCCAGCAGCACTTCTCTTTCGATTAATCGTGAGAGTAAATGTGTCCGCTTTGCTTCAAACATATCTGCTTGCAGTAAGGTAGCACTCACAAGGTGGCCAGTGAAAGAGGACCTTGCTTTGGTGTGATCCAGGATGGTGTCGCAGACCTTTTCAGACAGCCTCCGCTTCTCCTCTTCTCTCAAAGCCGTTCTGGGTCTTTTGGCTCCTGTTGCTAGTTGCAGCTGCTGTTGAGAGGAGTCCCTGAAGGCAAATAGACCAATGTGTTTGTTAGGCTATGTACAGTACTGTAATCTATGTGATGCACAACTATATGCAATTTATCCACGTATAATACAAAGATTTCAGTTCCACTTAAAATGGGCAGGGATGCATAAAGTCTTTAGTATATAAATTAGCCTTTGTGTCTCACCTAGCCTGGATGTTCAGCACAGTATACAGTATACACAGTATATAACTAAGCTAGATTACACCACTGGCCATATATAATGAGAATAATGTAATTTCTAACACAAATTCAGTCTCCTTTCATGCATACATTTTCAAATGACAAAGCTCTGCTTTGAGAACGATCGAATGATATTGTTTAATCTTACCTTATGGCCTGCACACTGCTTGTGAAGCTGTCGAGGGCACGTTTGATGAAGACAGCATCGATATCCTTCTTCTGGATCTTCTGGTACAGAGTATCGACGTGGGGCATGAGTTTGTGAAAAAGTCACAGGAAAAAATTTCATCTTCATCTTGTAGCTTCCCCACGTAGCCAGATGACTCTCTCACGGTGGGCTGGTCAAATGAACCCAATGAACCCATTCTGATGGCTTCCAAACATTGTATGAGGTCGTCTCGATTCTCGTAGACAGTGTTCACGACTCTGCTGTTGAAGTTCCACCGTGTGGATGAAGCTCTGTGCAGTCTTTGTGCAACAGTCTGGTTAAGAATGCTGGTCCGTTTGGGTGACCGGGAAAAAAAGTTGCAATCCTGCTTATATCGGAAAAGAAAATATTAACTTTTTTGATGCGAGAAGTAGCTTGCTGCATGATCAAATTCAGCTGATGCACATAGCTATGCACATAATGGGCATTATTGAAATGCTCACGCACCATTTGCTGCACACCAGCCTTCTCTCCCCTCATCACACTGGCTCCTCCATCGTAAGTTTGTCGGCTTGTCGGCAAAAAGACCGTTCAGTCTCTCCAAAAGCACACTGGCAATTGAGATTGAGGTTAATTCCGAGATGGGAAGAAACTCAAAAAGCGTTCCTGCACTTTATGGTTGCTATCGATGTTCCTCAGGACAAGCACCAGTTGTGTCTGTGTCTGTGTAGAAACGTCCGTGGTCTCGTCAGCTTGGATGGCTACAAAGATCGCCGACTTCACCTCCACCATATTATGTTCCCTCACGACCGCTAGCATACACTCCGGTAGCTCATTTTGAATTGTCTTTGATGTGCCCTTGAAAACTTTAGCATTTTTAAGATGCTCATCAAACACCTCATCTAACTGTGCCACAAAGTTTACCAGTCCAAGAAAAATATCAGGGTTTGTGGAGCCCTCAGTTTCATCTTTGCCTCGCAAAGCTAACTCAAACACTCTTGCTAACCTCATCGTTGTGGCAACGGACAGCTAGCCAGTATCCCTCATACAGTTGAGTGGTAATGTTCACTCTCCCCAAAGCAGACAATCTCAAACAGCTATCCATGTGGGTCTTTGACAGTTCATGTTTCTTTATCTTTTCTGAAAGATGTTGCATGTCTGTTACACCAGTCGCTGTCCAAGCAGTGCTGTCTGCCGTGCTCCCTTCAGGGTGAAAGAGTAGGCAGGGGTAGCAGAAAACTGCATTGGCTACGTCGCAGCCTGCTAGCCAGGTTTTTCGTTCGTACCAGTTTTTGGAAAATCCTCAGGTGTAGGACTTTCCCCCTTTAGTAGAAACCTGTTGAATGATTAAATTTGGTCTGGGAGGTCCTAATTGTTTCATTGACAATTTATCTTGATTCGTTCGCAGACTAAAAGGAACTTGTCAAAGAGACAATCGAGTTGCACTGAACGCTAGCCATCTTGACAGTAGTATGTGAATTGATTGACGCTGCTACCCGCTCTTTTCTTAGTTACGTTCATGGTTACGTTACGTATGATGAAAGCGCGTAAGCACAAGCCCTCCCGGAACCCATAGAGATTGTATTGAAAGCTCTGATATTTGAAAAAAAATGTTTTTACATGAGAGTTTATGAGGGAATTCTGGGGCAATTTTCAACCTGACTGAAATCGCCCCAAAAGAGGTGGGGCCATTTTAAGCATGACTTTAGCCTGATTGGACATTTTGTGGCAGGTCAGACATCTAGATTAGAACACTGATAACGACTGTTGCCGTGATAGAATTGGTTAGAAAAAAAATCCCTTCCTTTTCCCGTTTGGCAGAGCGCCAATATCCTTTTCGCCCATATCGCCCTAATGAACACACCACCCCTGCATGACATGTATCATAATGGGTTTGTGTGACCATTTTTACTGGTTTAATTAAATTCAGAGTTGTTAAAACATTGATAATGATCTTTAATCCTCGTTAATAAATGATACCCTTATGAAAACTACATGGATTTACTGTAGTAATATTGTATAAACCATGACTGTAGGTTTAAGCATGACCAAGCATGTTTTTTTTTTTTTTTTTTTTTTTTTTTTTGTTTTTTTTTGTGGCAGTAACCAAGGTTTTGGTACAATTAACCATGGTCTAACCATGGTTCATCCATATTGTATCTTGATTTTAGTAATAGTAACCATATAATGATATCTATGGGTAATTTTGTGGTTTTATATATTGATTATACTTAAAAAATGTTAAAAAGTAAACAAAGCGGCCTAATAATTTTCTACTTAGACCTATAAATATATTAAAATTGTAATAATATAAGTTACTAATTTTATCCAAAGAATTCTTAAAAATGTAATTTATTAGCGGTATTGGTATTGGTATTGATATCAGTGATATTGGCCTAAAAGTACTTGGTATCGGATCGAAAAGAAAATAAGTGGTATCGCCCATCCCTAGTTGAATTTACATGTCACTGTAAAAAAAATAAAATAAATAAAAATCTGTTAAATTTACAGTAAATAAATGACTTAAACTTGATATTAGCCTTCTGTAACTGTAAAAATCTGCTTTTTTTTATAAGGTATTTGTCAATCACTTTATTCACTACAGAAGGGCACGTGATGACATTAGATTAATCAATAGTGGCTCTTCCAGGATCAGAGACCCATACAAATTTAGAGACAGTGCTCAGCTGCACTCACACAAACACTAAACACCATCAGGGTAACATGAGAGATTTAAATAATGCAGTAAACATTAATTAAATTACATCAAATTTAAAACAGAACACCCCAGTGTATGTAACTGATATTAAAAATAAGATGAAACATTACTATTCCCATAAAATATAATGAAATGTAATGGGGTCACGCAAGGAATTCTGGGAATGCCTGCTAACTTTTTTTTTTACTGTAATTTTAACAATAATCTGCTGTAAAAAGTAAATGTACTCTCTAGTTAAACAATGAGAATTTTTACCATTAATTATACAGGAAAATCTTAATTTTACATCTATAAAATGTAATTTTTACAGCATTTTATTGTAAAAACTACTGTATTGTCTTTTAAAATATATTTAAATTATTGCAGTTAATATTCATTAATCAATTAACATTTTATTTCTGTAGCATTTTTACAGTATTTTACTGTTAAAATTACAGACATTTTTTACAGTGTGGTGATCAGATTAGGTTCCCACAGTATGATTTATTTGAAGTTTAAAGCCATCTAGTGGAGAAACAATGAATTGCTGGACTCCCCCTGTGGATTTATTTACAGGTCACAGTGTTGCAATTAATAATTTGTCCCTTTCTGTTTTATTTCCTACATAATCTTGGCCCATTAAAAAAAAAAATCCACCTACAACTGACTGCCCTTACTGTGAAGGATCCTGCTCTATTCTGAGATTGTAAATATAAAGAGTTGATCTCCATTTTGTATCTGTATTTAAAAGGTCTGCTGTTAAAAGTCAGTGATCTCATACAGTATGCCATAGATCTGTCATAGTTGCTTAAGCCCCCACGTTTAGCCGCAGATGGTACAGGACTTAATGTCCAACCCTTGAACCCCTCTCCCCCTCTTGTCCCTTAAAAGCCTCTCCTGAATGCCACTGCAGGCTGCAAGGAACCAGAACATCTGTCAGCAATGCACACCCCCCATACAAGATCTGAAATCAAACATATATCCCTGTTCTTTCGTTTGGACATGATTCATTTAGTCAGACTTATCCATGCCTATATATTTAGTATCTCAGTAAATTTTGTTAAATTGGTGCTACAGATACCTTTTTCAATATGATCACAAGACAGATCTAGATCTGCATTCTATGCTTCATGTTGCCAACAAAGTATTGCTAAGGAATGTTCACAAATCAAGATGACTTGTGTGCATGTCAAGAGGGTTTTTCTATGTTGGGCACAGTGTTTCTGTAAAGAAAGAGGCTTAAATGGGACAGGCTAGTGGCATGAAAGTCAGCCGTCGGCATTGCATGTTTCCCCTTGAATGATCATGCACAAAGCCCTGACTATAGGTCATTTTAGTTCTGAGCACATGCAGACTGCATTTAAAAGACCTTCTCTGAAATGTCTATACAAATTATTATTAATTTACATTTTCTGATCATTTCAATTGAAGTAATTATGTGTAATTGTGTAATATGATAGTGATATGATAATGATAGTGTGTGTATGTGTGTGTGTGTGTGTGTGCGTGCGCACCTAATCTCTGATTGCTCGAGCAGGACTGTAGATGTAATGACTATATAAGTATACTTTAAAAACGCTGGATAAAAGCATCTTCTAAAGTGGCAACATGTTATTTAGTCTCTTTCTAAATATATATGCATTTGAATGTCTAAATATATATGCGAACATGATATTTAATATTGCTTACATGTAATTGCATACAGTAAAGGTAACTGTGGGACAAAATGTACCCACATATGTAAATTAGGTGGGATTCAAATGACTGCTCTGCCAAGGACCAGTCTGTCAAGCTCCGGAAGTTTGCAGACGACACTACTGTCAACAGCCTCATCCAGGATGACGATGAGTCTGCATAAAGAAGGGAGGTTGAACAGCTGGCTGTATGGTGCAATCAAAACAACCTGGAGCTGAACACGCTCAAAACGCTGGAGTTGATAATAGACTTTAGGAGGAACACCCCAACATTAACCCTGCTCTCCATTCTGAACCGCACTGTGGCAGCAGTGGAGTCAATCATGTTCCTGGGCACTACCATCTCACAGGACCTGAAGTGGGTGACACACATTGACTCGATTGTAGAAAAAGGCCCAGCAGAGGTTGTACTTCCTTCACAAGTTGAGGACGTTAAACCTGCCACTGGCAGGCGCTGCTGATACAGTTCTACTCAGTAGTCATTGAGTCTGTCCTCTGCACTTCAGTAACTGTCTGGTTTGGTTCAGCTATGAAATCGGACATCAGAAGACTACAAAGGAGAGTTTGGACTGCTGAGCGATTATTGGTTGCCCCCTGCACACCCTTCAAGATCTTTATACTTCCAGAGTGAGGAAAAGGGCTGGTAATATCACTCTGGACCCCACTCACCCAGCCCACTACCTTTTTGAACTGTTGCCTTCTGGCCAGCGCTACAGAGCACTGACCACCAGAACTGTTAGGCACAGGAACAGTTTTTTCCCTCAGGCTATCCATCTCATGAACAGTTAAAACTGCCCCAATGAGCAATAATTATGTGTAATACACAGCTTAGTCTATTTATGTTTATCTAGCATATCCTACCTCTTCTGCCATACTTTCCCCTGCATTTGTATATAAAAGATTTGTATTTGTACATACGTGAGTGTGTGTGTATATATATATATATATATATATATATATATATATATATATATATATATATATATATATACACACACACACACAACAGTTAGTTCCGGTCCTCGAATCTGATTGGACGAGAGACGTTCCATGAGCACTGTCTATACATACAACAGCGCTGCGTGATTGCTCGTATTACTACAACACAACTAAAGCTAGGAAATAGCTTTAAACAGCTTTAAATGAACAACTTCAGCATTAGGGCTCATCACAGCTGAGACACAACAGACTGATTAATTACAGAACTCAAGGCGCTTACCTCTTACCAGATTTTCCACATTGGAGAGGACATTGCACCATTTTTGCTGTTTAAAATGGCGGAGGACATTGTGGTTTCAATAGTGAGTGATTCTTGCGCACTGACTGCCGTGAAATAGGAATAAATACCCCCGCTTGGACGGCTACTTTTTCACTGAGAAAGCTGATCTTCAGAAAGCTGACAGCATCTCTGTTTGGGTATGGCTACGGGTGATCCACACTCTCCATCTCTCTCTCTCTCTCTCTCTCTCTCTCTCTCTCTCTCTCTCTCTCTCTCTCACACACACACACACACACACACACACACACACACACACACATCCATCCTTGTTTATCCAATAACTTGTTCGAAACAGCACAAGCCGTGATACTATTTCTGAAGTGAAATTTTTGGAATTACTAACAGAGGCTTGGATGCATCATTCTGATCTGTCACGTAAGAAAGTTGTTCCATGCACAAATGCGTTTTTTTAAGACCGTAATCAGTTTTTCCCTAATTTTTTACAATTTACTCGTAGTCATGTTATATGGCCCTAAATCAGCACTGCTGTGATTACCTGTGGCACTCTCATTAGTCTGTGGCCGAATCACAGCAGGGCTGATGTAGGGCCATATTGCACTCTTGCTCGTGTGATATTGCTTAAATGTATATAGTCTTATTGTGTATTTCTATATATACTTATATTTTCTATTCACTTTTTATTTTTATTCTATTTTTTATTTTATTATCTTTGTCTTGTTGTATTGTTTGTGCAGTGGAAGATTCTGTCACCAAGACAAATTCCTTCTATGTGTAAGCATACTTTGCAATAAAGCTCATTCTAATTCTGATTTATCTGAGAGTATTTAGCAGAGACAAGTCACTTCTATTAAAATTAATGGGAGAAATAGGAATGGCCAACGAATGTAGAAAAGGAAGTCCCACCTTGCAGAGACAAGATAATAGAGCCAAGCACCATTTAGATACATAGAGATCGCCTGCCAGTGAACGCAAGAACGTGCATATGCATTAGCTAGACAAGCCGGGAAAATAGCATTTTTTGTTATTGTTGTTGTTGTTGTTTTTTAGCATAATCTGAGGTAAAGAAGCACAATTTATGAGACCAGTGTAGTCAGATTTTACTTCTGATTTTAAATATTGTCTTTGATTGTAATCTTGACCAACCGTTTAATGAAATTTCAGTCTTTCCCCATTCAAGTAGATATGAGCTGCACTTGTATTCTGCTTGTTTACATAGAAAAATAGCTCCCCGGGAGCATTCCAAAGATGGCAACCGAGTTAACAGACGTGCTTAAAAGACTTTGGATTTATTCAAAAGTTTTTCTTGGGATTTGGTCATATTTTTACTTGGAATTATTATTTTTCTTAAACTACATTCGATTGTCTCAGTATTCAAAATTAGGCAAAAACAAATTTAGGTGCATATTAAACTCGATTTGGACACATTTTGTCCTCAACCCTGTCACGGACATAAGTGAAGTGTTTTGAAAATTATTCCTCACATACTTGTTATAAAAATAATATCTACTGCTCATGTGTCCCTCATACCAATTAAATGTCTACAAATATAAAATTTATGAATGTTTTTCATTTTTACGTGATGAAAATAGGCAGATTTTGTCTCATTATCTGTGTAAAAAAAACAAATAAATGTATATATTGTTTTCATTTGATTCCCTTTTCTCCCTAATTTGGCATTCCCAATTCCCACTACTACTAGGTGGTGCGGTTACTCACCTCAATCTGGGTGGCAGAGGACAAGTCTCAGTTGCCTCCGCATCTGAGACAGTAATTCCATGCATCTTATCACGTGGCTTGTTGTGCATGACACCACGGAGACTCCCAGCACGTGGAGGCTCATGCTACTCTCCACGATCCATGCACAACTTGCCACGCCCCCATTGAGAGTGAGAACCACTAATCATGACCACGAGCAACCGGGCCAATTTGTTTGCTTAAGAGACCTGGCTGGAGTCACTCAGCACACCCTGGATTCGAATTCATGTCTCCATGGGTGGTAGTCAGCGTCAATACTCACTGAGCTACCTTAAATTCAGATTTTTAACTAAAACCCCAGTTATGCTCAGCAAACAATACAAAAAAATAAATAAATGTATTCCCATTTTAATTATCCAATATTGTCACTCTCGTCTCAACCCCATCATAACTCTGTACTCTCCCACCAGGCCGCTCGCACCCACATATTTTTAACACAATGTTTCACTCAAATATGTAGAATTTGTAATAATTTTGTTACAATATTCATAAGTGAATAGCTCAACCCCTCAAGGGTTACATTGAAGTAATGTGACAGGGATGTGTGTGTGTGTGTGTGTGTGTGTGTGTGTGTGTGTGTGTATGTATGTGTGTGTGTGTGTGTGACAGAGTGGGTTTTGTTTTAGTTTTTTGCTCAAAATGGCCACTGATTCTCTTGTGGTGTAGGACCATAATAAATTATATATATATATATATATATATATATATATATATATATATATATATATATATATTTATGGAGTAAAATATTCTGTAAATACTAATGGTTATCTCAAATGAGGAAAAATTGTTTACTCAACTTAAGCTTAATTATATACTATTCTTACTAGTTGTAATTAAGTTACTGTTACTCTCTAAATCCTAAAGTTTATTTATATATATATATATATATATATATATATATATATATATATATATATATATAAAATCATGCTTATTTTGGTTAAATATCTCTCTCAGCAAAGGAACACAAATAAATGTTTACATTAACGAAAGTAAAATAAAGTACCATCGACAATGTGCACATTTGATAAATTATTTTGTAGGTACAAATTCAATTATGTGCCTCTGGGACTTAAACAGTTGTATTAGATAGAAAGAAGATGCTTTTTAATAATAAATGTTGATTTAATGCATTATTATTTTAATTCATTATAAGGGACTTGTCAACATCGTGAAAAAACATGTAACATTTTATTAGAGTGAACCAACACTTTAAAATTCTGGGGACAGAAATGTTACTGAATCCCAAGACTGACCCACAAATGTAAAAATAAAACAAAAGAAAACTGCTGTAAAACACAATTCACATGATACATTTTTGAATAGATGAAAATACCATTGTTATTAATAATAATAATAACATTAATGATAACAACAATAATAATAATAATAATAATAATAATATTAAGAATAAGTATTAAGAAATGATTGGGCGAGTCAGATGCTTAGTCTAATGCTGGATTAATTCTGCATCCATCTATATGCATTGGGATTAATACGGCAATGTGAACAGTGATTTTGCATGCTCAGTAATGAAATACAGAGTTTTCCAGCCCCAGTCTTTCAGTATTTGTAAGTGTATATTTGATACTCTCTCCGTCTTCTGTATACAACATGTTCGTTTGCGCACAGGTCAATTATGGAGATGTTTCCGCTGCTTGGCCCTCATGACGGCTCATTTGCCAGAGCCAACTACGGGCGAGAATGAACGAGGCGCGAGTCATACGAGTGTGCGCGAGGGGCGCGCGTGCAGGCTACTGTTTACTGGTAATAGCTTCAGTCGAGAGACACAGCTGCATGAATTCGCCGTTGTTTTTCCTCGCAGTGGCTAAATGTAATGGGATGAGGAAACGGTAAAGATATCGCGACGTAAATACATTTGATGGAAAAGAAGATAATGCATAATGTGTCGCACTAGATAAATCTGGAAGCTCTCTCACAAAGACTATTGCGAAGGAATGCAGTCCTAAAGGAGCAATGCTTTGAACTTGGACCACCAACGCTTCGTTTCCAAGAACCAGTACAGAATTGCAGGGTAAACATGTAGCGGATGAAAAATAGGCAGAAAATTGTCTGAGCTTGGATCGAACAGCTGATATTGGAGTGTGCTAAAGCGCGCTTCTTTGGCATCTTTGTTTGGCACCGACTGCTAAAACTTCCACAATGGCTCTGGTTATGGAACCAGTGAGCAGGTGGACAACAAGGCAGGTGGTTGATTGGATGAAAGGTATATATTAATTTTACATTCGTATGTATTTTGTTTGCGAGCGCGCAATCAAGCTGTCAAGCAATTATGATGTAGTCTATAATATGCTGTGCTTAAAGCAGTGACTAAAATGATTAAGATATCGGAATGCATTTCAAATTTATATTAATGAAAGAAGTTGGTTGAGGTATCACGTCATCTCATCAAACACAATGCATAGTGACGGGTCACGTGGAGGCTAAGTGATCAGCTGGCATGCCTCTGGCAGTCAAATGGCTCAATGGTCTCTTCACTAGAATTAATCTATATATTATTAGACATTGTAATACCGTCCATTTAATTTTTTAAGGGGGTATTAGGAGGTAACTGACTTATTAGGTCATCAGTTATCAGATCAGTTACTTTAGGCATTATACTAATCAATGAAACCCTTTGGCATAAGATGAAGTGAACCCTCTTTGAGAAGGATTTTTAGAATTGAATTGGCTGATTTCTGAGTTCTGGTTTTGAGTTCTGGGTGAAGTAGGGAAAAAGACAGTCATTTGTGATTTATAAAGGACAAGGGTTCAATTTGGTAACTGATTTTTTGTTTGTTTTTTTCCCAGTTGGTTATTTTGATTATTTACTCACCCTTGTGATGTCCCGGGTGTGTATGAGTTTCTTTCTTCACCACAACATATTTAAAGAAAAATAGAAAACCATCTTTGCTCAGTAGGTCCTTAAAATGCAAGTGAATGGAGATTTCTCTTTTTAAGCTCCAAAAATCACAGATAGTCAGCATAAATGTCATCCATACAACACCAGCGGTTAAATTAATGTCTTCTAAAGCAACACCATCACTTTTGGTGCAAAAAATATCAATATTTAAGTAATTTTTAACTATAAAATAACCGAGTGGAGAATGTGAGATTACCTCTGTATCATGGCAACTGTATGATATAGTTATATATTATTATAATATATTTAACTATATCATATAGTTGCCATGATACAGAGGTAATCTCACATTCTCCACTCGGTTGAGACATCCAGGATGATCACACAAATGCACCATTATGTGTAAAGAAACAGATAAATGCAGATCTAAACCAAAACCAACCAAACTACTGTACAGCGTTCCTCCTCTTCATTTGTAAACAGCGCTGCTCTACCCGCTGTGACGCATGTGCCTCAGTTCTAGCATGATGTAACACGCTTCTGACCGGAAGCATGATTTATAGTTTAAAAAAGTTACTTATATATTGATCTTTTTCTCACCAAAAGTCGTTGTGTCACTGACATTAATTTAACCGCTGGTGTTGTATGGATGACATTTATGCTGACAGTCTGTGATTTTTGGAGCTTCAAATGAGAAATCTCCATTCACTTGCATTTTAAGAACCTACTGAGCTTAGATATTTTTCTATATTCTTCAAACGTGTTCTGGTGAAGAAAGAAAGACATACACACATGGGATATCATGAGGGTGAGTAAATAATGAGAGAATTTGAATTTTTGGGTAAACTATCCCTTTAAATAATCATGTTTTCCAAAAAAGGCAGATCAGCATCTCATTCCTCCCTGTTAAAATACATTTATTTGTATTAGTCATTTAGTCATTGTGAAGCCTACTTGAGCGAGAAAATAAGCGCAGGTGTGCATTTCTACATAAATCAGCTTCATTAAATTTACAATAATGTGAACTGCACGTGTTATCCTGTCTTGTGGATATCTTGGCTTGAGTTTTGTTTGTGTCAGAGGCGTGTGATGTGTCTGAGTGGATAAATAAGGTGGATAACAAACTGACTGCGCTTTAATGCGTTATTCATTTATTCATGCCTCTGTTGCTTATACGCAGGCACATGGCTGATGTGCATTATGCCTAGAGAGTTACAGTCACACTATATATATATATATATATATATATTTACACATGTTGGCATTTACCTAGAGAGGTGAATTAATTTAACTGTTTAAATTTGCTTAAACAACCTTATTTGATGAAATCTAAACCGTAAATGAGATGGAACAAGAATAGGTAGTATCGGAAGATTTGCAGGAAAAACGGCAGGAAATCATGAAGGATATTAAGGTTAGCGAGTCAGTGTTTCTCCTCAAGGGAATGCCAGAGAGGGTTTCTTACAGTACATTGTTTTCACATTCATGGGTAAAAGCAAGATCACAAGTATACAGTATGTTGTTTACTCTGTAAATTAACCTCTAATAATGGGCATAGAACAATTTGAGTGTTATGTAGACAGTCATTTTTTTGACATGGCTAAAGCTCTGGCTCTAAGAAGCTGGGGAATTTTATCGACATCTGTCTGTTAGGTGTGGGGAAAAAACTCTGCAAGCTGCTCTGTCAGCTGCTCAAACACACTGAGGAACAGAAGATAACATGTGTTAATGTGTATGAGTATTAGCGTAAGGCTGATCTGTGGCATGTAATAATGTACTTCACGTTCAAGTACACAATCCTTGTGTAATTTTAGAACAGTTTATAGCAATATTTTCAGATTTACTCAGCATGTACACAGTATATGGGCAGCCTGCATAGATGCCACCCGTACCCACACTGAGCGACACAAAATGGCACATATATATTGACTTGGACTGCTTATTTGTTTCTCAGTATTATGCGCTTTAAATATAAAAATCTTCCCAGAACACCCTTTAAATGTTCTCTAGTTTCAATTCTGCATTATGTGTTCTGCTGTCCACAGCATAGAATCATGTTGTTATATACCTACATTTAAAAAAAATGTGTTTTACGTGGCTTGTTGTATGTATTGTGACACTTTCCTGGTGAAATGAACACTAGAGGCGCTACTACAATGACTTTCATTCAGTTTCATTCACACAAATCACAAGTAAAACGGCAGATTATCAGTTCATAAACACTTTCTTTTCACCCTGTTCCTCACACAATGCTATCTTAAGATATCAAAACACATTAATACATTTAAATTTACAAGCATATTCATGTGTGATCATGTTGCGCGTTATCTCAACTGATAGAATGTTGCATGCATTTGTTGGGGTTTGAGTCCTGAAGAGCATGCGAGTCGTCATCATGGGAGTTGAAAATGTCATAGAAACATCAGAAAAATTACATGGTTGCTTAAGCTATTTTTTTTTTCATTTGCTCTTATGACCAGGATCATAGCAAGGTATTCGGGCCCCCGGACTGTATATTGTTCTGAGCCCCTTTCCTATTAAAATATACAGTTTAAAATTTATTGTGATGACTCTGTGACATTATAGATATTACAGTCTAATTTTCTGTTAATGCATGATTTTCTGTAAAGCTGCTTTGAAACGATGTGTGTTGTGAAAGGTGCTAAAAATGACTTGACTTGTGGGGCCCTTCTGGACCTGTGGGCCCCTAGATTCTTTCCATCTTTCACCCCACTGACACTATCAGTTAGGTTTTAGTTGTAAGTTTTAGGGTACAATTTGTTGATTTAAAACTCAATAGAGCATTAACCTTAAAAATCAAATCTTTTTTTTTTACGACACTGTTTTCACATTTAATTTTATGACACTGTCGTTTAGGTTTTAGGTTTAAGTGGTAGGGAGGCAAGTTTTGTTGATCTGAAAGAGCATTAACCTTAAAACCTCCTCTGTTTGGGAGCTTTTAATTCCACACAGTGGACATTTCAATTTGGAACTGTCATGATATATGTAATAAACCATTTTAATTTTGCACAAAATTACCCCACAGTAATTTTCATTAGACCAAGTTGCAGCCAACATTTACATGTCCTGGCATTTCAGCCATGCCTACTAGTGGGTCGGAAAAAGGCATTTTACTTTGTTTGTTTGGAGTGGGTTGCATATTTGACATCCTTTAGTTCGTCTCAGTGTGTTCTCAAGGTACAAAGTGCATGGAAAGAGTGTTGCTGAGGGCTAGGTTTTTATTTTAGATTATAGATGGATGCTGTTAAGGGTATGAGAGAAATGTGGTTAGCAGCAACTGTTAGTGCCGCCCTGCCCTGCCAAACATACCAGTGTCATGCATATGCAATGAAAACCCTATTAAATTGACTGTACTCAATTGATTGAATAAACTTGTTCCCACAATTTAATTGAGTAATGACATCTCCAAAACTTAACTTAATATAGAATTAACTTAACTATTAAAGTTAATGTAACTAGAAGTAAGTATGTTTAAATACTTCTACTTAATATTTTAAATTGAATGGACAAAAAAATTGGTCATATAATAACACATCTCCGTTAAAAAAGATTACAAAAGATTATATGTCTATGTCTATGCCACTATAATACAAGTAAACCTGTACTTCAGTTGCACATGCACAGGGTGAACTTAAATAAAGTTAACAGTGTTGAACTTGACCAAAGGGGACAAAGATCACCCTAATGGCATCATTGCACGAAACAACTATTTGCAACAAAACAACAAAAATAATACTTGTAGCAACTTGTAAGAGCTAAAACCTCTGAATTCATAACAACAACTATTTAAATGCCCCCATTAGTTCCCTTTGACCAAAAAAAACATAAACATAATTCCCCATATCCTCAATTTTAAACTCAGTCGTTTGAGTTATTAACACTTAAAATCTCAAGTCTATACATTTTAAAAATACATAAGTAAGGAACTTAGATATTTGAGTTATGAGCACACAACTTGACATTTCAAGTAATGTTTAATTAGGGCAATTAGATTATTCCAGTAATGACAACATTAGGGTTTACAGTGTGCTAAGAAAAAAAAAACCTCTGTTTTATGTCACTGCACCCCTACAACCATTCTTACACTTGCCTATATTCTAGCAGGAAAAGATCCAAATGTACAAAAGGTGAGTATGATTAGCCAAATGCACATTACAGTGTTGTAACTATTTGATACAATTATTATAAGTCAGGAAAAACTATATATTGTTTATTTTTGGGTTCTTCCATTTTTTGGGGGGGTATTACCTAGTAAAGACATTATGGGAAATCATTGTGGAAAGAGAGGCAGAATGCGATTGGGGCAGTCATGTTGCTGTCTAGATGTGAAACTATGCACCATGATTTATTTTATGGTCACTATTCCAATTTGTAATATTTTTAGTCATGCTGTATAAACACATGATGTTTTTTGTTCCCACAATCACAAATCTTCTAACACAATATGATTACCATGTTGCAGCTCTAACATTAGCATACTGCTCAATGGTGATGATGCCCCCAGGTGATGACTCTGAGGGCCATACAGCAGCCCCCCATTGCAGAAAAACCTTTTGACCTTCCCTCAATGCTTCATGTCCACCCCCAGCCCCCAATGCTAACTGTGACTCCGAAGCTGTGACTGAGGGGTGCCATGAGCATTCAGTAGAAAAATAGCAATAAATCCAACAAAACTGCACAAAAATAAAACAATATATAGCCTTAATTAAATGGATGTTTTGCAAATCTATTTTTATTGTTATAAAGCTGAACAGTTAGAGAGGTTTTCACACATATTGACCAGGCACAGTCTGTAGCGCAGATTGTTGACAGACACTACAAAAATAACTATAATAATAATACAGTAGCTATGAGCAGCAGTGTTCAAACATCAGACAGATATTAGAATTCCTACAAAATGCCACATACAAATAACATAAAATATAATAGCGGTGTATCGTCGATAATCATTTTATTTATTTAACACGTCTGTTTTCTTTTTTAAATCAGATTACTGTACACTGTGCCATTTTAAGCATTTCCGTTATGTTGAGCTTTGCAAAATTGTGCTCGTTGGCGTGTGCATTAGAGCATCTTCCTGACAGGAGCTGCTCTGGTTGACATCTGCAATGTGGCTCAGTGATACTTGGAGTTCAACTGAATGACACATAAATGCTCCTTTGATGGCATTTATATATTCACAAAACATTCCCTCATTTGGGCATCAAAATGTAATTGGTATTGAAGTGCAAAATAATAACGGTTATCTTTTTCTCCACTAATTGTAAGGTTTAGTTTGGGGTTTAGAGTCCATCAAATATGCATTCCTCTTCACTGTATTGCATCCTGTACAGCTGAAAGGATTTTGCTTCACAACTAGCTTTTGGCGACCTCTCCTGGTCTTAAATGGAGCTTACACAAGCATATACGCCCTACAACACTTACCGCTTTGGCCACTTGGGGCAATGTTTTAAATTTGGTAAGCATATACAGATTTTAGTAAAAAAGAAGAAACAAAAAAATCTAACCTACTCTTTCTGATTTCATTGTGAGATCCGGCTGATTTGAGAGGGAAAAACGGAACCGCCTAATAGCATTTGTCATTGATTATGTGAACGTAAATGCTTCCTGGTTTCAGCACAGGATGAGAACCCGGGTCTGTTTTGCAGCTGACGCAACATGCTATAAAGTAAGTCGCGCCACAGGAAAAGGTAAAACAATGCAAAGAACTTATGCAGAAATGTCTGATAGGAGATGCCGCTTGTCAGTAACTCGGCAAAATGGGGTCAATGTCGTCAAAGCCGTAGCCTAGCTGGCTGTGCTCATGACATGTGTTGCTAATGCATCGCGGGTGACCCGAGTTTGAATCCTGGCTTGTGAGGTCCTTTCCCGATTCCATTCCCACTCTTCTCCCCTGCCATTTCCTGTCTCCTCTCCACTAACTTTGTCATTAAAAGCCTACAAAACGACAAAAATGTATCAAAGAAATAAAAAAATGCGGTCAATGTCAGGGTACTAGGACATTAAGTAGCAACATGTTTACTTTCTGTTGTGCTCCACTAAAAAGGTGACAGCACACAGGTTTGGAACAACACGAGGGTGAGTAAAAATGCCAGAATTGTCATTTTGTGTGAACCATTTCTTGAGCATCAATAAAGTGTTGTTAGTTTTATCTGTGACATTTTCATAACCTATGAACCTCAAGCACAATTTCATTGTTTAGAGATTTCTGAAGTGCCAATCCCTCTTTCTTCTAGTACAAACCAGTTGGCAATTCATAGATTCAAGACAGTTTAGATTTGAGGACACATCTGAAATATTCCAGCCTCTAAGCTGCTTTAGTCGACTCACTGTAAAGATAAGATCAGATTTTCTTCTTCGGTACAACTTTCACTCATCACTCACTCTTTCCTAAACACATTCTCCCTTTCTACATCTTTCTTTTTTGTAGCTGTTGGCCGACCACCTGCCTTGCTTGACAGAGATTAATGGTCCCAGATAAATGTTCTGTGCTCTTCTTTGTAGCATTTAACACAACTTCGCCACAGTGGCTGCAATTAACAGCAGATTAATGTCCTCCTATCAATGAGTTTACTGTTTGTGTACACTGGCGCTGTGTGAGCTGGTCTGTCTCTGTCAGCTGCAGGAAGAGCACTGCTCACTACAGGGATTAGTTTAACTGTTAGACAGACACTTAGTTTTATGTCGCAAACTCTAATTATTGTGTAAGTGTTTCTGAACACATGCCTGACCTTTCTGAATAAACTATCCAATAGTTTAAAGGGTTAGTTCAACAAATGTTGCAAATTCTCACAACAGTTTTGAAGAATGCTACCACTGCTCTTTTTTTTTCTCCATACAATGAAACTGAATAGTTACTGAAGCATTCTGCCTAACATCTCCTATCATGTTCCACAGAAAGTCATACAGGTTTGAGTAAAATATACAGGTAAAAATATTTCTATTCAGTTCTCAAACCACTGTTACTCTGTGCTCTGAACCACAGTCTTTAGAATCTTAATAATAATATTCCATGTTTCATTTGCATTTGCATTTTCATTACAGTACAAATGCAACACAAAGGCATGTAAATAATCCATTGATATAAGTATGATGTATTGCTAGTTGTTTGTTTGTTTACTTATTTATTTGTTTATTTGAACATACAGTAAATCTCATTTATAATTTTCTCATTTCACTGCTATTTTTGTCTTGTAATGAGGTCCTACTTAAATGCTCTGCCTGTCTCTATAGCAACATAGAGTGACAAACCGTGATGATTCCTTCATTTGGAACGGGTTTAGATCAGACTAGTAAAGAGGTGGATTTGTTAAGACCCAATATTGCATGCAAAGCCATGAAATGTTCGCTTTCAGCAATTTAGAATTTTGTTGGTATCTTAACTTAATTTTCGTGATCCATTAAATTTATGCAACAGCTAGATACAGAAGAAGATGAATATCAGAGATTTGAAAAAAAGGGTATTTTACATGCTCTACAACGTTGTCTTTTGTTGTGAAATGTTCACCGATAAGTGAACAACACAGTTCAAAAGCCCATTGTGAAGAAAGTGCTGTTTGTGAGTTTAAGGGAAGTGGAGAAGAATGAAAAATTATAGGAATAGTTAGAGGAAAAGATACATTGGGATTCAAAATTCCACTAATGAAAATTCTTTCATTTAATACCTTTTCCATTACAAATTATATTATCAGTATAACAATTTCAGTGAAAAGTAAAAAAAAAAAATTAGAAAAAAATGACTAACATCAATTTCAGAATTTCTTAGTATTTCATATGTCTCCCTTTTGCTTGAATGTCAGCATGCTCTGAAGCTGGCATGGAAGTTTGTGCAAACCCTGAAGATCTTGTACAAAATATGACCTTTTGTATAAAATTTGATTGACAGACAAAATGAAGAATCTTAAATTCTATCTTATTAATTTTATATTATAACATTGTTGTAAATTTTTTCCATATTTTTGTTTAAAAAAGTTTAAAATACAGATTTTGAATCCTAGATTCCAACTATATGTTTGTTATCGACAGGTCACAGGTTCACAATTTTCTTTCCTATCAGCATTGGTGAATTTGATATATTAATTTATTTAATAGATATTTTTCTTATGGTTTAGTTAAGCATGCTGTGTCTGTTCTAAAAGTGTATAATATTATGTTTTGTGTTTGCTGAGTCTGTGGGAGAAAACAACGTTTTAAAGGATCTGTATAGATAAAGGGTAGGGGACACGAAGGGGGCTTATTTTTCCCCGACAACGGCTAGCTTCTGCCAAAACAGGTCTTCTTCCCTTATTGGTGACAATAGTGCTTGAAGTCCGCTGACGTGTGTTCATGACAATAAAGCGTTTCAAAGTTCTTCAAAGTAGTGTGTGTGTAAGAATGTGTGTCTGAGTCTGTTCTTGTTTACACAATGAGGCCTGTTTTAAACATCTGTGTGCCAAGACTTTCACAGTCTCTCACTACTGTCTAAGGACGCGTATTGTATTTATGTGTGGATATGTACACACACACACTTTTGATGGATGCCACATAAAACACACAGTCACAGCTCCCAATTTCCCATGTCAGGACTCATACAGTATGAGGATGTAATTTCTCATAATCTCTGCTTTTTGTTTGTTTAGTCATATTTAATCAGATTATAACTCACAGACCAAAATTATGCTGTAAATGAAAACATAGGATCCAGAATGGATTAAGGAGATTCTTAAGTGGCTTGAATAATGTTTTCATGTTTGCTGTTTTGTGTTGCTCTTTTCAAGGTTTGGATGACTGTCTGCAACAGTACATTAAGAACTTTGAGCAGGAAAAGGTGGGTGGCGAACAGCTGTTGAGAATTACCCATCAGGAGCTTGAGGACCTGGGAGTCTCTCGAATTGGCCACCAGGAACTCATTCTGGAGGCAGTGGACTTGCTTTGTGCATTGGTGAGCACATTATGGACACACACACACACACACACACACACACACACACACACACACGCACACATGTTGGTGCGGCTATCCATATGAGGACACTCTATAGACCTAATTATTTTTATACTGTACGAACTGTAGATTATATCCACTAACACTAACCCTACCCCTAACCCTCACAAAAAACTTTCTGCATTTTTACATTTAAAAAAAAAAAACCATAGTTTAGTATGAAGCTATTTGAATTATGGGAACACTAGAAATGTCCTCATAAACCAAATTTATAGCATAAAACTCTTGTAATTACCAGTTTGTAACCTATACATTTTCCTTGTAATCCACCCAGTCCCACACACACACGCAAGCATGCACGCACACCCACACACACAGACAGAGAGAGGTGATTCGTGTTCTCACCAAACATAAATTATAACTGCTTAACTGGGTGAGTTATTCAGTAGCCTGTTGGGGAGTATCTTTGCTTAATTTCAGACATTTATAGCAGATTTATTTTTATAACTGATAATAATTTTAATGATATATTAACAATTAAAATGTACACATGGCTGCATGGCAAGCTTTTTGCTCTTTGCAATTTTCTCAGGTAACCTAAAATGTACTTCTAATTAACTGGCTTAACTCAAGACAAAATTGTTATTTAATCAGTAAATCAACCAACAAAATAGGTCATACCATTGAACAGCATTTTTATGGGTTAAATCAAGTAAAAATAGATCCTTGAGGTAACAATTGCAGGTTACCACTTTTCTTTGTGTATGTTCAAATGATCATGTCTTTGATTGCATCCATTCACTTGTTCATTGCATCTTACATCCACCTGCCACTCATATTATAGATCTTTCTAAATCAGCCAGGGCCTCATTTCCCAATAACGATTAATCTTAATGGGTAAGAGCATTTTATACGAGCGATTCTACGAATGTTCGATATTTTTTACGTGCGTTTCCCAAAAATGCACTAAGCACGAACGAGCGAGGAAGCACTTTAAGTGCTACTTAAGAGAGTCACTGTCCATGCAACAGTGCTGAAGTATAGTGCTGCTCGTCATTGTAACTTTATTATATTTATGCATATCTTTACAATAATTTGCAAATGACCTTGCTAATATTTGTTTAAAAATATATTCTTAAATATTCAACCTAATTAACTACATATTTACATATTGTATTACAAAAATTTAGTGCAGAACGATACATTTATTTTACACAAATTTCTCTCGATATGAAAGCTTTCAGGATTAGTGAAGACAGCGGAGGCCCAATGTATGATCCTGCTAATTACAAGCATTAATTGAATATTACGAGGTTCACTGTGCTATCACGCAGCGCAAAATAAGGTGACGTTTAGAAGATGCGCTTTAGGGACATTCATTAATAAAGCGGAGGTCTTCTCTCTACTCCCAAAATTGATAACGGTACAGCAATACTGCATGTGCAGTGTGACACAACTTGTAGTTCTGGCGAAAGCGCCTTTGGGTGTCAAATAGCAAGAGGAGGCAAGGATGATAAGCCAAAATAAACTGACGATTTTCATGCAGTTATTTACTTTTTTCTTCTCTCTTATTTTAATTTATACTGTTGTCTGCATCAATCATTCCACAACTAGTTTTTTTACTTATTAATCTATTCATCCATTTTTTTGGACTATCTATTCTATGCATTTCATTATTATTATTATTATTATTATTATTATTATTATTATTATTATACTGATATTAAAGTTTTAGCATAAAGTGTAGATATATAAAGGGTAGGTAGATATTTCAATTGTATCAGATGTAATTTCGTGTTTGTCCTATGTGCTTCCGATGCTCTTAGCGCTGTACGAGTACTCCAGAGTAAAATTAAGATGAATCGTAAAATGGATTCTACGATCTATTTAGGCTTATGGAGCTTTTGGGAAATGAGGCTCGGGCCATTTGGTGGGTGGTGGTTCACTTCTTGAGTGTCAAATATTGTAAGTGAAATTTATTTCATTTTGACAATGACATTGTCCACTAAAAACCTGTCTGTCAACTACTAGAAATTACCTTTATTCCCAAAGTACCTAACTTGTTTTTCCCATGCTGCCTGTATGTTTATGGTAACTGCGTCATGTGCAATTAAATTTAGCCAAAACAAACATTTAAAATCCTTGAAAATCCTATGGATTTTCCCCACTGTCATCCTGCACACAGTTTCCAGGCTGTTCTAAAGGGGGACAGAGAAATAAGGACGATGATGCAGAAAGAGGCAAAGAGAGGTGGAGCGACAGTGTAAGAATGTGTGGGTAGAAAACTGGCAGCAGTCGGGTGAGAGAAAGATAGCAAATTAAAACAGGAGAGAAAAGCGCCGAGGGAGTGCAAGGAAAAGTGTGAGGGAATGAACAAAGTAGCTGTGAGAGGATGACAGAGGGGTAGGAAAAGGAGGGTGAATGGGGGATTGTACAGAACATTAGCCAGTGCGCTTGCAAACCGGCCCCCTTATTCATCTTCTTTGTTCCCACAATTTGTTATGTCATGTGCTTAAGCCCAGCTAGGGCCGGAAAGCCTCTCACACAATGCTTCTCTGGGTTTGTCCAACATGGAGTCCTGTTGCATTAAATATGATTACTTATCTGTCCCTCATGCTGTTCCCCTTATATGACAGACCCCCTCTGGCTTTTTATGTGCAGCAAGGCATTCTGGGAGAGGCGTGGTGTGGTATGACTGCTTTGGGGAATGGGGTAGAGGGGAGATAGGGTGATAATCTGATGGGCGCCTTTAATGAATTTAAGCGTTTCTGACACTGGCTTTGGTAATCAATGCAGGCAGGAAACCCCATGTTTTTTTTCTCTCTCTAACCAGTCAATACCAGCCCTGAGCTGCGCATACTGTAAGTGGTCTTAGTTGCGGTGGTTACCCATGTGCCATTTTCACCCAGTTTGACATATCAAGATAGTCAATATTACACATTTTGCTTTATTTTTTTTATTATTTTTTTTTAAATATGAATTTTTTGTCTTTTACTATCTGAACTGAGCAAGACACATTTGCTACAAACCCTGTTGAGCTACCTTCTTAGGCAACATCCTAACCATTATATAACCTTTTGAGTGTCCAATAGAGTGCAACAGTCGGGCTCTGGAAGTAAAAATCCCATTCAATTATTTCCATAGGAGAACTGATTTATAATGATAACATCCTGTATAACCCTTTAATACAGATTCACTATGAGCTTGATAAGGTTGATAATTGATGGTAGCCATCAGTCTGTGTTATTTAAACTTTTTTATTTTTTTTTTATTATTAATTATTATTTAATATTTTTAGAAATCTGATTGTAATAGCAGAATTCCTGGTAAAGAACTACACTTCCCATGATCCTGAAGAGGAAAAATCCACCAATCAGAGAATCACGGATGACAAAGATCAAAATATTTTGCGATAAAATTTAAATATATTGTTTGTATACATATAGTTAACAACGTTACATCATTAGTTTTAGCCTATGTTTTTTTCATCACTTTTGGGTAAATTACATGGGATTGAATTTAATTCCCTCAAGAAAGACGTTAAGTACACAGTCTTGTACCTTTGTATGTTTGTCTGATTTTCAAACACTCTTTTGATTCAAATTCAAGTTTCAAATGTTGTGATTGGTTTAGAATTCTAAAAATAAAATAAAAGGGCAACATGATTACAGAAATAAAAAGATGAAAAAGTTATTTTCAATACACTGATCACAATTTCAAATCGCAAATACAATTTAACAATTACATTAAAATCAGTTTACGTGTAGGGTCTAAAATGTCCTTAATAACGATAAAGCAAGTTATTGTTGCGCTTAAAACCTTTTCAAAACAATGCAAGGAATGCAAAAAAACGCTAGAAGAGCAAGGTCACTTGGCATGTCATGTCCCACACAATAGAGGAGGTAGAACAGGGCTGGGAAATGTTGGTTTGTACAGGGGCCACAATGGGTTTTAAAGGAATATTTCACCCAAACATAAAAACTCTCATCATTTACCATCCTGGATGTGTATGACTTTCTCTTATCTGTTGAACACAAAGTTTTTTTAGAAGAATTTCTCAGCTCTTTCTGTGGTCCATACAATGCAAGTGAATGGGTGCCAAAATTTGGAAACTCCAGAAATCACATAAGTCAATATTGATCTGTTTCTTACCCACATCTATCATATCACTTCTGAAGTCATGAATTTAAACACTGGAGTCATATGGATTACTTTTATTTGCTTTTTGTAGCATGTCAATTTTGGCACCCATTCAGTTGCATTGTGAGGACATACAGAGCTGAAATATTTTCTAAATATCTTCATTTGTGTTCTGATTAAGAAAGAAAGTCATACTTGAATGGCGTGAGGGTGAGTAAATTATGAGAAAATGTCATTTTTTTGTTGAACAATCCCTTTAACCAGCACATTGGGGGCCACATTGTACTCCTTTTGAGATACAATGTTCCGAATTGATTTTGTTCTTGTATCTTTTAAGCCCAGAATTAGTTCGCAATAATGTATGATGCACAATTTTCTCAAGTGTATTTGTGACTGGTGGGACTATTCTGCCTGAAGTATTGCTCTAGAAAGTTACAATATATACATGTATATTTTTTATCAGGCATTAGAAAAAACTTGATAAAGGCTAAGCATAATTATAAAATATTTTATCATTTCTACTTTCCTGGTTTTCCTGGTATTTTGCAAATTAACACACTCTCTACATCAGGGTTGGTATTATTAAAAAAACTAACAATATAATAAAAAATATGATTAAAAATGTCTCAGCTTTAAAAGTATTTATTTATTATTCAGCCAAATGTAGTGAGTGGTTTTCTCGTTTCCTTGTTATTTGATTAATAGCCTTTTTATGTAACACATGCGCATGTAAAGCGCAGCGCACAAACATAACGCCATTTCACATTGCAAGCTTGAGCGAGATGTGAGCATAGCGTCAGCTTAACTACAGCATAACTGCAGCTGCAGACTCGACAGGGCTTTCACACTGGAAGTGTTTTTTTTGCGTCAATTTCTTTTATTCTTTTCATTTGTTTTTCAGATGTGCTCTAGTTCATATAGAATAAAGACACACTAGACTACTAATATATGTTTATTCTGTGCATTGTGTACTTTTTTTGTGTCAGATCACATCAATTTTATCCATCAACAGTGCACAACAGTGCACTGAAAGCAAGCGGTCCAGCAAAAATAGACTCTGAGCTGAAACCCCCGCTGCACTGTAGCTCACACTGCGCTCTGACATGCTGCTGACGCTTCCGATGTGAATGCTCTAATCTGTTATTATGGATGCCTGTCAATCAAACAGCGCGCATCTAAAGATGCCAGTAAATTAAAAGTCAGTCTTTTATATTTTATCTAGATCATCCAACCAGTGGTTGTCTTGCTATCGTGATCGATGTAATGAACACCCACGTGGCCTATGTCACAAAGCAGGATTAAGCAGCTAATTAGAAAAGTTTAAGCTTAGTTTAAGGGAACTATGAATTTGCAGAACCAGTAAATTTGATAGGCTTTCATCGTGGTTCCTTGCCATAGTAGCATACACTAATCATCTAACCTGCTCCGGGGCAGGTTATGTTCCCTATCAGAGATCTCATCCAGATTCTGGACCAATCAGCTATGTGCAAAGTGACAGTCACTTCCCTAGTATCTCTCACTCCAATTTAAAGTGCACTTCAACAAGACAATTTTATACATTTACAAAATACATTTTTATGATAATTATTTATTGCAAGAAATATTTTTTGGCAGTCTTGCATTTGCTTAAAGACACTTTAGTTCCCAATTATTTTCCCACACTGGCCATTTAATATGTACTGTATGAATAAATAAACCTAAAATAATTATATTATTTTCAGTAAGATTGTAACGAAGCGCTGGTGCTGACAATGACGAAGAACCCAAGTGCAGTTTTATTTTTCAAACGTGGAAATATATTTTTTCCAACATGAAATATAAACATAATCATTAACATGAACTAGACTTAACTTGACTATGACTATGCCTATGACTTTACTAACAAACAAGGCTACATTAACAATACTTGACAAGAGACAAGGGCAAACACGAGGGCTTAAATACACAGACATTGGGTAAAACAATAACAAGAAAACCAATAAACAGACAGAACTATAAACAAGAAAACAAGATTAATAACCTTAAACCAATGACAAACTAGAACTGTTAAGACAATAAACCAATGAAAACAAGAAATGTGAACATGGAGGGAAACTAAAAATCACATGACAAGGGAACCACATGATATGAAACAGAAAATAGAATTTCAAAATAAAAGACATGAAAACAAAACATGAACAAAAACACATCTAGACATGACAAAGATATGAATACAATAACAATAATAATTGAATGACTTTAAAATATAAAAATGTAATCACCACAATATACTCTTGATATATAAGAAAAGTGTGAATGCCACCCAAACCCCTTCTTATTAGGATTTGCTGGCAGAGATGCATGAACACAGGGGCGTAGATTCAAGGGGGGATGGGGGGAGGTAACCTGCTCAATAATCAAACATTATTTATACACTCACCTAAAGGATTATTAGGAACACCTGTTCAATTTCTCATTAATGCAATTATCTAATAAACCAATCACATGGCAGTTGCTTCAATGCATTTAGGGGTGTGGTCCTGGTCAAGACAATCTCCTGAACTCCAAACTGAATGTCAGAATGGGAAAGAAAAGTGATTTAAGCAATTTTGAGCGTGACATGGTTGTTGGTGCCAGACGGACCGGTCTGAGTATTTCACAATCTGCTCAGTTACTGGGATTTTCACGCACAACCATTTCTAGGGTTTACAAAGAATGGTGTGAAAAGGGAAAAACATCCAGTATGCGGCAGTCCTGTGGACGAAAATGCCTTGTTGATGCTAGAGGTCAGAGGAGAATGGGCCGACTGATTCAAGCTGATAGAAGAGCAACTTTGACTGAAATAACCACTTGTTACAACCGAGGTATGCAGCAAAGCATTTGTGAAGCCACAACACGCACAACCTTGAGGCGGATAGGCTACAACAGCAGAAGACCCCACCGGGTACCACTCGTCTCCACTACAAATAGGAAAAAGAGGCTACAATTTGCAAGAGCTCACCAAAATTGGACAGTTGAAGACTGGAAAAATGTGGCCTGGTCTGATGAGTCTCGATTTCTGTTGAGACATTCAGATGGTAGAGTCAGAATTTGGCGTAAACAGAATGAGAACATGGATCCATCATGCCTTGTTACCACTGTGCAGGCTGGTGGTGGTGGTGGTGTAATGGTGTGGGGGATGTTTTCTTGGCACACTTTAGGCCCCTTAGTGCCAATTGGGCATCGTTTAAATGCCACGGCCTACCTGAGCATTGTTTCTGACCATGTCCAGCCCTTTATGGCCACCATGTACCCATCCTCTGATGGCTACTTCCAGCAGGATAATGCACCATGTCACAAAGCTCGAATCATTTCAAATTGGTTTCTTGAACATGACAATGAGTTCACTGTACTAAAATGGCCCCCACAGTCACCAGATCTCAACCCAATAGAGCATCTTTGGGATGTGGTGGAACGGGAGCTTCGTACCCTGGATGTGCATCCCACAAATCTCCATCAACTGCAAGATGCTATCCTATCAATATGGGCCAACATTTCTAAAGAATGCATTCAGCACCTTGTTGAATCAATGCCACGTAGAATTAAGGCAGTTCTGAAGGCGGAAGTATGGTGTTCCTAATAATCCTTTAAGTGAGTGTACAATGATCAATAGAAACATGGGTAAATGCTTCACACTGCAACCCCGCAATGTTTAAGCCAAATCAACGCCCTTGCATAAACATACAGTATTTCACTTGAAGTTCAATAAAAGCACACTAACACACCAAATATGTCTTTATTGTGTCTTATGCTGCTAGAAAGAAATAACAAGTATGTCTTTATTAGTGCATACCATCTACTCATTTTCTAATTGCTCACATTTTTATTATTTGAAAGTGTATTAATGTCTAATAGTATTAAATAATACTAAGTTAATTTTCATTAATACTAAAGCTTTTAATAATAGAAAAAAAAATTTCAAATCAAAATATGAAACTTTAAAAATAACAAGCCTGAAAGTTGTGGACCTATATAAAGTTACTTTAACATCGATATATTATTTATTTAAAAAATGTCATCACATTCATATTTTTTTTTGTGCTCTAGCAGCAGCAGCAGCGATGTTTCTTCTTACTGTGTAAATGCCTTTAAATTCTTTATCATTTACTAGTGTTCCTCTGTGCTTTGTGAATGTATTATAATTATTCATGATTTCGTAGTGATTATTTGTGTTGTGTAAATGTGTTTTGATTGATCATATTTTTAAACTTCCTCTTGTGCTATGTTTTAACACAGTTTAAATTCTTATAATTTATCATAATTTTCATAAACATCTTCAGCGGAGAAGTAGATCTCGCTGACTCTCTCGCAAGATATGACTTGCGCTGTCTCACACATGATTGGCTGTTCACTGCATTCATGTGAACACGCACGTGAACTAATCATAACCTCGGGATCAAGCTCTGGCTGTGTCTCCTTTGAAGGCTGCGTCCTACGGAAGTCACATTTGTCGGCCGTATACGTCATCGTGGCTGTCTTGTTTCATAAATGCAAGTAGAACACTTCGAATGCAGCCTTCGAATGAGACCTTCTTTCATGGGAATTTGGAGGATGCATAAGGTGTATCATACGTGGGCACTCGCAACCCACAATTCTTTGCTTCTACGGAAATGCCTAAAAGAAATGACGCCAATTTGCCCATAAATATGATGTTCAAACGCAAGGAATGTTAATTCCCAAGTTGAAGCACTTCAGTAGATGGGTGCGGAGTATATAATATGTATAATTATATTAATCTATTATTAAAATAAAGTATTAGACTAAAAGTACACCTGTAAAAATCTATTTTCTTTTCTCTTTACATCATTATAACTCTCCTAAATTTTACCTCATACATACCCTTCTAAAGGGACTTTGTTCCCTTCTCACTCAAAACGCTTGCACTTGTTAAAGTGTGGCGTGCTGTCATAGCAACCATGTTACGTTCCATTTCCGTTTGTCCTATGATGGCCGACTGGTTTAAACAAGACTTGTTTAAAGGAAGATGCGCGGTATACTGCAGTCTTCAAAGTACGCGTCCTACCTAGCATGCAGCCTTCCAAACGAGACACGGCCTCTGAATCGATAAAGAAAGTTTGTAAAAAGCATCTTGATAATACTTAACCCTAATGAAGCCTGATTGGGTTTGATGAGTTTTGTCAAACTAAAACCAATCCTGGAATCCAGAATTTGTTCAGCTTTTTTAGTGATACTATATATGGCACTGGACATTGCTTGTGTGCGAACATGACTAGGAGATATTCATAGCCGCAGTTTATTGTTTATAACGGGCTATTTTCATGTTGATATTATTATGTTAAATGATTAAACATTTAAAAGTGAAATATTACTTGCTTTGCGATAAACAACACTCTTATTTACATATTTTGAATGAATAATTTTTTTCTGACTCTACACTCAATGCGCTTTTACATAGAGAACAGAGGACTCTCCTAATCCAACACCTGTTACCAGTATATTTTAATGATAATTCATAATTATTGGCTATTAATGTTTGTATTGTATTGCATTATCAATTTAAGAGGTGAAACTTGTGATACTGCTGATTCAAGTTCAGTGTAAGACTTCATTATTTTTACATTATTAATCTTGTCAACGAAATCAATGATGAAAAACGCCTGTTGACAAAAAGTTTTATTTCGTTAACGAAGACGAGATGAAAAAGGTGCGTCATGAAGATTATTAAATTATTATATTAAAGCATACTGTTGACAAAAATTTGAGGATAAAAAATTATACTGCAATATATTAACAGTGCAAGATAAAAAAAGATGAAGAATCTTTTTGAGAATCTGTAAATAGAAATAAAATTAGATTGAATCCATTAAACCAGTGTGTTGGGCTTTTCTCCGCACGAGCTGCTTGAGTTGAACACGCAAACACAGGCAAAATTAAACGCTTTAAAACGTTAACTAAAAAGATCTATTAATTTGCAAATTTGGCATTGCTAGTTCTTTTAGACAGCCAACAGAAATACGGGACACACTTCATGATTGATGAAATATTCTGGGAGTAAATATCTCTCACTCCCGATAACCATTTATTGGAGGTTATAAAGGAAATGCTCAATCTAGTAACCTAGAAATCAATTTATTTTCTGTATTGAGGTGCAGCTCTGTTACACAAGAGATAAGTTGTCAATGTTAAAGCAATATGTGTGAAACAGACCTTTCTTTTGCTTTCTCATTCAGAACTATGGACTAGAGACAGAGAACTTGAAGACGCTCACCCATAAACTGAACGCATCAGCCAAGAACCTGCAGAACTTCATAACGGGTCGGCGGAGGGGTGGTCACTATGATGGCAGAGCCACACGAAAACTTCCTAATGACTTCCTGACCTCTGTAGTGGACCTCATTGCTGCTGCCAAGAGCCTGCTGGCATGGTTGGATAGGTGAGTCCTGCAAAGAGTAACAAACACATATGCATACAGTGCAGACACATTGCAAATCATAGAACAAAGTTGCTGCATATTTAAAGGTTGCAGAGAAGGAATGCTATTTCAAAGTTTTGTAATGTTTTACCTCTTGATACTGTATTAATAGTCTCACAACAAGAATCCAAATTTTTTGTTGTCACAAATTTTTGTGGAAAAAAAAGTGATTACATAAAGAGATTATAATACTCACAGCAAGTGAAAAGGTGATTATGTCTATTCGTCCAAACTCATGTAAACTCAGAACAAGCTAAGAATATAAAGCTTGTGTCAAGAGTACTACTTGTATGTGTTTTTGTTCTATGATAATCACACTGAATCTGAGGTACTCTATTCCTTAATACACATTTTAACCTATATGATAAGCCTATATGCTCTATGCCAGTGTTTCCTAACCTTATTTTGCCACAAGTATCCCCACAGCACCAATCGTAAGGCTCAAGTACACCTTCATCAACACAAAACCAAAGATGTGTACCAAAGGCTAAATTTCATTTAATGTGTGTGTACAAATATATATATATATATATATATATATATATATATATATATATATATATAGGGCTGTCGATTTAACCAAAAAATTACGCAATTAATCGCAATGCCCCCGGATTGTAATAAGGAAGATTCCTCAGAAATGCAAGCTTATAGTAACACATGTTTACTCCAGAAGGCAGTAATTGAAATTTCAGCAGTTTATACAGTGAAGAAAACAACCAGACAGCACAAAACAGACATTCGTTATATATATATATATATATATATATATATATATATATATATATATATATATATATATATATATATATATATATATATATATAATTTTTAAATATTTAAAGATAACCAAGTATAATTATTTCATCATATATTGAATTATTGTTATATGAGGGGCTTTCTCAGCAAATATTTGTATATGCGATTAAATAGGATTAATCGCGATTAATTAATCGGGACATCATGTAATTCATTTGATTAAAAATGTTAATCGATTGACAGCCCTAATATATATATATATATATATATATATATATATATATATATATATATATATATATATATATATATATATGATAAAAATTTTATTTATACATAAATATCCAAAAAAAAACTCAGTAAAATTCACAATTAGAACAGACTAATGCTGTTAATTATACAGGGCAGGGAATCTTCTAACTTGATACATTGGAAAATATAAATTTTACCAATTTTATTTAATCAATAGTTTTTCCATCCTTTTGGTAGACACTATATTAACATGTAACTCAATAAACATATATTTATATTGTTAGGCCTGCATGTCAGTTGTTTAAATGCACAATTTATTCTCTTTAAACTAATATGTAGAACAAATGCTAAAAAACAGAAATTCCCTCTGATTTGTATCAGTGGCAGTTCCACATTTTGTTATGGTTGAATGTATATTAACTAGAGTCATGCGGCTTCTTACTCTTGCTATGTCTACGTCTCCATAAATAAGCAGGAAGTTCACACTATTTGCGCAAAGCACCAATGTTCAATGAAGATCGCAGTACATCACAGTTTTGAATCACAATACATTATACATGAAGAATTGCAATATTATCGTATCGTGATACAGATATCAGTATAATATTGTATTGCCAGGTCCCTGCTGGTTTCCACCCCTAATATTTACTACCACACATTTATTTACAATGAAGCACAGGTCAATCAAAGCAGCCTCAGTAATCCCACTCCTTTATGTGTACGGTCACATGACCTCTCATGTTAAAAAGGCTCAGTTGTGTAAAACTCATCTGTAAGGTCACACGAGAGACCACAGATGACAGGATAATGCCGATTCCCTTATGTAACACCAATGAGCAATCAGTTGACACAAAAGATGAGTAAAGAGTTTAGGTAAGTGTCTTATGTTTCTGAGGAGTTGGCCCTGAAAGTGGTCCAGCATGCCTACTTAACATTTATCTCTTAAGTGTGTTCCTCCATCTGCTGAAGTTTGTGCTTGGCCACACCTCCTCGTTAGTGCAGTATGCTAAATCTCCTGCCTAACTGCACAAAGTCATAATTCCAGCAAGCAATTAATCTGCTGCACTGTGCCCATAGATTATTCCTGGCCAGTGAATATCCTTCATAGAATCTCCCTAGACAGGATAACTGCAGAAGTGTTGTCGGCCAACATTTTTTACAATCTCATTATAAAGTATAAGATAGGGAGCCAGGAGTAAGGCAAAGCAAATATTTGCCGTCGGTACACTCATTATGATAAACGATTCACATATGCCTTCTTGAGTAGAGAGGAAAGGATTTCTGTGTAAGAAATATAGAATATATATACTCTATATATGTATTTATCAGCCTGGTCTCATGAAATCTACGTGAGCATTGCCACATTTTTGCAAAAATGAAATTGCTTCATTACACGTTTGGCTGCAGTTTTCAAGTGAAATGTCCTGCGGGGGGCGCCAAAATTAAGCGAAATGAGGTTGTAATCAGACAAGGTTTTTTAAGGTGAATTTTAATAAAGTTTTAATAAGGTTTTAAGGAGGTTTTAATAAGTAAAACATACCCCACTAACCTAGAACTTTACCCTAAATCTAATCAATAGTGTCAGAAAAAAATAAATGAGAGTTTAACAAAACAGATATCCTTACCCTTAACCAATAGCTAACCCTAATTGACAGTGTTTTAAAATGCAAAAAAGAAAAAAGAAAAAAAAGAAAACACCTCCAACTGACTGACAAATTCACTTGTGAAATGGATTGCTGTGAACTGTGTGCCAATGATTGACTTATGATCAATAATATGGTAGTAAACCATACATTGTATTCTAAAGCCGCTTTTTGCATGGCCTTATCAATGATTAACTCTTCTGCCACAAGAATGTATTGCATTTTAATTATCTGAATATATATATATATATATATATATATATATACACACACTCACCTAAATGATTATTAGGAACACCTGTTCAATTTCTCATTAATGCAATTATGTAATCAACCAATCACATGGCAGTTGCTTCAATGCATTTAGGGGTGTGGTCCTGGTCAAGACAATCTCCTGAACTCCAAACTGAATGTCAGAATGGGAAAGAAAGGTGATTTAAGCAATTTTGAGCGTGGCATGGTTGTTGGTGCCAGACGGGCCGGTCTGAGTATTTCACAATCTGCTCGGTTACTGGGATTCACACACAAACATTTCTAGGGTTTACAAAGAATGGTGTGAAAAGGGAAAAACATCCAGTATGCGGCAGTCCTGTGGGCGAAAATGCCTTGTTGATGCTAGAGGTCAGAGGAGAATGGGCCGACTGATTCAAGCTGATAGAAGAGCAACTTTGACTGAAATAACCACTCGTTACAACCGAGGTATGCAGCAAAGCATTTGTGAAGCCACAACACGCACAACCTTGAGGCGGATGGGCTACAACAGCAGAAGACCCCACCGGGTACCACTCATCTCCACTACAAATAGGAAAAAGAGGCTACAATTTGCAAGAGCTCACCAAAATTGGACAGTTGAAGACTGGAAAAATGTTGCCTGGTCTGATGAGTCTCGATTTCTGTTGAGACATTCAGATGGTAGAGTCAGAATTTGGCGTAAACAGAATGAGAACATGGATCCATCATGCCTTGTTACCACTGTGCAGGCTGGTGGTGGTGGTGTAATGGTGAGGGGGATGTTTTCTTGGCACACTTTAGGCCCCTTAGTGCCAATTGGGCATCGTTTAAATGCCACGGCCTACCTGAGCATTGTTTCTGACCATGTCCATCCCTTTATGGCCACTATGTACCCATCCTCTGATGGCTACTTCCAGCAGGATAATGCACCATGTCACAAAGCTCGAATCATTTCAGATTGGTTTCTTGAACATGACAATGAGTTCACTGTACTAAAATGGCCCCCACAGTCACCAGATCTCAACCCAATAGAGCATCTTTGGGATGTGGTGAAACGGGAGCTTCGTGCCCTGGATGTGCATCCCACACATCTCCATCAACTGCAAGATGCTATCCTATCAATATGGGCCAACATTTCTAAAGAATGCTTTCAGCACCTTGTTGAATCAATGCCACGTAGAATTAAGGCAGTTCTGAAGGCGAAAGGGGGTCAAACACAGTATTAGTATGGTGTTCCTAATAATCCTTTAGGTGAGTGTGTGTGTATATATATATATATATATATATATATATATATATATATATATATATATATATATATATATATATATATATAAAATATAAATAAAATATATATATGTTTTTATATTTAAAGATAACTATGTATAATTATATATGGATATAAATATGTATAATCATTATATATTGAGTTATTGTTACATGAGGGGCTTTCTCAGCAAATATTTGTATATGCGATTAATCGCGATTAATTAATCAGTAAACCATGTAATTAATTTGATTAAAAATTTTAATCGATTGACCGTCCCGGTTAAAATATATCCTTTTTCAAATCACGCATTCAAGTAAAAGTGTTTTGATATCATAACATAGCGGGGGGTGAGTAATAGAGAGAAAAATACGTTTTTATAAAATCAAAACCAGCAATTGTACTCATGATTTGTGTGACAATGATTAAACCACACAGTTGTTGTAGCCCCTCTAGTGTTAATTTCTGCAGGAAACTGCAGAGAAACGTAGAAAGCAGCATGCAGTTGTGAATTCTCAGAGCCAGCAAGGCCTTCTCTGCTAGCCTCACATTTCTAATAAGTAAATATTTTTAATCCTTTTTTTGTCATTCACCTTTTTGCCCATTTATTTTAAATCACTTTCCACTCCTAATATATCTAAAAACTAACAGCAAACAACGAATAGTTTATCCAATTAGAATTTATTTCTTGATGCTTAAAAGCGAAGCATGACGACTGGTTCACAAACCGTATGCCCAAAGCCAAGCGCTTCCGAAGCAACGATTCTGAGCACCACCCCATTAAGCCTTCATAATTTCAACAGAATCCCTCAACAGTGCAGTGAATTGTCAGATTGTCAGATTCATCAGCCAATCCGATTCATTTATTTGTTCTTGCTGGGTGTAGTCTTTAGGATATGTCCCAGTCCAGGCCTTCTAGCTGGCCTTGAGTGACACAATCACGCTTTAAGTGACGTATATAATTTGAAAGCAAAGAGTGCGAGATGCTGACGAGCCGGCTGTCACTGCCACATCACCATTGAGAAAGAAATATTTATGGATTTAAAAACCTGAGATGTAAACTGGAAAGGAGGGCTGCTTTTCACTACAAGTAAACTGGTAAGTGCTTTTTGCATTGTTATAGGAACATCAGGAGTTTTCTAAGTGTCAATTAGGTTGGCTGGATCATTTTAAGTTTTGAAAAGTAACTGTGTACCCTGACGAAACAAAATAGAGCTTTTTCCTGGTATTAGACCTTCTTGGTTTTGGCTTTCGCCAAAAAATGTCAATTGGGATTATTATTTGGCTGCAATATAATGTATGATGTCCATTGGCATAGGGTGTCTTATTCATTCTACAAATGAAACAGTTTTCTTAATGGCATGAATCGCACTGATGCCCAAAACTTAAAATTTAGTGCTTCAGCGTGTTCTAAGAGGCACTTGGAAAGATTTAGATTTAGCTTTGTTAAACATATAAATAGGGCTTGGTTAAAATAGTGATTTTTCGATTAATCGCGATCTTCATTTGAACAATCCGTATACTGACTCTTAAAATCCCATGATCAATCTTGTATTTTAACTTTAAATTTAGGTAGTTTGGACCCTGTTCATTATTTTTATAATTATTATTTTGAAAAGTACCAAGTTAGAAGATTTCATGTATAATTTACAGCATTAGCTGTGAGAGAATTTATCTTATACATTATAAGATATATACCCAAATGAATCACAATAATTGTATCGAAATTGGAAATGACTAGAAAAAGAAAATCTGTATCAATACATATAAAACAGACCTTTTAATTTAAAATAGTAGGGCTATTAATTGTTTATTAGATTTTACAAATATTAATAAAATATTTGGTAATAATCATTAGTAATGTCATGAATTTTGTGTGTTTAACAAATTAACACATATATTTTCTTTTAAAGGCATAAAACTAAACAGACTCTTTGTCTAAATTTTGTCAATTTAAAATGGTGTAGTTTATTCGTAAGTCTTTATTTGATTATGAATATGAAAATGCTAAATGATATCCATCATAATATGAGTTACTTGCCTTGCTAAGGGGGCTGTGGGGGTTCATTTGGCAAGAGAGGTTGTTAAAAAACACAGCACATTTATAATAGAGCAGGATGATACAGTATGCAGTAGCTGAGCTAAATTACAAACAATGGATTCTCATGATAATAAAGAGATACAGTGATCTTTGCATGCTTTATGATGTGCACGTGAGCCTCAGTAAATTAGTTCATCCAACCAAAAAATCCTCTCTCTCCTCAGCTCTCTTTACTCGCTTTCAGCTCTGATTATCTTTATCTGCTTTTGTAACTCTCCTTCTCCCTCCTTTTGCACATCCTTCTTGGGTCACCTCCTTCTTGCTCTCATACCTAACCATGAATGCCCTCCTTTTTCTGAATTAGATACAGTTCACCTTCAGCAGAGGGGTAAGACACAAAAGGTGGTTGTGTTTAGAGGTGATCTAATGGTTAATGGCAGGTGTTACTTCTTTATCAGATCTCCGTTCGCTGCCGTAGCAGACTACTCAATGACCAGGAATAATGTGATACAGCTGTGTCTAGAGTTAACCACAATAGTTCAGCAGGTATGCACTCAAACACTAAAGCTTTTACATACTACACTCAGTTTTTAATTAAGTAATCCCACTCTTGCAATTGTGCTGTTGTACTGAATGAAAACTGAACAGAATGTCCAGATGTGGGTAGCACTTTGTAATTAATTTTATTCCTAACATAAGCAAACATTATTGCGTTATAAGAAAATATTTAGTAACATACATTTTGGACACAACATGGCATGTTATTTTGACTATTTTTGCTCTGCAAATGAGAATAGTTCCAAATGAAACCTAATTAGAATCAACCATTGAATGTCACCGAGCAACACGCAGACTGACATCCTGTCTGAAATGCCGAAATGATCACAGTCAAGCAGCGTGATACAAACAGTGAAACGGTCCAGTGCTTTTATTCTAAATAAATGTCAGCACTCTTGGAACACAATTTGTCTTGTCAGATTAGAGGACTTGTTGGAAGTAAATGTTGGATAAATCACCTTTCCAACATATTAGATGCAATGTTTTCTTTGATTTATTCTACGTTCCACAGTATGTTGTACCCACACTGATGTCACTGAAATATCTTTTTCAAGGATGTTCTTGGAAAGCAGGGTAATGTTTCTAGGCCAGAAGGTTCTCTAGAAGGAGGCCATGGATGTTTTTTCTCCTTCTCAATTTTCTGTCCTGGATTGAAATAGTGCTGCTCTGGCATGGGCCATTGAGGGTGAGGACAGACTGTCTTGATGGAAGAAAAGTGCTGGAAACCAATGTTTCAGAACATTTGAAACTAAGAATTAGAAAGGCCTGTAGAATTAGGTCTTCATTATACTGGAGTTATACTGGTGTTATGTTTCAATTTGTGAAAATGCCAAAGCATGCTAATTTCATACTGCATCTAGGTAAGAATGACAATTTGCAGCCCAGTCCTTTTAAGTCATAAATACTGATTTTTTTGTAGTGCAACCTCTGATCATCTATTGTAATATCTACTCATTGGGCAAGGGTGGTGTGGCCCCACTCCTTGTATTTGTGGATTTATGCAATGGTTAATACTAGTTCTAATAGTTATGTTTAAAGTTAAACTTTTTTAATTAAACAGTACTGTATTTGCTCAAGTTTTATTGACTCTGTTCTTTGAGTCAGGCCGTGATGTTTAGGTTGTGTAGCATTGAGGGAGATTCACAATATGTTCCATATTAATCATAGATGTGGCCAGTCAAGCTCCCGAGCTCTCTCACCCACAGGCTGTAAATCAGACTACAGTTAAGCAGAATGATGGAGAGAGGAGGAAATGAGCAGATGAGAGGAGGAAGAGGAATAGCATTGCAGCGGGTTAAGTGTGGGAGGGTGACTCATCTCCTCCTCAGCTGTTTCAAATAGGTGCAACACTCTGTGCCAGCTAACAAATCTGCTTTTCACATATCCTACAAGCAAAGCTCATCTTCCCATCTGAGATATGATGAAAACTTGTTTACCCATTAGAGCAGAAAAGATGTAATGTGCTCGTATCTTGTATCTGGGCCTACTTAATAATAACTTACATTATTATGTCATTAACAAACATTATATAATGCTTCACATGATTTTCAGAGCAAATCAGTAGTTCAGGTACTTTCACATTTGAATTTATGTGAATATATGTGAATCAAAATCAAAACATTGCATTGGAATGTAAATAAGCTACAAAAGCTATACAAAAGTTAGTTCCAGTCCTCTAATCTGATTGGAAAAACAGGGTTCCAAGAGTGCTGATAATTAGTATAACATTGTATTGCTCTGCAACACACAACAATTGATCCGTATTTGGGCTCTTTTTTTATTTATTTTTTTGTTGGCAGAGCAAGAATATAAAAAACAACTGGCCATATTGTGTCTAAAATGTAATATACTCAATATTAATTACTTCCTTGCCCAGAGGAAAAAAATTATTGCTCAGAGGTTGCTTTTCCTTAGCACAGGAGACTTTGTGGTGGTTCTCAGATATCTCACATTTTATTATCAACAGTCTCAGATGTTTCTCCTAAAATTCTGTAGGAGAAATAAAAGCAGACACAAATGAGGCATGAGAAAGTTCTGAGAGAAAATTTGTCAAACTTAGAATGTGGTGTGAGAAACATGGGAGATCTCTTTTTTGTCTTGTAATCTTTTTCAAGAAATGTACATTTAGGCATTTGGCAGATGTTTTATCCAAAGCGACTTACGGTACACTTATAACAGGGGCAATCCCCCGGGGCAACCTGGAGTTTAGGGCTGGGCCACATGGCAAAAAAACTAAATCTCGATCTTTATCACTTTAATGGACAATTCATGATTCTATTTATTTTTAAAAATGTTTTACTTTTAAATGTATCCCAACATGATTCAAATGATATGTTCTCTATTAGAATGCAAGGCAACCTGGTTAATGAAAGCTTTTCATTATAGGAAACAACGGTATGCAAGAAAAATATACAAATGTACCATGGGGGAAGTTGTCAGTTATGGTCTTAAGCCGGTGTATACCTGTATGATGGACGAAGCTGAGCTGCAATCACACTTTGTTCAATCATACTGGGAATATTACAGCTGTCTTTTATATCCGTTTCCGTGTTGTTAACCTGCCACTTCATTTGGAGTGTGCCACACACATGCAGCTGATCAGATCAGGAGTGGCATTAAGACAAGCACTATGAAATATCTTTCTCTTCCTTACTCAGCCTTTGGTTGGTTTACAATGTTATCTAACTTTATATATATTTTATTTATTTTATATCTATTTCTCGATTTAAACTAATAAAAAATCGTATCAAAACGCAAATTCAAATTAAATCGGAAACACCACCCAGCCCTACTGTGGTTAATCTGTGGGAATCGAACCGGCAACCTTCTGTTTACCAGTTCTATGCTTTAGCCCTCTATGACACCACCACTCAAATTCAGAATTTAAGTCTATATTAAGAGTGAAATGATGAGGAAATAGGGCTAGAGTTATGCTTAATTGTTGAAAAATAAATAGAGTAAGAAAATAGAGCAATACCGTTTATGTCCATAGGGTAGATAATTTGTTTTTGAAATAAGTCAGAAGTCATGTAGCAGATGCAGTCTCTTATTACAGGAACAATCACAATGTGATGTAAAAGCACCAGAGTCTTTATCTAAGGTTAAAAATCTGAGCTCAGTGTGTGATGTTGTTGAGATCTCTCCTGAAACTTTAGAGACAAATGTGAGAGTGTTAAGAGTGTTAGAGTGTTTTCCCTGGAGAGAAATGTGAGAAGCTGGAGACTTAAGCAACAGTTAATCTAACCTCATTTCTGTCTTGGAGAAACATTTGAGATATTAAAGAGATTTGTGATTTTTCTTTCCACTGGGTGTACAGGTAGAACTGTTGTATAAAACAATATTATTAGTCTAATTATTTACTATTAAACAATATATTATTATTAATCAGCATGACTGAATCAACAGCACTCTTGCTCATGTGGTTTTGCTGAATTATGTAACACAATAATATCTTCTTATTAATTACATTTGCTATCTGTAATTTTGCGGCAATGGAATTGTTGCTGTGATTGGAGGATTTTGGGATTAGAATACAATTGATAGGATATAATTTTTTCTTTTCATGTTGTGTTTTAGGATGGCACAGTGTATGAGACCGAAAATAAGATACTGCATGTGGTAAGAGTAACATTTATATTCTTACACAACATCTTCATCCATTTACATGACACCCCTTACATTATCTAGCTCCTCTGTTTAAAAATAGAAATCTGTATTAAAGTGAGAAAGTGTGTGTGTATGTGTGAGACAGAGCGAGAGATTGAGAGAGAAATAAAGACCACTTGCTTTTGATTCATGGTGCCTCAGTTCATATTTTCCATGTTGCCTTGTCAGTCAGGGCATGACTAGCTTTCTGCTATAATTACCAGTACAGGGTGTGAGACTGACAATGAGAGAGAGGGAGAAAGAGAGACACTACCTTCACTAATTAGTCATAAGCACAAGAAAGGCAGATTGAGATAAAATCGTGATTGATGGATCAGTTCACAGAAGACAGCAGGATCATTGTGAATTATGTTAAATGAGTATCCTGGTCACATGATTACATCATAATATGGCACGTCCTGGTGAGTCTCAGTCTCAGCGCAGATGTTGTTTACGAATCATCACATTGATCATGCAATGATATGATTCGCGTATTGTAGCCCAGCGGTGGCTACTGTATGGAGACATGCCCCAAATTTTTACTGAACTCTCTCTTAGACCCTATTTATACCTGGTTTTAAAAACTCTTAGACTCAAAGTCCCTTTCAAGGCATGTTAGTCCAATTGGTGACCATCTTGGAAACACTCCCAGGCAGCTACTGTATTTGATATGAGTGGTATAAAAGTTCTGCTCCTGTTTATGTAAATGGGGAAGGACTGAATTCTCCAAAATGGTTGGTAAAGATTTCTTATAAAATCAGAAGTTCCCTATCTGTCATTCACTCGACGTTGTGTCAATGTAGTGACACTAGGGGTCACTCTTGAGAGACTCAAACACCTCTGTTCTTTGAGAAAAGGCCAATGGGAATTGGCGAGTGGAATTTGCACGCCACTCCCCTGAACATACGGGTATAAAAGGAGCTGGCTCGCAACCACTCATTCAGATTTTCTTGCCCGGGTGGCTGCGAGCGTCAGGCTGGATTAGAACCCTCCACCCTGTGGCTTGATGATTGGTTCCTGAGTCCTGAGTGCTGCTCACGGCCGTCCCCCACTCCCAGTCCCTTTCTTACCGGAGGTACATGAGGAGCTCACGAAGGACTGGCGGGCACCTTTTACTGCCCGGACCCGATCTCTGAGCTCCTCCACTCTCACTACACTTGAGGATGGGTCTGCCAGGGGGTACTTGGCGAATTCCCAGGTGGATAAGTTAGGAGGCGCCGCCACTTGGCGGAACCATCCAAGACTCCTGTCCAAGGCCTGTAGGTTTACATCGTCACTGGCGACTAAGGCCTACAGTGCCGCTGGACAAGTTGCCTCATCCCTGCATGCCTTGGCTCTCCTGCAAGTGCATCATGCCAAGGCACTGAGAGAACTGCACAAGGGTAGTTCTGACCCGGGATTGATGCAGGAGCTGCGCTCGGTGACCGATCTCACCCTCCTCGAGTTGCTGGCAGTATTGCTCACCCTGCGGAGGCTTCGGCCATTGATCCAGGACAAGCACGTGTTGGTCCGGATGGACAACATGGCAACAGTAGCATACATCAACTGCTAAGGCACCGTGCACTCGCGTCGCATCTCGCAACTCGCCCGCCGTCTCCTCCTCTGGAGTCAGCCACTCATATCCCGGGCAACCTCAACAGCCTGGCAGACTCGCTATCGCGGCAGGTCACGCACAGGTGAGAGTGGAGACTCCACCCCCAGCTGGTCCAGCTGATTTGAAGTAAATTCAGTCAAGCGCAGGTAGACCTGTTCACTTCCTGGGAATCCCCTCACTGCCCACTCTGGTACACCCTGACCGAGGCTCCCCTCGGCACACATGCGCTGGCATACAGCTGGCCCCAGGGGCTACACAAGTATACATTCCCCCCAGTGAGCCTACTTGCACAGACCCTGTCAGGGAGGATGAGGAGTAGGTTAACCAAGTAGCATCCTACAGGCCCACCCAGACTTTGTCCTCAGACCTCACGCTCCTCAGGGACCAGGAGTTCACTCTGGAATACATTCACTTGGTCCTGAGGCCCCGTCTGAGCTATATGCCCAAGGTTCCCATGACTCCGCTAAGGCATCAGGTGGTGAACCTGCAAGCAAAGCTGCCCCAGGATGAGGCAGAACCATCCTTCTCGTTGCTGTGTCCGGTGCGTGCTATACACATCTATTTGGATCGCACACAGAGCTTTAGACACTCTGAGCAGCTCTTTGTCTACTGTGGAGGACAGCGGAAAGGGAGCGCTGTCTCCAAACAGAGGATCACCCACTGGGTCATTGACGTCATCGCTTTGGCATATCACGCCCAGGGTGTGCTGCCCCCCTTGGGACTATGAGCACACTCTAAAGGAGTGTGGCGGCCCAACACCTTTGTGAGGTTCTAAAATCTCCAGGTTGAACCGGTTTCGCCACATGTGTTGTCAGTTACAAACAGGTAAGTTTGTGGGACAACTGGCTGGGTGTACCACTTGCGTATGGCACCTTCTCCCTCCTGGAGGCAGAGATGTGCACTTTTTACCTCCCAGCCATGTTCACGAAGTCATGGACCCTGGATGTCCTTATTTTTTTTGCCCTGTGGCTCGTGAGTTGGCGGAGAAGCTCAGTGTTGGCCCAGAACGTGTGCTAAATAGGCCCTGTACTGGTTTAGGTACTCCACATGCACTGGTTGCCTGTATGTAACCCTGTGTAATATATCATCCGCAAGACGGTTTCTCCGTTGGTAAACCTGTGTCCTCCTTGGGCTGAGTTCCCTCTGTCGCCAGACGGCATGTTTGTAGAGCCCCTCTGGATAGGACATACCATGGGATCTTCTCCACATGCCGACAAAACTCAGTAAGACCATGTGACGAATTTCCACACAATTACCTACCCCTCGGGTAAGGTGTGGTCTCCACGGTGTCCTCCCCTTGGGAAGGGACACCTCCCTGACGCGGACACTTATGGGCCCCAGCTGAATGATCTTTTTTGGGGAGAAAAAGAAGAGGCCAGGGCTGGGGCAGCCTGTCCCCATTTTTTGGGCAGTTGACTTGTCCAGAGGTGCGGGGGACCGTATGACGCTAGTAGGTGCATTGGGGGAGGTTATGTGACAGCCAGATGTGCTGGCTATGAGGAACGCAACAGCTTGCCCGTCTCGCACCGCCAGTCCACGTAACACAGTTCAGCTAGTCGTGGCGTTTTGTATAGGGACCTCTAGTGTCACTACATCGACACAACATCGAGTGAGTGACAGATAAGGAACGTCTTGGTTACTTTCATAACCTCCGTTCCCTGATGGAGTGAACAAGACATTGTGTCCCTCCTGACACAACATTAAACTACCCGCTGAAATGGCCGGGACCTTGTCTCAGCACAAAACCTGAATGACTGGTTGCAAGCCAGCTCCTTTTATACCCGTATGTCTGGGAGAATGGCATGCAAATTCGACTCGCCAATTCCCATTGGCCTTTTCTCAAAGACCAGAGGTGTTTGGGGCTCCCAAGAGTGACCCCTATTGTCACTACATCGGCACAACGTCTCGTTCCCTCCATCAGGGAACGGAGGATACGAAAGTAACCAAGACATTATCTGACAACATTTGTGTCATAAATTCCGTTTCTTTAGCTCAGATCAAATTAAAAAATGCTGTTTTTCATGCTGGTCCAACTAATGCGCATGCACATTCTTGAGTAGACTGACAGGCGACGTCTGTATTTGTGTCACACTTTAAAAGATCAGGAAAGGACCCAAATACATGAAGCAATGTCAAAAAGGGCTTTATTTACAATAAAAAAGGTACAAACCAAAACACCCATGAGGGGGGAAAACAGAAACAGAATGATAAACTTGAAAACTAAAAAAAAACAACAAACCAAAAACCTAACATCTAACAGTAAGCAACAACAACAAATAATTTGGCAAAGAACTAAACATGAGGGGAGCTTATGAAGGGAAAGGGTTGATATGGAGCAGGTGCCACCGATGATAGTTAAAATTGGAGAATGAACTGTTGTCTGGGTAACAGAGCTGGTGTTCTCCATATGGCACCTGCAAGACACAAGAGGGAGTGAGAGACAAAACCAACACAAGAAAACAATCAGATGAGACAGACAGACAGTAAGGAGAGGCATAGTCAGATCAGACTGTGACAATTTGAAAGGTGGGACTTTCTTTTCTACATCCGCCATATTGGGTGTTCCAATTTCACCCATTCATTTTAATACATACATAAAAGAGCTCTGTTCTACTTTGACTCCATTTTCAGCTGGCATAAACATTCATCTCACACTGAAAAAATTGGTAACTATTTGTTTTAAACCAAAAAATATATACTTTTGCTGGAATAACCTAACCTTTCAAGTTAATTATATAACATTTTGTCTTGAATAAAACTAGTTAATTTAGCAGATTTAAAAAAAAAAACATTAGGCAATCTGACTATTTTTTTTTACAGTGTAGGTGATTTATAACAAGTGGACATGGACAAGTGGTCACTTAAACCACATTCAGAGGTAGTCAAGAATGCACGTGACCACATTGCATTTGCCGTGTAAACGCTAAACTGTCCTGATACAAACAACAGTGAAGGACCACCTACTCAGTTGTCAATCTTCCACTGTGCTAAAACAAGTGTTTTAAACATTGCCAGTTATGTGCGCCTAACCGTCCAATTGAAAAGCATTTGGAAAAAGCCAGTAAATAAATGCAGATTCAGTATTCTGTATGCAGTAACACAGATAATTGGCTTTGGATTTCGAAATATCTTCTGAATAAATAAACGTGGATTATGTGAAACTTGCACATCTTAAGTTTAATACATTTAATACAGGTACTCAACAGTATGAGCATTGATTTAATCTAAAGGATATTAAAGAACAACAGTGTGTTGTGCTGCTAAAATTCTCTCACTGGGTTTACCACTTTCTCTCTGTCTGTAGTGTAAGACACTATCAGGGGTGTGTGACCACATAATCTCTCTCTCTTCGGACCCCATGGTGTCCCAGGCTGCCCATCTGGAAGTTGTGCAGCTGGACAATGTTAGGTCCACCGATGGACTGGTGGGTATCTGGAACCTGGATGTCTCATCACATCTGTTCTCCAACTCAACCAATTTAAAAATATATATTTTTAAGCTTTGTAATACAAAAATAGGCACAATTTATATTACAAATGTAATTTCAAGCATTTAGGCATGTGCCTTTAGATCAAGAGGTCCGTAAGATCATGAGAAATGTACATTCAGTCAGCTATTCTGTATATACATTATATATGTTATTACATGTACATATTACATCTGTCTGCCGGTCTCACCAAATTCGTCCCATCTGTATTTAATCATAAATTCTGGTAGTTCTATTCATATGAGAACTATCATAGTAATATTACCAAGTATACATACTGTATATACACAGTATACATTCAATAT